>LPNX011010596.1:157480-164505 GCA_001517045.1 Pseudotsuga menziesii
TGGATTTTGGATTACTTTCTTACTAATAGATTATGAAGTAAATAATAATGATGATGATGATGATGATGTTGATGGTGATGACAATGAGGATGATGATGATGATGTTCACGATGTTGATGGGCATGATGAATGATGATGATGATGATGATGATGTTCATGATGTTGATGGTGATGAGGATGATGATGATGTTCATGATTTTCATGATGTTGATGATGATGTTGATGATGATGATGATGTTGATGATGTTGATGGTGATGATGATGATCATGTTGATGATGGTGATGATGAGGATGATGATGATGATGTTCATGATGTTGATGGTGGTGATGATGATGATGATGATGATGATGATGATGAGGATGATGATGAGGATGGAAATGATGATGATGATGATGATGATGATGATGATGATGACGATGGTGATGATGATGATGATGATGATGATGATGATGAAGGTGATGATGATGACGAAGATGATGATGATGATGATGATGATGAAGATGATGTTGATGGTCATGATGATGGTCATGATGATGACGATGGTGATGATGATGATGACAATGATGAAGGTGATGAGGATGAGGATGAGGATGAGGATGAGGATGTTCATGATGTTGATGGTGATGATGATGATGAGGATGGTGATGATGAATAATGATGTCCCAGAAGTCACCAACTGAGGATGGTCCTGCATACAATAGTAATATCATATGGAGAGTGGTTCTGCATTCATTTACGAACGATATTTGCATCCATTTGCCAATGATAGTTTCTTCTTTGAGGATTGTCCTGTGGACAAGAACACTCTCTTGTTGAGATTGGTCCTAGCACTTACTAACTAAGTATGGTCCTGTAGATGATAGTACTCTCATATGTTGAGTGGTCCTGAATTCATTTGCAGACGACATCTACATTCATTTGCAAATGACAGTATCCTCTTTGAGGATGGTCCTATGGATAAGAACACTCTCTTATTGAGAGTGGTCCTAGCACTTACCAGATGAGGATGGTCCTAGATAATAGTACTGCCATATGTTGAGTGGTCCTGCATTCATTTGCAGATGAGATCCTACATTCATTTGTGGACAATAGTATCCTCCTTGAGGGTGGTCCTACACACAAGAACAGTCTCTTGTTGAGAGTGCTCCTAGCACTTATCCACTAAGGATGGTCCTGCGGATGATAGTACTCTCATATGTTGAATGCTCATGCATTCAATTGCGGACTAGATCCTGCATTCATTTGCAGGCGACAGTATCATCCTTAACAATGGTCCTATGGAAAAGAACACTCTCATGTTGAGAGTGGTCCTAACACTTACCAACTGAGGATGGTCCTACAAACGATAGTACTCTCACTTGAAGAGTGGTCCTGCATTCACTTGTAGACGAGTTCCTTCATTTAGTTGCAGATGACGATGTTCCAACATTTATATGTTGTGGGTAGTTTAGCTCAAAATTTGTATACTGATAGTGCAGGTGATGCTCGAGATGATACAAGAGATGATGATGGAAGAGATGATGGAAGATATGATGCTTGATATGATGCCAGAGATGATGACGCTCGAGACGATGGAAGACATGATGATAGAGATGATGTCATATATGATGATTCCAGAGATGATGGAAGAGATGATGACCAAGATGATGCTCAAGACGATGCTATAAATGATGATTTTTGAGATGATACGAGATATCTGTGATGATGATGTTCCACAAATGATGATGATGTTGATGTAGTTGTGAAAACTTCCTATGACATAAAGATTTACTAGTCAGTTGTGCAAATGTATTGTTGTGTTATAAAATAACTTCTTTGTTAAGAGGGAGTGTTAAAGAAATGTAACTACATAATATATTTTACTTTGTATTATTATTTTGATTACCCCTTCCACAGATGTTTTTTCCTCCTATTATTGACGGCATTGATGTAATTGTTCATGCAAAGTCTTAAGGTAAACCCTCAAGAAAAAAAAGCATAGGGATGCACTCCACCAAAGTTGCACCCTTTCCTTGGTGAATATAAAAAATTGCAACTTCCTAAGGGTTACATCATTCTCTAAAGAATAAAGGCATACCCATAGTTTCTTAGGTTGTGTAAGTAAAAGAAAATTAATCCCCCCTTGGGTTCAACACAACCCTAATGATTTTCTTTCTTTGTTTAAAAATAAATTCTCTATGCAATTAATGCAATGAGATGAAAACTAGGGTTCGTGTTTTATACCCTTCCCAACTCAACGCGCAACAAGGAAAATAATGTCTCCCAACTAAAAAACTAACATATTAACAATCAAATTAAAATCTAAATCAATCAAACACCACCTACCTCTCCCATATCTCCATGAAACCAAAATCCAGCATTAAAAAAAGGGTCCTCCACTACTCAATCAAAGTGATTTGCTTCATAAACATAACCATGAATCAAATCAATTTGGTTTGAAAAACAATAATCTCCCTCCCAAATGATTCTCTATGTTCCCCTCATCAAAGAGAGGAGGTATTCAAAGAGAGGGGACAAGAAAAATATTATTTTCAAAGAATAAAGAGTAGAGAAGGGTGCAAAACCCTAATTTCCCCTTAGTTACATGTTTTCCAATTTTACATCTTAATCAATGCTAAATAAACATTCACTAAATAATACAATAATAGTTATCTTATTTATTTTCACACACACGCGTATGCACACACCACACAAATTTTCATGAGGGATTGTGTGTATTTCTCACACATTTAGTTCATAATTACTTGTTGCAATATTAACGGTACAACTTAGTAAATAAATATTTAATAATATATTTACCTATAGTAAGATAATAGTAATATTTATATTCCTTTTCATGCTCCTAAGAGCTCACTATTTTCCTACTAAAAATAATCATTCTTACTTAGAAAGGAAATGTATAACTTAGGTACTCAAGTGAACATCAACATTTTTTTATTTAATCTAGTTCCTGGCACTCCAAGATGCCACCCGTCATCACTAATTATCTTCACATGGATTCAGAGACATTAAATCTCCTCCCCTAATGGTTTCAATTGCTTCTATTGTTTAGTTGCATCATACCTTTAGTCTCCTAAGTCTACAAATCAAATCACAACTTAGGAAATCATAGCAACACTTACAAGGTTTACTTACAGAGCCTTTCCCTTGAGCTCCTCGCTAGGAATTTGTACATAGTACACTTACATTTGTACTTTAGTTACCAAATAATAAGTGTTAAAGAGGGATGTTACATCCTTTCCCCATTAAGAATAGCACCGTCCTCAGGGTTTGTCTTCTTCAAAAATTTGTCTTTGAATTCTTGTTTTGTTTGCATAAATAACGACATTCATTTATCCTGGTTAAGTTTCCAGAGCCTTTACACCTTCGACATCTCTTTTATATTTTTTCAGTATCCTTTATCTTGCATCACTTTTACTTCACATGAACAATGCAATGTCTTCCTAGGATTTCATAAACATATGCATTCACATGATTATTCAAAATCAAGAAATAATTTCCTTTGGAACATCTTGTTGCTTCCTTTTCATAAAAACTCTTTAAAATTTAGTTTAAATCATATAGATTCACCTTATCATATGTAACACTATATTCCTACACCTACAATAGCTATCAATACCATAAACCATATTCATGAAACATAATCCAACACAAAGTATCCATAAGTTCTAGTTCAGGGAAAATAAATTTACAGTGCAGATTCAGATATGGTTACATGCGCTACAATGCGCTCTTCCAAGACAATACCCATGCTGCGATGTGGAAATCCATTCACGATACACATGTCTGACACAAATGGTTGGATCTCACCCACCAACAGATCAGTGAAGGCTCATCAAAGATCCACTTACCCATTTTGATTCGAAATTGGCCTCTCACATACTTGGTTTCCTTAAATGGCCTCTTGGTGTAATTTAGAGCCAAAACATGAATCAATGGGTTCACACTATGATCTTGTCATTTCTTAGACACCTCCTATAAAAGAAGGCCATGGGCATGCTCATTGTAATAATATTTTGGAGCAAATTTATGTTGTTTTAATTATGATTGAGCTTCCCTTTAGCTCACCTCTTCACTCTTTCTAAGAATTTCCAAAGCTCCCTTGCCTCCTTCCCTAAAGGGGAAAGTATTCTTCTCATATATTGACCTTCATTAACCACACTTCAAACATCGTTGGACAAGAAATTCCTCCCTTAGGAAGAGTGTTTGCCTCTTTTGGATATCACCTCTCCAAAGTGTTGTATTAGCTTGACCATTGGGAAATATACAAGCAATCTGGATCACATTGATTGTTGGAGTTTTCATCCTCTCCCCCTTTTTCTATTTTGTTTAAGTTTTGCTATCATTTTATTGGTTTTGTTATGTTTCCCTCTAGCAATCTATTGCAGGATCACTTTGGGTCACCAAAACCAACAAAAAGGGGATCCAAATATTGAGGCATTGATACTACCTACAAGGCCTAGCCCTATCCCAAAGTGGGAAGCACTCTTGTGCATTATTTCCCATAGTAACATACACATAAAGAAATTAAGTAACTTTCTCTATTAAGATCAACATTTGAATATCACTATCTTCAATTTCACAACTCATGTAGGTTGGTACCTGCATTTCATATGATTATTAACAAGCAAGTATATAAACATATATACATTTAAAAAATAATCAAAACACATATACATGTTGTTCTACACTAGTCCTTAGTACTTTTACAGGCGTCCTCTACTTCTCCTCTACTTCTCTTGGAAGGTATATGGGTGTATGCAAGAAGTTGAGGGTCTCTTTTGGCGCTTTAGATGCAATACAAAACTGAAAAAACAGACATCCATCAACTTGCATGGATATTTTGAGACACTTACACAATGAATCTTGCGATCAGTTAAAAACAAGAAATGTAGGAAATTGAATGACTTTTCCAAATATATATATATATATATTTTTTTTTTCTATTGAAAATGTTGTTAACTATCTCAAGTCAGATAAATTTTAATGGGCACTTTTTATTTTTGTGACAAATTATACGGTATATGTTTTTGTGGGTGCAGCATCTGAGTGTCTAAATGATGGAATAAACTTACAGAAACCGGTATACATATAGAGAACATATAGGACTAGTGCACGACTATTTTTCCAATAATAAAAATAATTTTTTTAATTTTTTTTTTAATTATCTAAGAGATCAAACCTCGAAAATGGTTTGTCAATTGTGGGTGCAGTGTTTGAATGTCTTAATGTAATTATTTGGAAAATGGGTTTTCTATAGCATGTAGACGTTGGTGTTCTTTAGTGCACCATACAATTTTTTTTTAAATGGTTGGGAAACGAAAGAGATATGGACGAAACACTACTAGTGTGTTTTTTGAGTTGAGGAGTGATGACATAAGATAAATAAGAAAAAAATAGAAAAAATTATGTATTCTTGTTAAAATTTACATATTTAGAATCTGCAAAAAGAACCATATCTATTTCTAAAATCTCATAAAAAATGGAGGTGTGCAGCATAATCAGACGAACCACTAAACACGAGCATATTTAAAATTTGGATATAATGCTGAATTAGCCATGGTTTATCATACTCCAAGGCACATGCATGTTGAATTCAAAGCAAAGTACAAAGTAGACACATAGGCATAGGAATTCCATGAAAGCATGGGTGGAGGCTCGGCCTTATCATTTGGAGGGAATAAATTTATGAATTTAAACAATACGCGAGCGCAATTTAGTTAAACAAAACTCGTGCGCGTTTTATATAAACAAATCGCTTGCACGTTTTGTAAAATAAAAAATAGCGTTCATCTTCATCATCTTCATCTTCATCATCTTCATCATGTTCATCTTCATCATCATCATCATCATCAACATCATCATCATCACCTTCATCATCATCATCATCATCATCATCAACATGATCATCATCATCACCATCAACATCATGAACATCATCATGAACATCATCCTCATCATCATCATCCTCATCCTCATCATCATCATCACCTTCCTCATCCTCATCATCATCATCATCATCATCAACATGATCATCATCATCATCATCTCCATCATCATCATCATCATCATCCTCAACATGAACATCATAAACATCATCATCACCATCATGATCATGATCATCAACATGATCATCATCTTCATCATCTTCATCTTCATCATCATCATCATCATCACCATGATCATCAATCATTGATCATCATCATCAACATCACCATGTTTATCATCATCATCTTCATCATGTTCATCATCATCATCATCATCATCATCATCATCATCATCATCACCATCATCAACGTCATCATCATCATCATCATCAACATGATCATCATCATCACCATCAACATCATGAGCATCATCATCACAATCGTCGTCATCATCATCAACATCATCATCACCATCATCATCATCATCATAATCTTCGTCATCGTCATCATCATCATCATCCTCACCATCATCATCACCTTCCTCCTCCTCCTCCTCCTCCTCATCGTCATCATCAACATGATCATCATCATCACCATCGCCATCATCATCATCATCATCATCATCATCTTCATCATCATCATCCTCATCGTCATCATCACCTTCATCATCACCATCACCATCATCATCATCATCAACATGATCATCATCATCACCATCAACATCATGAACATCATCATCACCATCAACATCATGAACATCATCATCACCATCATCGTCATCATCATCATGAACATCATCGTCATCACCATCATCATCATCATCAAGATCGTCATGATCATCATGATCATCTTCACCATGTTCATCTTCATCATCATCATCATCATCATCATCATGTTCATCTTCATCATCATCATCACCATCTTCATCTTCATCATCATCATCAACATCAACATCAACATCATGAACATCATCATCATCAACATTATCACCATCATTTTCATCGTCATCATCATCATCATCACCTTCATCATCCTTATCATCATCATCACCATCAACATCATGAACATCATCATCATCATCCTCATCATCATCCTCA
>LPNX011010633.1:0-10276 GCA_001517045.1 Pseudotsuga menziesii
TCCATAGCATAACATTTGGAAATATCACTAATATTTCTCCAAGTCAAACCGTCTGTCTTTATTGCAAAGAGAAATAGTTCTTCTTACAATAGGGATTTCCAGTCTAACTGGGAAAAAGAGCCAAAAAATCCTTTATCCCTTCTAAGCTGTCTATCTTTATAGCAAAAGGTGAAACGGTTGGGCTGCCCAAAGTAACCTTTGGGCTTTCCAACCTTTCGTTTCCCAACATTTTCTTTTCCTAAATCTTTTTACAAAATTGTTACATTATTACAAATTGACCAATCCTTTATGAGGAGGGTCCCACTTGGGTATCTAAAAACTTTTTCCACACTAAGGATTTAGCAGCAATGCCTTCAAATGTGCAAGGCTCCAAGAACTGAATATTGATTTCAAAATTTGCAGCTTGGTTCCTTATGGCTTCGATCTTGGCGAGGCTCAACCGCAGCTGATCTTCCAAAAAACTACACACTAACGGCTGAGTGGCCTACTTCATTCCTCAGAACTTGGTCCTCAATGGATTTAAGTTGTTGTGTTCTGGCCTCTGCATCCTAGTATCTTCTCTACAATGTTTCTATAAAGATTGTATGGTCTGGGAACTCATCAATCCTATGTTCAGCTTCTGTCTGCCATTGGTTGTATGTATTAAGGAGCCTTCTGAAGTATTCTGAGCATGCTCCCTGCGTCCTTTTGACGGTTTTCTTGAAGTCTTCAGCAGTGCTGACAGTGAACTCTACTAGGTCATGATCTCTCTGGAGGGCTTGATGGTGTTTTGATGGTAGTTCGGCTGGAGTCTCTTCATTGCTTTCCATCCTTGCCATTCTAGAATTTAAGACCTCGAGAAAATCCTGGGCTCTATCCATGAAGTACGAGGAGGTTTCCATGATCTCCTCTAACCAGCTATCAATCTGAAGGACTTTGCACCTTTCCTCCTCCAGAGCAGTCTGTAACTGTAACATCTTAGCTTTATGGGCCAAGACATGCTCTTTGAATGGCTGGAGGTTGCCCCACTATTCCCTTGCCTCCTCCAAAGCAGTGGTCAGAGAGGTGATTTGCTCTTGATGCTTCTTGTTCTGCTCTTGGGTGTGCAAATCATTGGCCTGCAAAATAATCTTTTTTTGTTCCTCCAGCTCTTCAACCTTTCGTAGCAGCTGCTCCTTTTCCGTCTTTAGTTCCTGACATTCCTTTTGCACTTGCTCAAGCCATTCTTGGGTCATTTCCTTAGCTTGTCTCTCTTCATGGAGGGCTTGTAATTCAGCCTCGACAGTTTTCATCTCCCTCTACAAGTGCTCGTATTTTTTTTTTAACCTGTTTCCATCCTCCCTCTCTTTCCTCAGGGTGTCTTTCAACTGAGCTGAGGATTTCTTGGACTGCTCCAAGTCAGTTATTACCTTGTTCATGTTATCTTCTGAGGCGTGGAGTATTGCAGTCCCTGCTCTCAGGGTGAGCCTTGGATCTTGGTCTATTCCTAACATAATAGCCATATCCGTTATCATTTTACTAGGCATACCCTCGGCTTCTACTTTCCTTTCCGTTCTCTTCATTATTCTCTTTGTTTCCCTGTCATAATAAATAGTGTTGAAATCCAGGATTTCCTCCCCCTTTTTCTGCACAAACGGAACTAGCTTCAGAGTGGGGACCACGGGTGTGCTAGTAGTAGGTGCTTGAGAGGTCTAAACCTCAGGAATCTCCACTTCCTGGGTCTACTCTGCTAATGTCTCAGAAGCTGACTGCTGTGTCAACTTTATCTTTTCAGCTTCTTGCGTCTGGAGCTCCTCATCGAGCTTCTTCTTTGCTTCTTCTGTACGCTGCCATTCTGCAGCTTCTTTTGCTAACCTCTGGGATTCTTCATTTCTCCTTTTTGCTTCTTCCTCTACCTTTGCCTGCTCATCCCCTTTTCCACCTATGGTAGTGATTTTCTTCTTGAATCTTCTATTCAGTGCTGTCATGTTCGGGGCATTCCGAAAGATAGATTCTTCCCTATCAAAATGGTGGGTATACTCAAAATGCACCTTGTTCTCTTTACAGTGCTCAGCTACTTTCCCGTGAGTATCATTTATATCGAAAGGCATCTCACCAAAGTGGAACTTCTGCAGCTCTTCTACGAATTCCTTAGTTTGTTTCACCTTAGTGAACCTGTAGCTCCCTACTCTGAAAGGCAAGGGAGGATAAGCGGTCTTCTTATGCTCGAACAGGAAGCTGCCTATTCCATCCAGGAATACTTGTCTGACTGCTTCCTTGTGGATAACATAATCAGTTGCGTATTTGGGCAGTAGAGAAGGTGCTCTCCTACCACCAAACATTCTAAAATACATGCCATTTTCTGTCAAAAATTAGTCTGCATAGTCCTCTATTACTTGCATGGCCCCCTATGACATACAATCACATTCTTTCCAGAAAATGAGCATGTAGAGTGGCATAATGAAGTGCTCACAGACTTCTCTATAATGGCTGTGGTACTGGTGTGCCCACAACGGTTTATAAGCAACATAAACAGGCATTCTTTCCCTGTTCCAGATGCACCTTAGACCAGGGAAAGGATGGTTGCACAATATATAGTTTATCAGTATTGAACTCATATAGAATTCGGACCTTTTCCAGGATTCTCCTCCCAAAGCTACAGCAAAGCAAGAAGAAAGACTGCTTGATATAAGGCTGGCCCAGTTGAAGACTGTCCCCTCGGTTGCAACATAAAATATGATGGGTATCCATTCCAGTTTAAATAACCTGCCATGCGCTCATCCAAATATTCTGTTGAGCATCAAGGCTATGAATCTGTATGGAACCTTTAAACTTGCAGTATCATATTCTCATGTTACTCTGGTTCTAAAATGCTTACCAGTTGGTAGCATTCTTTTCATGGTCTCTGTGAGGTCCATTCTTATGCTGTTTAACCAATCATCAGACAAGAACACCTCAGCCTCTGGAAAGTGATAGGCTAGAGCCACATATCAAGGGATGTAAGTAGCATAGCCTTGCTTTTCAACGTTTCCCAGGATCATTGTGGTTGTATCTGCCTGGGGAAGAATCCAACCAATTACTTCAGAGCATGGGAATAGCTTTGCTCTGGTGGAAACTTTCATGAGAGAAGATTTTTCTATGTTAGCATAGATGGGTTCTTCTTCGAGGCCCATGTTGGGAACCTCCCTGCGGGAAATCAATCTATATATTTCACCCCATTTGTACTCAGGTTCAACACCAGAAACACATTAAGTGTCTTCATATATGTATTCGGTCTTCGTGACAACCTCTACTTCTGGCCCTTCTTCGACCACAGGCCCATTGGAGGAAATTTCAACTCAAAATGGGCCTTTTAACTTTTATTCAAATTCCATGTCATCATGTGTTAGCCAATGAAATTGCTTTAAATTTTAAATACCATATAGGTATTAAAAACTTTTTTAATATAAATTTGGGGATAGGTATCATAAAAAAAACTACTTTTTTTGTTTGTATTTTTGACATATCTCCCCGTGTTTTTACTCAAATTTCGATCAGGAGAGCTCGTTGGATGTGGAAATAAATTCTGCATCCAACGAGTACCCACTCGGCATACTTTTGACAGACCCCGCTACCCCAAAAATAAGAAATACCTGAAAAAAATGGAATGATGATCTCCCGATCGAAATTTGGGGAAAAACACAAGGAGATATGTCAAAAATACAAACAAAAAAGTAGTTTTTTTCTTTTCTTTCTCCAAAATTAATAAATATTATTTTATTATTTTAACTATTATTTTAGTAGTTCATTTTAGGAGGCCCATTTTGAGTTGAAATTTCCTCTAATGGGCCTTCTTCTTCTGCCTCTTGGACATGGTGGATTTGAATTCTTCCTGCCACATATAACATTGTAACATTGAGAAATTCAAGGTGCAGACATTTATATGACAGTGTGCAGCTTTTTACTTCTTCAATGTATATTATGACCGCAATCTATTAGAGAGATAAATGTATGCATGGATAGCCTAAAAATGGCCTAACCAATCTGACTATTTCAAACAAAGCGCAGCATTTAATGACCTTGTCTATATCTAGCACAATGCAAACATGTCACATATAGTAAAAAAAATAGCAATCTACTTTTGTTGTATGATATCAAACAATTATATCAACCATATTCAAGATGACAAGGAAAACTACATCAATAGGCCACCCATTTCTGCTTTCTATGCATCCCATGGTCCTTTCGCTGTGAGGGAAAGGTAGTAGCAGCTACATAGGTTTTAATGGCCCCTTAGAAAAACCATACCCATGCCCCTCTGGTCAACAAACTAAAAATATAGATAAAATTCCTCACACAGGCTGAGACTCGACTGCTGAGCTCTACGGGGTAGTTTGAAGCACATAGGTACAAAACGGCTAGGGATTTAAGCGGTGTGGGAAACAACAGTAGTAACTATGATGTTTTCTCAACGGCGCCATGCTTACACGCCCATAGAAAAGACATATTCCTCTCAGCAGGATACGGGTTCGACATTTAGCTCGCTAAGGACGCGCAGAACCGCATAGGTGAAAACTGCTAGGGCTTCAGCAACAAGTAACGCACCACGAGATAAATAGCCACAAAAACTCCAAAGCAGTCCATGGCAGACCTTACTTCATACCTATCATGACTATGAAGGGAGGTTTGGCACAGATGGCGTAACAGCCGTCTATGCCAAAACCCCTCAATCCCTATGCGCAGGGTAGGAAAATGAACGGTGGCAGAAAAACAAAACTGCTCTGAAGGTTAAACTGCCCTTCCATGGTCAAAAGATAAAATCTCCACTTATATAAGTGTATAAACTAGCGGGACGAGGGAAATGGCCGAGGCCCTAAACCCACCGTAGAAAACCACTACCAGCTCAAATGGAATGGGAAAAGACGACGAGTAGCCTACCTGACAATACGGCGAACATGGCAGATCGATGACGGTCAAGCTTCCTCGGCTGCCACCTGGATGTAAGTACACCGACAATGGGGACCTTCGCTACCTCGAGAAAACGACAGCTCGATAGCGAAAGTGCTTGGTAATAAAAATAACAATGGAATAACAATACACTGTCCCCATATATATATATATATTTCCTCACATGTGCGAGGAGAAAATATCGGATATCGGAGAGCTTTTGCATCAAAGGTTGGAAGTAATCTCCCTTCCGCAACGACGGACGGACAAAGCGCCAAGCCTTCCACTCTGGTTATACACATCGGGTAGCATTTCAGAGATCGGATGTCGGAAGGTTTTAGATCGGGAGATGAAAGTTTAAATCTTTCCGCAATGGGGAAAACTGACATGATAAAAGGTTCCGACTCAAAACTCAAAAGCAATCGAAAAAATCACTCGGATCGGGAGAAAACCAAAAGTAAAAAAATCGAAAACCCATCTGCAACGGCGGAAGAAAATATCATAAAAGCTTCCGACGCCAAACCAAAAAACATCCGACGTGAAAATCCCAACGGGTCGGAAGTCAGAAGGTTTTTCTTTCCGCAAAACAAAAAACCATCTGCAACTGCGGAAGACCAAAGCTAAGATCCACCCGCAATGGTGGAAAATCAAAACAAAACATCTTCCGATTCCAGCACATTTTCAACTGCGCTTAAGGGCAGCGATAGAACCTGATCAAAAAATGGATTACTTAAGGCATCAGAGGAGGAATCAAACAATGGGTAGCTCAATCCAAGCATAAGCACAGTCTTTCTGAAGTTCTTAGACCAACTTCAAGAAGAAAAACCAACTGATCCAATCAAAGGAGGGTCCTAAATGTTTTTAGAATTTTGGGAAATTGTTGCAGCTGCAACAAAAGTCTGGTGGCTGAAGGGAATACATTCATGAGTCAAGTAGGAACTAAATCATAAATAAATAAGAGCAGAGATGCATAATATATTCAATAATTACCAATCAGAGTATAATCTCAAAGTTCATTCATAACTGACAAGCATTACAAGTAAAGAAACCATAATCCAGCAATGAATATATCAGTCAAGTAGCTAAACAAGCTCAAAATGAAGCTAAAACATAAACTGAAGGGTGATCAAGATCATATATTTCATAGTTCTATTCAACAAATAAACATGAGAGTTATGTACTTAACTCATCAACAAGTCCAAGACCTCCTTAGCCAGCCAAAAAGTAGAACCTCTCTTCTGTCCCTTTGTCCATTTTTTATAATTACAAATAATTAGTTCTATCCTCCCTTCATTAGGTCAAAATTGAAACTACCAAGTAGTTACAATAACTAATTTTCAACTAATTGACTAAAAATAGTAAATCGGATTCCTGGTAAATATGGCGAATTTCTGGAAAATAGGTGTCAAAGAAGCTTCCATATCTCTCAATTCTTGACACCTATGTAAAAAATGAGAGAGATGTTTGTGAATGGTTCCGCAGTGGACAAAAACCTCTCTTGGTTTTTAAAAATTCATCTCCAGTCAATCAGAATCTGCCCCGCAAGATGAACACTAAAACAGGAAAATATTAAATATTAAAAATCCTGAAAAATAGGCTGCAAAGATTAAATTGGAGCTTTCAAACCTTGACAGCTGTTGAAAAACTGAGAGATTTTTTTGTACATGGTTATCTTATGAACAAAATCCTCTTTTTGTTTTCAAAAATTCCTCTCCATCAGCTCGTGGTCTGCATTTGACTTCAATAACCCAAAACAAGAAAAACTGAGCAGAAAACTCAATAATTTGTTGCATTTTAATATCATTGGTTAATTCTGCTTCAAACATCTCAACAGCACCTCTGCAAACATGAAAAAAAATTGTGTATATCCCTTGATGCAGCAACAACTTTCCTTGCACAAAGCTCCAATGCCTCTGGTAGAAATACTTGGCATGGTAGACTCGTTAGCCTTTGCTGGAGTATCTTCAGTATCTGATCTTTTGAATAGGCACAAAATGTTATAACCAGAGGTTGACAATTTAAGGACTGCAACTTGGGAAGAAACTGATCAGTCAATTCTATTGAATTTGAAATTCCTATCAGCATACACTGTGAATTTGGGAACGTAGGAAGCCTGAAGAGATCATAATGCACTGCTTGGTCTTTTGAAATCAAATAATCCATCTCATCAATAATCAACAACTGTATGCAAATTTATTGAAAACATATAGACATGAATGAGGGATATAAATGGGTATTATTTGTGAACCAATTAATTTACATAATGTCCTATAAACCCTTCAGAAACTAAGGAAACAAACCATAATGAAAATCTAAGCAAAAAATCCAAATTTCAATTAAAACCAAAATTTTTCCTAAAGTAAGCAAATAAGAAAATTGAAGCATATGAGCAAAACTAAAGATAAAATCACAATCAAAATATAAAATTAAAGGAAACAAGTTCATGACTTAACAACAACCATTTGGCCCCGAATCTCCAAAAAACGTCATTTAAGGCCTCAAAACAGCCCTGAAAGTTTAGGACTCGAAAAACTGCAGAAAAATAACTAGGAAACTGCCACAATGGACAATTGTTTTAAGCCAATGGAATAGGAGGGTAGCCACCGATCTCCATCTGGATCATCAATGGGGATCTACTTCAACCATCTGGAATAAGGTATTATTTGAGGTCCCTAGTGTTAGATGTTTGGTTTCTCTTGCATATTGGGAAGGGATTGATTTCTCGTGTCTAGCTATCTGTTGTGGTACACCCTAAGCCATAGGAAGTTTCTCTTCGTAACAGGTAGGTATGAATAAGCTTGAGACATGGTGAGCATTTCCTTTATTAAGTTTTAGTTTCAATTGAAATTATAGGTTTAGGCTTGCGGTTATAGTTGTTCTTAGTTTTTAGATATGGCTAGGGATAGCTTACAGATTGAAAGGAGGTTGCTACAAGAGTGGTTCAACATATGGTTTAGCTCAGAGCAGCTTGAGGGTTTCAGAGGAATATTTTGAGCAACCAAATGGTCTGGCACGGGGTCTACAGGGTTCTTTACTACCTCTCTAGGAGGATAGCATCCCTAATGGAGCCAACTGTTAGCACTATGTTTGAAAATTTTGAATTATGGGCTTGTAAGGTCTGAAAATGATCATATTTGATGAAATTTTATGGAAGTGCATTTCAAGTTATCAGGTGAGCAAGTTTTTCATTAGGATCCATCAGATGGAGAGCGAATTGTGATCAATGGTGATAGATATTTATGAAGATTAAAATATGCAACAGTGGAACAAGGGTAAAGTATGTTAAGCTTAAACAATTCAGATTCATGGCGAGGAATATTAACGATGGAAAGAGATTTCATGAAACAGAGATACGAGGTAATATCTGGTCTTTAGATTTGCGGAGTCATTTAAAGGGGAGAAGTGTTGGAGGGTTGATATCGATGCAAAGCAAGATCGATGGCCCTAAATGATTCCACTCAATAAACATGCGCAAATGGATAAACTTCTTTCAAATCATGGAATGTGTTAAAAGGAGAAAGGATCGTACAACAGAGATAAATGCGGAGATAGATTTGTGGTCGTAGTCGATTCCATGATCTGAACTAGCACGGATAAAGTTGAGATTTCAAATCGCAAAAAGTGGTAGTGATTACAAAGATCAACGGTCATGACACAAGGTTGGGGTTTATTGATGGACTTGGTAAATTCCGCAATCTGAAGATGGCCAATCGATTGAATGAGGGAATATTGATGAAGTGTTAAGGTCTACAAAGTTGAATGGTCCTGATGAAGGTAGTTTACTGGTCAATGGTCGATGTTGATTCTCCCAAATCAAGCTGTGCAGCTGCTTAGTGTTGGAATTTGGTGTGAATATGCTACGTACAAAATGCTCAGATTGTAAAGGAAAGGATCCACATGGAGTTGAAAAGGTTTGTTATTTTTGAGTTGTGGAGCTGATGATAACCCGACTAAATGTATGAAGCACCAGTGTGGACAAAATTGAAATACTGCGCGAATGGAAAAGGTATCCATTCTTGAACCCCCTGAGTATTTATGAAATGGTGAAGAGGGGAGGCCATGTACATGTGTACAATGGATATGAGATGGGTTCAAATCGATGGTCTAGAATATTTTCAACCCGGTAAAGTTTGGATCTTGGTCAGGTTTGGTACAGAAAGGATGTCCTCACTTACGATTTGACCAATAATCATATCCCTCGATGCCATTGTGACATGAATTAGGTAAACATTATGTCCACAACATCACCAGTTCTCCCAACTCCATAGATCCATCATGAGGCTTACATAATAAGTAGCGGGAGATCATGAAACTTGGATCTTTGAAGTGGCGACTCTAGCCTCTACACGAATCAAAGGGATGCGACTAGCCAAAAGCGTTCTGAATACCACCGTCAGCGTAAGTGAAAGGGAAAATAATGTCAGGTCCAAATGCCATGATCCATATGGACATCAATGCAGCATCAAAGGATTTGGCATGATTGGATTCTCAACGCAAAATTGAAATCCCCACCCATGTGTCCACTCATTTTGCGATTATGATGACAAACTAAGGAGTGTGCAATAATGATGACTAGTCATATCAGTGTCCATCTTCATCACCCTATATAAATGCCACCCTCCATAGCTGTTGAAGAGCAAGAGATGAGTGAACGCTGAGGAGAAAATTGAGAGCATTAATTTTCATAAGGTCTTGATTTTTCTAGCAAAGTGCAATGGTTTTTTGGTTTGAGAAGCTATTCTATTGGGGAGTGTTGATGGTTGGAGAACATGCCTTTACATCCTCTATAGCCCTAGTTTTTTTATCCAGGGAAGCACCAGCCATTAGGGAATAAACGTAAAGAACTTTGGGAGATTCACCAGTTTTTAGATAGCCATACCTTTAGCTACACGGTCACTTCTTCCAAATCCCTAGTACACCGTGATAGTGGTTAGCTTTTTTTTATTGGGGTGGATTCTCGTACTGGAGTAGTGGGGGTCCAAAGTCTTCATCATAGATTTCATGCACTCCAACTGCCAATTTGGTATGAGGTGGTGAGGAGGTCGAAGACGCACCCCATCGTGTTTTCCGTAGGAGGACCCTTCTCATGGAAGGAGAGGAGTATAAGAATGACAAGCCAATTCAAAATATTATCACCACCAAGGGTGATGTGTCCTTGTTTCAAGTCCCCTCGAATAGCGGTGTTGCCAGGGGAGGGGTAAGCAGTGAAGACGACTAAGCATAGAAGGGACACAAACATTCTTTCCAACCATGGGCCCATGCAAAAAGGTGCATTTTAGCACAGAACAGATGCAAAAAGGGGAGAGAGAAGAACATGTCACAATCCAATTCAATGGTAAATCAAGTCAGCGACAAGCCACCAACGAGCAATATAAGCTGTCATTTTCAAACC
>LPNX011010660.1:0-5000 GCA_001517045.1 Pseudotsuga menziesii
AAAAGATTTATTGTTGGATTGTTGTATTTTTCTTAACAAAAATCGATACATTATGCAGAGAACAATATATTATGAATGGTTGGATGGACCATTTTGATTTCTTTCCTGGCATCATGTTTCATGATTAAACCATTCTTTATATTTACAATTTTGTCTTGCAGATTGGGGATGTTTGCCCAGATATTGATGATGTTTCATATCTCAAGAGAGTCTCTAATGCTGTCCAGGTGAGGGCTTAACCAAATGGTAATTGGCAACCAATTAATAATTAATAACTGGGTAGATAATATGCTGATATTAACCAGCCTTTGTGATTATCAACTGAATAAATTCATTGATGCAAGAATGGTACTTAACTAATGCTTGTTGGATCATGTCTCTAGGAACTGCTTGGAGAAAATCTCGTTTCGGCTGGTCATGACATTAGTGATGGTGGTATAGTCGTTACTCTGTTGGAGATGGCTTTTGCAGGAAACTGTGGGATAAAAGTTAACCTAAGCTCTAAAAACACTGGTATATTTGAAGTACTGTTTGCAAAAGAAATTGGCCTTGTCCTTGAGGTGAGTGAGAATCGAGTGCAATACATCTGGATAGTTATATTTTTTCTATCATTTCAATAAGGCTTTAGATCTTATCCCATTTTTTCTTGTTATGTACATGTTAGCAGTGGAAATCTCGATGTCATTGTAAAGAAACTCAATACTGTAGGTGTTCTGTTCGAGGTTATTGGACAAGTCACTTCATCTCCTTCTATAGAGGTGTCTGTTAATAACACACTACATCTTAATGAAAAAACATCATATCTTAGGGATTTGTGGGAAGAGACAAGTTTTTTGCTGGAAAGATGCCAGAGGCTAGAGTCATGTGTACAAAGTGAACAAGAAGGACTGAAAAACAGGCATGCACCTGCATGGGCATTGTCATTTGTGCCCAGATTTACAAATGAGAAATTCATGGATTCGAAGTCAAAGCCAAAGGTGGCCATTATTAGAGAAGAAGGTAGAAATGGTGACAGGGAAATGTCAGCTATGGTTTATGCTGCAGGCTTTGAACCATGGGATGTGACAATGTCAAATCTTCTGAATGAAAGAATAACTCTGCAAGACTTTAGGGGCATAGTCTTTGTTGGAGGGTTTAGCTATGCAGATGTGTTAGATCCTGCTAAGGGGTGGGCTGCCACAATACAGTTTAATGAGTGTCTTCTTAAACAAGTGAGTACATTTATTTTAATGAATTGATGTTTCTTTGTTATGGGTTTAAATTGTATGCTTACAGTTCGCTGCATTAAGTAAAGTGTACCTATTAATCATGTTAGCCTAAGGGGTGAGTCGATTTAAGCTCTCTTTACTTATAAAACCCTGTATATGGAGTCTGCTTGAATGATGTTCTGTTTGCATAAGAACTAAGTTTTGAAGAGCGATTTTGTAGGATTGAGATGCTTGTTAGGTTGTGAGGATTGTTGGCCTTTGTGAGAGAGAACTTGAATGCATGCAGTGAATCTTTTACGAGGGTAGAGCTGTGGTAGTTTTGAGAGCATTTTGAATGAAGCTTTTTGGGTGTGTTATTCTTTCCTAAAAAATTGCAGTTGTTCTCTACTTGTGGAGTTTATGAGCCCTTGGAATATTGAAAGTTGTCTTAAAATACTTGCAAAGTGAGGAAGCTTTGGTTCAACTGTGAAAGAAGTAGAGCTAGGCTCTCCACTTAAGATTGTCTCTCTATGTAATATAAATGTTCAACTAATGCTAGTCAAAGTACTAAGAAATCTATGAGAGTATTATGTATACAAACTAGATTTTTAAAGCTATTTTGAGAAAAGTTGTTGAAGCTCTGAAACAAAAGAGCACTAAAATATGCGTGATTGTCGATGAAAACATTTAAAAGTCTACTACAACTGAAAAGGCCTCTTAGCCTCTGGAGTTGGATATATATCCAGTGTCCACATCTTGAAGCAGTTACTGAAGCAGTTACACACTACTGTTTGAGATTGGTACAAATAAACCCTCTCTTATTTGTTTTGACATCATGTGATACATTTTAATTCCCAATAAAGTGATTTTCCTAAGGGCGCCTATCAAGTGTCGCCCTTTCTTGTGTTTAGTTTTTTTCCCCTTAGGTAGAAATATAAAGGGGTATAAAAAATGTAAATGAAAAAATGGATACATGCAATATATAGGGAAAATAGGGGTTTTTTAAAATCGGCAAGGCATATTGGGAGGGGGTTAAAAAAAACGATTTTTGGAGGTATTTTCCAATATTTTTTGAAAATAGGGGTATTGTTTCATATGCCACGAACGAATGTGCTATGGCATAGTTTCACTAAGTGAAGACCTTGTGGGAAATTCTGAGTTGGATGGCCCTATTGCTCGCAGACAGCGCAAGGCAGGACTTGTCACGGTTCTGCAGTGGCTTTGGCATTCTTTCCCCTGGCCCTTTTCGGGTGGGGCGGTGCAGGTGCGGGTGCAGCGATGGGATTTTGTGGGTCGTGTGGGGGGTGAGACTCGACTGCGATGAGTTGCACCGGGGTTAAAAAAACCTGGGGCATTGGTGGTTGAGCTAGTGGATCGAGATACCAAATCAGAATTGCCAATGTGAAGTTAGGTAGGCTTAAGGTGGCCATTACCGGCTTGCTAATGACCCCAGGTGGGGGAAAGAGGAAGGGAATTATATGGACTGGAGATGAGCCCAAATAACTCCCTACTAGTTGCATGTGGGGATGCCGTTGTGGTTACAACTGTGTGAAACGCTGCTACTATGGATGATGTTGTGGCTGCTGTTGGTGTTGCAGCTATAGATGATGTTGGGGTTGGGGTTGGAGTTGCAGTTGTGCTTATTGTTTGGGTGCAACAGCACTAGATGATACCATGCACAAGTCCATAGTCTCATTTTGGATCAGTGGTGGTGACACTAAGGGAAAATGAGTCATCATGGTGGTATCGGCAAACAACCCAGGACCCCCATTCAATAATGGGGAGGCTGGTGTGTTGTCAACCATGGTGTTGATTGCAGGGATGACATTGTCATGTGTGGTTGTCCCTTGTGGCTTAATGGTGGTGATGGTAGGGATAACGTTGGCAGGTTCCATTAACCTTTGCGGATCGTGATAGGTGAGTTGATCAACTATCATGATCTTCCCTTCGTGAGGGAACATCATGAGATAAAAGATAGTTGATGCGGCCGCTCTAATTGCATACATATAACTTATTCTGAGGAGAAGGTTATAGTCTAGTTGAGCGGTGACGACCTCTATGTTGATCAACACTATCTTCCCGACTAATGTGATGGGCACATGGGGGAGGATTCCTTGGGATTTAGTGGGATGGCCATCATAATCCCACAGAGTTGTGGAGGATGGCTGCAGAATTGGGGATCCAAGTTTCTGCCAAACCAAGGTGGACATAACACACGTGGATGCCGCCTCATCCACTATGCATTGGTACATGACCAAATTATGGATAGACACTGGGATTTGGAAGGTGATGGTCGATGGCATGCGCATTTCTCCATTATCTATGTCGAATGTGATCAACTTGGAGTAGGAGGGGTCTACGGCCCCAAGGGCAGCTAGTAATGCTTTTTGCTGTGTTGGGCACATTTTGAGTACCTCCAAAGCGGACATGGCCATTGGTGTTTGGGCCAAATCACCCACAATGCTATAGCTGACCACAGCTCTAGTTGTGGCATTGTTGGCTACTCGGCATATGGGGGGGCAGGGAAATGGGGGTAACTGAAGAGGTAGGTTGATTGTTTTGGATGTAGATGCCACTGATGTGTCAGCGGGTTTGGTGGTGGTACCATACTGATTCTATCTAGTTTGTAAGTTGACCTCTTCAGTTGTCATGGCTAGCAAGTGGTGAACACCTGTTTCGACCGTGGGAGGTGCCCCCAGAGTGGTGGGATTGGGTTGGGGAGGGGGTGCAGTTGCCACCAACCCTTGGATAGGTAGTGGTTTCTGGAGCACCATAGGAGGAGGTCCTTGTGGTACTAGGTTCGGTTGGGTTTTATTTGTAGTGTTGGTGGCCTATTAAACCTCATTCTGAATGGCCTGCTTGGTGTAACCCATGAGGGGACACTCAAATGTGTAGTTCCCATAGACCTCACAGAGTGCGCATGGTTGGTTTGTGTGCAACAAGGCGTTACGTCTAGGTGTATTTGGTCATGGGGGGTTTTGGGCAGGTTGGTTCACTGCGGCATTGTTGGGAGGATTTGGTTGCTGACCGCCTCCCTGCGGTTGATTATTGGCTTGGTTTCAGGGTCGATTATTTCTAGCTTTCCTTTGTTGATTGTTGGGGTAGGTTGGTTGGGATGGTTTTGTTGTGCAAATAATTGTCCCAATGGAGCAAGTGGAGCAGGGGCGGGGGATTGGATTGCTTGCACTGGTGGTGCATAGCAGATTTGAGTGGGTGGTGGTGCCACAAATGTGGGAATTTGCCTCACGTACTGTTGTGTTGGCCATGCCATGGCTTGATCCTACTGCAATGGCACAAGTTGTGCGTAGGAAGTTTTTGCTCCAAACTAGGACGTCATTCTGGCATAGTCCAAAGTTTGGTTTTGGTAAGCAACACTAGTAGTGTTGCTTGGTTGCGGTGTAATGGTAGGTGGTGTCAGACGGTGATGTCATTGTTAAAGAGAACGACCCTATTATTCTATTCGCAGCATGGGATTCCCCCGGTGCATCCCGGTAGGAGGTACTCGGATGGGGAGCATTTGGAATGATGGTGTACAGATATCCAGATTGAGCTTTAGATCAGGTCAAATTGTTGGGATTTTAGTATGGCCTCCTCTTTAGATTGGGGACATTCGGATGCGATGTCCTTTGCTATGGGTGGGAGTAAGGTTTTGAGGAACCAATCCATGAATATCATGTCATCAAGTTGGATTTTACACAAGCTGCGATGTTGCCACCACTCATGGATGTGGTCGGTTATATGTGTCGCAGTGCTTTGGCAACAGGATAACAAGATCTCCACCCCTTCGTCATATTTGACAGGGAGTTGGAAATA
>LPNX011010660.1:10000-54759 GCA_001517045.1 Pseudotsuga menziesii
ACTAAGATAGTGTGGTCAATCAATGGTCAAGAGTATAGGGCTCATAATGAAGAACAACAGATCTGCAGGTGAGATTAAATTTTCATGAAAAATATGCACAATATTTATGGGGAATACAGTAATATAAGGACAAGCACATGGATTCAAACTATTTTCTTTTTTCTGGAGCATTGGAAAATGAGCATTTAGACTGTGCAAAAGGAACCACCATGGAAAAGCATTCGAACCATGTTTCAGCTAACCTGTTAGGTTTATTTCTTTGTTGAACTAGTATTTCGTGGATAAAATGGAATATTTAGAAGTTCAAAATCTCGAGTATCAAAATGTTGAAGAAACCCTTGAATATAAAGACTCTAAAATATTTAATACTATCTTGATAAATTATAATGTAGAAACCACTAAAAACAAATTGAAGGCCTTAAAATATCAGGGAATCGATACTCATGGAGTATTGAGTTTGTATTTATTTTATTTTTCTATTGAACAGACCCCAAACTATCCAGAGTTCGTAGAGTGGTGCGCTAGTAATTACTCTCCTTCTGAGGGGGTAATAATGGACACATCTAGGACTAAGATTTTATGTCCAATAAACTTCGTTGTCGTCTGAAATACTTTGTTAATTCCTGTTGATTTCTCCCAAACTTCAAAATAATACAAGGAAGAAATCCTGGTCCAGCTTTTTTGAGAGTCCTCAGCCGAACAAAAAGAGGCTTTCCTCAAAACCTACTCAAAACCTAAAACTCAGTTTCTTAACCACCTTTTTCCCATCGATTACAACCTGTTTAATGAAGAGATCCAGTCTTTGATAACCTTGTCCATTCAATTTTTGGGGATGGATATGAATAAGTACATCATTGAAGCCTTGTTGAGTCTAATGTTCAGTCTTAGTACCTATCAAGTAGAGTCTAAGAAATTGAGTCAGTTCATGCAACCATCTAGTCTTAATTTTGATGGGTTTTTGACCAAGAACATCTATTCATAGCTAATAAAATTCCATGGAACAAGAACTTTCAGTTTTCAATCTTTTCTGCTAAGGATTTTCTTAACATTCAATGAAGATAATTTGCAGCTCCCAGAAATGGTTATAACAGATGAGATGAATAAAGACTATTGTAAGTTTATGAATTTTCTTATGGCCCTAGTATATAATGTTTTCTTTCAATAAAAATTACACAGAGTCCTACCACAAATGAAAGAGTTATTGCAGTTATCACCTGAAAGAAGAGTAGGAGACTGACTCCTTTCTAAACATAATACTTTGATTAAGGTATATGGATTCGCTCAGCAGCCTTATGTCTTGGTAGAATTTTTTACAGTGAGGGTGTTTGCATTAGAATTGATTAGACAAAGGGTAATAGTTGAAGATGAGCATTTCCTGAGCTATAAGAAGCTTTCAAGAATAAAATTTCCATGGACAGTTGGTCCTCTTACCATTAAGAGTAAATCAACCCTTTCAATGATTGAAAGCATTCTGAGAGAAATGGGATTTTCAATGGAATATTCAGTCAATTATGACCCTCACCATATCATCTCAGATAGGAGACAAGCAAATAAAAACAAACCATTTGAGCATGCTGAGGTGGCAGGACTGTTTGAGGCAACAAATTGGATGGATTATCCCAAGGATATTAATAATGGTGAGGATATGCAAGAGGATTTATTGGGCCAGAAAAAGTACACAAGGAAGAAGCAAATGCACAAGCAAAAGGATGAAAAGTGTGTGCACTATAGGAGAAAAGCATGCTAAGAAGGAATCGACACAGATAAGATAAAAACATGTGCACAACGGAGAAAGAGGCAGAAGGAAAGCTGCGATGAGGATGATGCAATAAGGAAGACAAATCTGAGTTGGTGGAAGAGGCAGGTAGAGAATTTAAGGATGGAAGATGGAATTCAAGGAATATTGCAGAAGGGCGAGCCAGTAGGAGGAGGAAGGACATTTTTGCAGCTATTTATGACTGGTACAGATGAGATGAAAGATGTTTCTGCAGCTAGTTAAGGCTGTAGTTAATTTCTTGCCGAGATTTTGTGGCTAGGTATGGGACGACATTGATGTAAACCAGATATATTTTGGGTTGTTGAAGTCTGTAATAATTGATTTGTACTTAGTCAACCCTACGTGGTCTTGTAAAAATATATATATATATAGGAGGAACCCGACATGTATAAGGATTGACTTGAGTCGTTCATTCATTAGATGCATGTTGTTCAAGATTTATGTATTTCTTAGTTAAATTTAGAGAAAGAGTTAGAGAAAGAACACTCAGAGGAGAGTCTGGTAGAAGGAGAAGGTTGTTGAACCATGGATCCTGTAGCTATGTGCGCAGACCACCAGTGGAATAGAAGATTCGATCCAGGCTGTGTGCGGATCAGTAGGAGTAGATAGACAATAAACTAGAGAGCATGAGAGAAAGAATATTTAGTCAAATAGACATATATAAAGAATAGTCTGCATATCGCAGGCTTCAAGTTGCTATAAACCATTCTCATGCCAGATGAAGAGAACCTTGGTGGTTTTTTCCAGATGGGTTTCCACATTATTTATTGTGTTATGTGGATGAATGTTGATGTGAATGTTTTATTACTATGCATTATTACAGTGAATGTTGAATGAATATCGCAGTAGGAACAATCAATGGATGCATAAAGGATTAAAGAATTGTTAGAATGTGATGTATGGATTTATGATTTAGTTGTTAAGTTAAGGCATGAATAACACGATGTATTTTGAGTACAAGGAATCAAATGTGTTACGCTATTGCACCAGTTGTAGAGTCACAATGGTAAAGTTGTGTTGTGTGCTAGTTACGACTTATCACTGTGATGTCGTCACGAAGTTGCAAACTCCATCTAGTCACCATTTTTGATTTCCTTGGCCACGTGCCAAGGGACCAGGATCCCTCTCCAACTATAGAAACATGGTTTAGAAGTTACCCATAAAGATATCTTGGGTGAGACTGGGCCTGCTTCATTGGTGTTGCCGATAGAGCTTGCTCTGTTGGGCCGATGTCTTTTGGTGTATTATTGGTATTATGTTGTTTTTGAACCAGGGATCTAGACAAGAAGATAAAAGAGGCTAAAAAATGGTTACGTTGTTGAGACCAACCATTTGAGTTGAGGGACATGTTTTAGCATCCGACAAAGAGAGAGATAGAGGATTGGCTAGGGTCCAAGACATTGGCATTAATGCAAGAAGAGAGCACAGGATCTCAGTTTAGTGTAGAGAACTGGGTAGAATAGTATATATATTACAATATCCACAAGATCGTCTTTGCAGAGTTTCCTATTTTGCTAGACGAATGGTTGTCAAGATTGGCAAGAAAGCAGACAAATTTGCAAAGAAGAGAAAATGTCAAGTGGAATGATCAGTTGGTGTGCGAGATAACCAATGTAAGTAACACGATATCTAGAGATCTTGATTTTTGGGTTGATAGTATTTTAAAAGGATATATTACTTCGTTTGCGGTAGAGGCTATAACCTCATATAGTGAGGCTGAAAGAAAATGTTTCCAAGGACCCTGAAGAAGATATTTGTTATCTATCGGTACATGGATCAAGATGCTTGTTTATGAGAAGGGTATCCTACAGTTCAGTAGTTGAGTCACATACTACGGAGGAAGGCTATGTCGCAGATGACCTGTCAAGAAAATGGGAAATGGTGAGTTGAGATGTTCCCAGGAAGTACAAATCCTGAACTAGAGACTTGATTCCTATGGAGTGGAAGGAGATTCAGATATGGAAAGAGGAGAAAGATAGAGGAAGGTCGATGAACTCCTAGTTTTTTCGAGGAAAGTGAACACAAAATTCAATCACAAGTATACGAAGGATCTTGTGATGAAGAGGAGGACTATAGCCTGATCTAAAAAGGAGTGGAAGAATCTGAAGAGTCTAACAAGACACCAAGTTCAGGACATAACTGTTAGGATTATTAATCCTCCCTTGGTCAAATGTCTATTATATTAATTATTTCCTAACTTAGGAACCTTAAAGTAATTAATTGGGTCCACTAGTACAATTGGGTCCACTTGGCCTAGTGGGGTCACCTGTACCAATCAATGGAGTGTGGGGAACACTGCTAAATCTTAACTGCCACTTAATGCATGTGCATGCATCAGTTTGGGTGCCTCCTAGACCAATCCCTACATTTTAGGAGCCACTGGGAGTCCCGGAACCAACCTACTTCAGTTAGTTGGTGTTAGTACTATTTAGTATTAGTTAGCCCCCAGTTACATTTAGTTACTTCATAGTCAGTTAAAATATCTCTAGAAATGCATGGATAATGAATGGTTGCATGGGGAGGAGTGCTTTTCCTACCTACCACACTTAGTTGCACTGAGTTAACTAGCTGCCAGTGGTTGTTGGAGTTATTGGTCATCAGGGAGTTGTCTATTTGGACGCTGATATTAATTGGGAGACCTTGAGTTAGAGATTGAGTTAGATACAGTCATATCCACTTGGAGGATTCGAATTCATATCTTATTCATTCAAATTATACCTATGTAAACTATTGTAACACCATATATTATTATTGTGAATGATACTATAAATTCTTGAGCAATACTTGTCTGTTTCCTGTGTGGTTTGTTTTGTTCAGTTTGTATCTTCATTCTCCATTATTTTTCTGAAAACATTATTAGAACTTTATTATTGAAGATATAAATGGAATTAAAATTCTAATATTATATTAGATCCTTCTTAGGTAGGTTTCATGCTCATTTCTCCCTATCAAATATCAGAAGCAGCTAGGTTTCCATAGAAGTCCCTTATGAAAATTTTCTAGCTCTGGATTCATTCAGAGCAGTAAAGAGGGCGTGACGAACCCTCAAAACATGTTCATGTCGGGAGGGAATGCATGATTCTAACAGTTCATATGTTTTAGTGTGTTATTGCGGTGAAATTGACAGGTGCTACATAGCTTGTGAGAAGTATTTGCAGTCTTCTAGCCAAAGCAATCATGAGTTCTCAAACTCCTGAACAACGGATCCTCACAACTTCCAATTACCTTGATTGGAGGATTGATATGTAGATGGCCTTGTGCAAGCATGGCTAGCATAGGATCATACATGGATGGGAGGATGTTCCTCATCATTTAGTAGAGTGGAATAGGTTCCTAAACCATTGTGATGAAGCATTCAGGTACTTATGTACTTATATTTCCAGAGATCTTCTCTTTGAAGCATTGAGGACTCCCAGAGAAGATTGGGAGAAGCTTAATAGCTTGTGTAACAAAAAAGATGAGCTTTGGGGACACATTCTAGAGAATGAGTTGGTATCTTTACATCCAAACAATTTTGAGACTATTGAGCAATTATTCTCTAAATTCAAGTATCTAGTGCTCCCATGCAGATAATGCGGGATAGAGCGGAAGGATGAGCAGAATGTCCTTTCCATACTTAGCAAAATAGGACATGAGTACGATCTATATGTATCTATGTTTCATTCCAAGTGGGAAAGATTTCCTGATTGGAAATTTCCTTCATTAGATTATTTTTTTGAGTCCTTAATCAAGGAACAAGACAAATTGATTTGAATGGGAGTCATCTAGACCTCCAAAGATAAATATATCTTGGTTGCTGACTCTTCCAAAGTGCAAGAAAAGGGGAAATAAAAGAAGAAGGAGCCAAAGGCAGCTGACTTGAATCCTAAAGAAAATCACCAAGCTTCTGAAGGGTCCTCCGACTCTAAGAAGAAGAAATTTGAAAAGAAGTTATGTCCTTATTGTGAAAAGGGATACCATATTGAAGAACATTGTATGAGGAAGCAACATGATGAGATTTCCGCTCTTCTCAAGAAGCACAATATTGATCCTCCAAGAGCAAAGAAGCTCGATGAAGAAGCATCGATAGAAGATACTGAAAGGTGTCATTCCTTGAAAGCAACTCTCCATCCTCAACATATATTATAGATTTTGGAGCCTCCAACCACATGATTTCCTCCAAAGAATCCTTCTGTACTCTTTCACTATCAAAGGGGCCTAATATTCACATGGGCGATGATTCCCATATTACAGCGGAAGGAAGGGGATCAGTCAAAGCGAATAATTGTGAGTTCAAGAATGTCTTATATGTGCCCTCCCTTGCTGCTAACCTATTATCTGTTAACCAGATGACTCGTACAGGATCTCCCAAGAGGATCACATTCGATTCAGACTCAGTTGAGATTACAGAAAAAACCATTGGAAATCTTGTAGAGAAAGGTATTGCAAATCACTCTACCAAAGCTTATGATTTTTCACATTTCTTACCTTTTTCTCCTCCTACAGCTTTATTTTCTCATGCGAACAACACCAACAATATTTGGGCTAAGATATTTGGCCATCTCAATTTCAAATATATGAAGTAGATCCGCAATGATAACATGGTTGAGGGTTTTCCCTCCATCCAAACTTTTGATGAGGTATGTGTTGGGTGCTTGGTAGGTAAGAATCCATAAAAGATGTATGATGTTGGGAAGGCACATAGAGCTATCTCTACACTTGATTTGACCTATGCCCACAAACTCCATTAATGGTTGCAGGTATTTCCTAACCTTTATTGATGATTGTTCTAGGTACGGCTGGATCTACTTCCTTAAACTAAAATCAGAATTTTTTGATACTTTTAAAAGTTTTAAAGCTATGGTTGAGAATAGTTTCAATAAGAAAATTAAGTCAAAAAGATACGATGGAGGAGAAGAATATGTAAAAAGATATTTCAAGAATTTATGTGAATCAGAGGGGATTCAAATGGAACACTTAGTTCCATACACACCACAGGAAAATGGTGTGTTTGAGAGGAAGAAATTATCACTAAAAGAGATGGAAACGTTCCTTCTCCATGCCAAGCATCTACCTCCTTCTCTTTGGGATGAAGTAGTAGAATGTGCTTCATATTTGCAAAATAGGGTTCCCCACAAGTCAATGGTTGGGTTCACACCATTTGAAGCACTGCATGGGTATAAGCCCAGTGTCTCACATCTGATATTTTTTGGCTCCAAATCTTGGGGCAGAATACCACTTAGCAAGGGAAAGGACTTCCAAGCCCAAAGTAGCGAATGCATTCCACTAGGATATGCAGAAGATGAAAATGCTTACAAATTGGTAGAGGTTGCTACCAGAAGATACTTCATTGAAAGAAGTATCTAGTTCAAAGAAGATCAACTGCATGATACTACTTCAGCAACATAGGAAGGTATAAATATTTCTCCACCTATTTTTGATGATTATGATGTGCTACAAGTTTCAGATTCAGATGAACAAGATCACATAAAGCATGATCCTGTTATTGAGACTTAATCTCAGGAGATTCCATATCCATATCCAGTACCCATTCCTAATCAGAATCCTAATCCCAGATGGGCTCAAAAGCTTCTTGATGCAGCTGGAAGTGGTGTTGGAGTTCCAGAAGACAGAAGAAGAACTAGGTCCTAGTATCAGAATGAGCATGCTACACAATCTCTCACAGATTCGTTCTCTACAGAATGGTGCAGAAAATTTCAAGGTCAGTGCCACTTGATGAGGGTGAATTATTAGCTACATGGACCACAAAAGTATAGATTTGATCATTTCCTACCTTCACCGTCTAGCAGAAACAAACAGAGTCATCAGTTCAAAAGTACATTTAGAGGTCCATTGATGGACCATACTAGTGCATAGAGCTGCAATTTTTTGCAGCCGCTGTTACTCAACTTATTTTTGTAAGGAGGAAGCTTCTTTATTCTAAAGATAGCTTGCATATTCCTATTTTCTTGCTTATTTTTTAGGGGGGGGGTTTCCCATGAGGTTTTCCCATTTTTCCTCGGTTGTATTAAGTGGCATTCTTTATTATCTTTTAGATTGTATTTGGGTGACCTATGGTCTTGTTACTAGGTCCCACAGTTTTCCAAGTTAGTGTAACACCTCGTTTTTGACCCCGTTTGCATTAAATATACATGTGTTGGTTGCTATGGGCAGACCCGGGTTTACTGTAATGTACCAACAACACCCTTAGCTCACTGGCCCTTTCGGTGACAGATCACGGAGTAGCCTGAAGTCTCACCCAAAGTGATTCTAATGGGTTGGACAAAGACTCAAGTGTCTTCGACCAGGTTCTGTAGCATCCTATGTGCGTCTCGTAGCTCTTATCAACCCACGAGGTCTCTTTCTCTCCGTGATGTGCATTTTTCTCTTACTCGCGATGACTCTAGCCCTTAGCATCACCGCGTCCTGGGCAACACGTAACTCTCTCCTATGCTCAATCCTTAACCTATGGTACCGCGCACCATAGCTCCTCTGATGGTGCAATATCACCTCCCTGTGATATCCTACCGCTGCGATTCAGTCTACCTAGCGTTACTTGTGTTCGATTTACAGGACTCAACATACAAGGCTGCTTTATACTGCAACTCTTAACTGTCTTGAGTGAAACATAGAAAAACTCTTATACAGAATACTTAAAGACTTCAACTTGCATTTATCCTTCTATAATGCTTATGAACTGAATAACACATACATGCATAAAACGGTAAGAAAAGTTCGTGTAATGAGTGACAGATACAACAAGTAAATACAATCACATGAATCAATCACATAACACTCTGATTTTACATGGTTCACTTCCAGGGTAGAAGCTATGTCCACAGAACTGGTTTTATTATATCTTGAGAGAGTACATAGTTCTGCTGCACCGCTTATGCAGCTAGAGATATTCTGGGTAACTCCGCACTCACTGCCTGGAGCCCTTCTCTCCTAGATCTCTTCTCTATCTCTATATTGCCTTCTTACAATATTCTCTCTCTGTCAATCCCTACGGATTGTTACATACATACTCACTGAGCTAGCTACTAGTTACAGTAAGATACTATAGACTAAATACAAAACCAGAGCTTAGCTTCTATAATACAACTGTCTAAATGTCTACTTGTCTAACTTGCCCAACCCTTTTACAATACAAAATACATCCCTTTATAGGCGGCCCGAAGGTCTAGCCATTACAACACTGTGGGCCTGTCCCAACAGTAACCCAAAAACCCTAACTAGTGATAGTTGGCATATCTGTACTTGGGGTAGCCACTTTCCGTCACACCACTGCTCTCTGCAGTCTTCCATGCTTCCCGATGCTAACCATGGGTACTGTGCACTGCTTCCTTTTCTGTCCTTTGTCTTCAATACCTCGACCTCGTTGCTCCTTTTCCTTTATGAGGGTAGCTGATCCCTCCTGTCTTTCACCACTGCCTTCAATGCAGTGGGTGAGCTCTCTCTTCTCGGCCGCTCAGGTACTGTCATCTTCTTTGAATTCTCTGTCCCGATAGTCATAGTTTCCGGCTCTGCTCTGTAGCTAGAAACATGCTACGACATCATATCTTTACCTTATCTATTCATCTTTGCCAAAACTGTCTATCCGCCAGAATGGAAGCTTTTCCTGTAGCTGCGGGGATCTACTCCAACAACATGATACATATATTGTAAATAATCATGGTGCAGAGCCAAAGGCAAAGGCCCCACCATCAATTTGGTTATGTTATGTTTCAGATAGAAATCGTCACCGATGGTATATCAGGACATACGGCATATATTAAAGTTGTGGCATCATGTAGCTATGCATTTTAATTAAATAACCCCAACTACCTATGTTCACTACAACCAAATTGAGAAGGGGCATGATTCCTAAGGATAAGGAGGGGGAATGTTGAATCTTGAGCCATGGGGGAAAGGCCATGTGTCACCACTCTTTTTCTCACCCTCCCTTGTCTTATAAAATGGCCATCTTAATTATTATGCTGGTGGTTGGAGCCGCTAATGCTGGCAGTGGAGTGTGGTAGGACTGCCATGCCTTTCCCACACACACACTCCACTAGGCTGACCCTTTATGCTGACAGAAATACCACTACACCCACGCTCCCACTCTTCCACGATGGAACTACCTCCCTCACAGATGATTCAGTTTCTTCACACAGGCTGAGCTAAAAGGATCCATGATCCATTGTGTGAGGGTTGGCCCTTTCCTCTCTCACACCGATTTACCAACTGGTGGTTATGTATTCTTTCTATTCACACAGAGAATCGAATTTACTCTGGACATTATTGGACTATGTTTCCTCCATGCATTGTCGACTGTGCTTTTCCTTTACAATGTGGTATTTTCCATATATTGCGGTGGTTTTCCCTGTGGTTCATTAGCTGTTGTTTCCCCACTTTTATTGGCTGAGTTTCCCTTGCGATTTGGGGTTGCTGTAGGTTGTTGTGGGATTGTTTTGGCCACGATAGGGCCAAGAATGATCTAGGGAGTTGCATATCTCCTGTCAAATATTTAATAGCTGGTTGTTGCATGCACTCAGTGGTTTTTTCCTTGGACTATATTGGAGTGGTCAATGAGGTCATGATGTGCTTGATAAACCTAGTGGGTTAGGAACCACACAGACAGAGCTAGTGGGTTGGTTTTCTTCTCCACAATCCTTGAATAGCACTGGAAGGGGGATCAGGGTCTAAGGGACTGCGTTGCAGAGAAAGGACTGATTTCCTTGTGTTGGGTGTGTGTGGGTGTTATAGAAGACAGGATGGTTCTGGTGTCCATGTCTGTATCTCTTCAATGAGCTCATCGGCTTAGAATATAGCCTTTTACAGCTACTGGATGGCCTGATAAACCCAACTTGATTGGCTTGGCTTATCTATTGTTCGCCTGATAAACCTGACTATGTTGGCTTGGATGAACTATGTACCCTTGCGGTATTGTTATCCTTGGCTATGTCTAAGCATGTTAGTTCCTTATTCCTTGGGGAATCATGCTCGACTCGGGGGTGGCAGCATTGCTGAGAGATTAAAGAGCATGCAAGCCTATGGTTGGGTGGAACATTGCAGTGACATATTTGGTTGTGGAACAAGTTCTCTATAAGATAATTATTCTTGTATATTTTACTTCTGCAGTATGGTTATGGTTAATGAATTATGATGAACATGTATATGAATGAATATTGTTTTGCTTCCGCTAAATATATGTGTGATTATGCATCTTAGTATGTTTATGTTTTCAGCATTTTGTTTCAGCATTATATGTATGTATATGTTCATGGGGCTAGATACCCAAATTTTTGGTGTATGGTAGTGTCCTCTTCTCCGGTCGGAGGGTCGAGGACATTACAATATGGTATCAGAGCTATGGTTGCAGCATGGTCTTGAATGGGCCGTGAAGATTTAGTGACAGAGCTTATGTTGCAGCATTTGGGCCTCAGAGGGCCATGAGAAATAGTCAACAGAGGCAAGATTTCATACTTCCAGAAGAAACTAGAAGAAATGGGTGATGACAAGAAAATTCACAAAAAATTTCTAAGTTCCAGAATTGTCGGCTCATCAGAAAACTTAGTGACAAGTTCTTCCAATGCAGAAGAGCACTTAGTGGGAAGGCCACCTGACGGATGGTAATTAGAAGGAAATTGAGGAAAGGTTGCATTCGTCGGCCGTCGGCTCATCGAAGGACTAAGGGAGAAGGTCCTCTGACACAGTGAAACTTATAGTTTAAACTTAGCCAAAACCGTAGAAGTGTTAGTCTAAAGATTACCCGCAGCGGGAGAAATTTCAAAAATTTGACGAAGTAATGAAATCATCGACGATCGGCGATGATTAGTTGATCGCGTTGTCGATGCTTAGTTGATTATGTGCCACCATTGCGGAAGGCTAGAGGACTATCCTTCTGATGGATAGCGCCTCCGACTACCGATGCCGCATAGGAAAGACGTTCTGACAGCTGACGCAATGGAAGATTTTCAAAAATATTTCTAAGGAATGAAATCATCGGCGATCAGAAAAGAATAGTTGATGACATCGTCGATGAATAGTGGAAGGAAGAGCTGATGGAAGAAGATAAATTCAAATATTTCTCTAAGGCATGAGATCATCAGCCATCGAAAGAAGCTAGTGGTTCATGCGCCCGCCGTTGCGGAAGCCTAGTGCAGTAATCCTCTAATGGATATAGGCTCCATTTTTCGATGACGTAATGGTTGCCTTTCAGTCACCGATCATAAGTTGTTAGTTAATTAGCGATGTGTAGGGGAAGCTTTCGTCGACATGAAAGGAAGAAGAATTTTTTTTGAAATTTTGTTCAAGTGTGGAAAACCATTGGCGATTGGTGAAAGATAGATGATCAGAGCATCGATCGGCGGAAATTAGTTGTTTGAGCATCCGCCATTGCGACTAGTTAGTGAACTATCCCGCAGATGCATTAGTATTTCCACAAGACGATGCCGCAAAGATTAGTCACCCTGACCACCGACAAAGCTGTGATCCACGGAAGATTTAAAGGGATCGTTGGCTACCATTGCGAAAGCCTTGAAAAATAGCCACCTGATGCCGTAGCTACTAGTCGCTCCAACTATCATTCAGAAAGGATTAATGGATGGTGGGCCGCCGTTGAGGCTGCCCATGGAACTAACCGCCCGACGCCGTAAAAATTAGCATTCTGATTTCTGAGATTCCACCATCGGGAAAATATTAAGGGTTGAAACCACCGACATAGTGGATCCATAGTGGGTAAACTGTCTGATGCCGTAGACGCTAATTGCTCTGACCATCGATAGGACTGTGGCCGCGGAAGACTCAAAAATTTCGTTTTCCGCCGTTGCAGAATCCTAGAGAACTAGTTGGTCAATGCATAGTGCACCCGACTGCCAATGCAGTTCGAAATTTTAGATGGCTGAAGGTCTGAAACAATGGAAAACATTAGCTATTTGACCATCGATTGACAGCCCTTGGCACCATTGATGAAATCCGAAATCCTAGACCACTACAGGTCCGATACGCTGGAGAAAGATAGATGAACAGATCGCTGAAGTGCAGCGAAGAAAATTAGTGGTCCTGGATGTCGAAACGTCGAAACGTTAGATGAGATGAGACCCGACCTTGTACAGAATAAATTTTGGGGTTTTTCAAAGAGATTTTCTTGGCAAATTTCAACTTTTTTTTAGGGAAATTTTCAGCAGACTGTCAGTGGATTACAAGGATGAAGAGATAAAAAAATTTGTTTTGAGAAAAATTGTTATTTTATGAATTTCCAGAAGAGGAAGGTAAGTAGTTCTGATTTATTTTAATGACATGCATCTAACAGTTTTCTACTAACACGTTTGCAGAATTATAGACACCTCCAAGAGTAGTATTCTAGGTAGAACAGTGTGATAGAGGAAGAGGTTGTTCAATCATGAGAAACCATGATGGGTATGATGCTAGAAATTCTTATGAGCGTGCAGAAGAAGCCATGGGAGAAAATGTCCAAAAAGGAAATGGTGACATTGAGTCTAATGGAAGAAGACTCCAAGACACACTGTCAGATGTTGCATCCACCATGAGAAGCTTGATTAAAGCCCAAGAAGAGCAGCATCAGTTGACTGCTGCCATGTTGCATATTTTGATAGATTTGTAGAGAAAGATAAATTCTGGATGAGGTACATCAAGACCAGAAGGCAGTAAGAGTAGCACTAGGAGGAGGAGAAGGACTTCTAGTGGATCATCTGACTATGAAAAATCTAGCGGAGATAGAAGTTCATATTCTCGAAAAAGGAAAAGAAGAAGACACCATAGGGATCGCTCTCGGGATGAATTTAAGAAAGCTAAACCTCCTACATTTGATGGTGCAATAAGGACTGGACAAGAGGATGAATCTTGGCTTCTTGGGATAAAGAAGTACTTTCAAGTGCAGGATTATTTGGGAAACATGAAGGAAATAGTTTCCATATTCAATCTTAATGGAAGAGCATTCATTTGATGGGAACACTTCAAGCAAGTAAAGAGGATCATTGAAAGGAGATTAAAGTGGAAACCGTTCAAGAAGTATTTCAAGCATAAATACCTCTCTGATAGGTATTATGATGACAAGATTAAAGAGTTCCATGAGCTGATATTGGGACAACAGACCATGGATGAATATGCAAAAAATTTCTTGGAATTGTTGAGGTATGTATGGTACATCAGAGATGAAAAAGTGAAGGTCTAGTGGTTTCTGAGTGGATTGCCTCAAGCCTACAAAGATAGAACCGAGTTTTATGAATCAAGAAATCTTGAAGAAGCGATAAGGAAGGATAAGTATTGCTATGAGCAAAGAAAAGGTAAGCCTGATTACCATAAGGCATGGAAGGACAAGAAGAATGAGAAGTTTGATCAAAGAATGAAAGGTTTCAAACCTTCTAGATTTAGGAATCAGTAGAAGCAGCCATCCCAAGCTACGAGTAATCCAGTTGGAGTGACAGGTGGAAAGCCTAAATATCCACCACAGAATAAAGGTCCACTCAAATGTTGGAAATGTGAAGGACCCCGCCTGCACAGATATTGTCCTCTTGAGAATGAAAGTGCAAGGTTAGCTTATAACATTCAGGAAGCAGAAACAATGGGTCAAGTAGCAAGGGAAGTCCCTAGAATTTATTCAGCATGGAGGACCAACAAGTAGATCACCTGTTAACTATGGTTGAAGTTGTAGGTAAGATTGTTGAACAATCTATTTCTATTTTGATTGACCTTGGTTCCACTCACAGTTACATTACTCCTAGAGTAATGGAGATGTGTGATTTTAAGAAGGTCAAGCATAGAAAATCTTGGTTAGTTCAACTAGACACTGGGACTAAGAGAAAGGTCAGTGAAGTGGTAGAGAAATGTCCATTGATTATGAATGGATTGATCACTTGTGTGGATCTAAATGTTCTGCCGCTTGGTTCCTATGATGTTCTCATTGGAATGGATTGGTTAGAATCTCACAGAGTAAATCCTGACTGTTACAACAAGACTTTTGAATGCATGGATGAAGAAGGAAAATGAGTAGCTGTGAAAGGTATTCCGAAGGTAATTTCAGTAAGACAGATTTTAGCAATGCAGTTGAAGAAGTTCTATAGGAAAGGTTGCCAGTTGTATGCAGCTCATATTCTAGAACTGACAGGAGATGAAACTCCTAGGTTGGAAGACTATCAGATGTTACAAGAATTCAAGGATGTTTTTCCCAATGAGATTCCAGGGCTTCCTCCAAAGAGGGACATTGATTTTACCATTGAATTAGTGCCAAGAGTGACACCAGTGTCTAAAACACCCTACATGATGAGTACATCGGAGATGCTAGAGTTGAAGATGCAACTGCAAGAGTTGTTGGAAAACAAGTATATCCGATCGAGCGTGTCTCCTTGGGGAGCACCAGTTCTGTTTGTAAAGAAGAAAGATGGTACACTCAGGTTATGTATTGATTATAGATAGTTGAACAAGGTTACTATGAAGAATAAATATCCTTTTCCTAGGATTGATGACCTCTTTGATCAAATGAGAGGAGCAAAGGTATTTTCCAAGATTGACTTGAGGTCTGGTTACCATCAGGTGAGGATCAAGGACAAAGACATTCATAAGACAGCCTTCAGGACAAGGTATGGGCATTATGAGTTTGTAGTTGTACCATTTGGTCTCACAAATGCACGAGCTACATTTATGTGCCTTATGAACAGTGTCTTCAGTAAGTATTTGGACAAGTTTGTTCTTGTTTTCGTTGATGACATTCTTGTTTATTCAAAGAATGAGGAAGAGCGTGCAGAGCATTTGAGGTTGACATTGCAATTGCTCAGGGAGCATCAGTTGTATGCAAAACTGAGCAAGTGTGACTTCTACAGAGATAGAATTCAGTATTTGGGTCACATTATCTCAGAAGAGGGTATATCAGTGGACCCTAAGAAGATTGAAGCCATTATGAACTGGCCTACTCCAATAAATGTGATGGATGTAAGATATTTTATGGGACTTGAAGGATACTACAGGAGATTCATTGAAGGATTCTCCAAGGTTGCACATGCTATCACTTCTTTGCAAAAGAAGGGGACAAAGTTTGACTGTACTTCAAAGTGTGAAGAAAGCTTTCGGGGGTTGAAGAATCTTCTCAGTAGTGCACCGGTATTGAAGGTTACATATCCAGAGAAATATTTTGTGGTGTGTACCGATGCATGCGGACAAGGACTTGGAGGAGTCCTTATGCAGGACAACCATGTGATATGTTATGAGTCAAGAAAGCTGAAAGAGCATGAGAAGAACTATGCCACTCATGATCTATAGCTTACATCCATAGTACATGCTCTCAAGATGTGGAGACATTATTTGATGGGTAGAATATTTGAGCTCAGGATAGACCATTGTGGTTTGAAGTATTTATTTGATCAGCCTAACTTGAATGCTAGGCAAGTGAGATGGCTGGAATTTTTATGTGAGTTTGATTTCGAAATCAAGCACATAAAGGGAAAAGAAAACAAGGTAGCTGATGCGCTCAGCAGGAAGGTACAAGAAATGCATGTGGCATCTCTTAGTATTTTCCAATCAGATTTAAGGCAGTAGATTGTTAATCATGTTGCCGGAGATTAATTGTATGAGTAGGTAAATGACAAATTGCAGCAGCAAGGTCTTGAGAAGAGGTATGAGGGATATAAATTTGAAGAAGATGGACTTCTTACTTATAAAGGAAGAATTTATATTTGAGATGTAGCAGATTTGAGGAGGGTTGTTATGGATGAAATCCATCAAACTCCGTATTTTGGTCACCTAGGATATCATAAGACAATTGCTACAACTAGAAAGTAGTACTTTTGTCCAGGAATGAAAAAGGAAATGGTTGAATGCATTTCAAGGTGCATGAAATGTCAACAGGTAAAGGTTGAGCATCAACATCTCGTAGGTTTGTTGTAGCCTTTGCCAGTTCCGGAATGGAAATGGGAAATTATTTCCATGGATTTTATTACAGGATTGCTGATGACTTGGAGACAACATGATTCCATCATGGTTGTGGTAGACAAGTTGACAAAGGCAACACATTTTACACCGGTGAAGTCGACACATAAGATTGATGACATTGTAAAGATATTCATGAAGGGGATTTTCAAATTGCATGGATTGCCGAAGGCAATAGTCTCTGACAGAGATGTCAAGCTCACTTCCAATTTTTGGAAGGGATTGTTTGCAGATTTGGGTACAAAGCTAAAAGTCAGCACTTCCTACCATCCTCAGATAGATGGGCAGATAGAAAGAGTTAATCAGGTGCTTGAAGATATGCTTTGCATGTATGTGATGGAAAAACGAACCAAGTGGGAAGATTACTTACACTTGGTAGAGTTTTCTTATAATAATGGGCAATAGGCATCCTTGGGGATGAGTTCGTATGAAGATTTGTATAGAAGAAGGTATAGAACACTAGTGACTTGGGATAACCCAGTGAACAGATTTGTGCTTGGACCAAAGTTGCTCAAGGAAATGGAGCAAGAGATTGTAAAGATCAGGCAGAATCTGAAAGTAGCACAGGACAGACAGAAAAGCTATGCTGATAAGCATAGGATGAATAGAGAGTTCAATGTTGGGGATCATGTTTACCTCAGAGTGAAAGAAAAGAAGAGTTCCTTGAAGCTTGGAAGTTGTGCCAAGCTATCACCTAGATATTGTGGGTTGTTTGAAGTGCTTGAAAGAATAGGGCCTGTTGCATATAGACTTGCATTTCCTGCTAGTACTAGACCTCATAATTTTTTTCATGTTTCTTTGCTTAAGAAATATGTACATGATCCTAACCATGTTATAAATTGGGATGTGATTCAGGTGGAACCCGAGGGAGAGTTCCAAATTGAGCCAATGCACATCCTCGACAGGAAGGTCACAATGCTCCGGAACTAAGCCATAGGGTAGGTAAAGGTGTAATGGGAGCATTATGGAACTGAAGAAGCTATGTGGGAGCTGGAGGATTCCATGCTATTGGAACATCCATTTTTGTTCAATTCTGCGGAACACTGAGGCATTACCAATGTAGCATTTTGTTCAAATTTTGTAAAGCATTGAGGACAGTGCTATTGAAGGGGGAAGGGAATTTAACACCCCTGTTTTGACCCCATTTGCATTAAATATACATGATACATATATTGTAAATAATCATGGTGTGGAACCAAAGGAAAAGGCCCCACCATCGATTTGGTTATGTTATGTTTCGGATAGAAATCGTCATGGATGGTATATTGGGACATACGGCATATATTAAAGTTGTGGCATCATGTAGCTATGCATTTTAATTAAATAACCCCAACCAGATATGTTCACTGCAACCAAATTGAGAAGGGGCATGATTCCTAAGGACAAGGAGGGGGGATTCTGAATCTTGAGAGATGGGGGAAAGGCCATGTGTCACCACTCTTTTTGCTCACCCTCCCTTGTCTCATCAAACGGCCATCTTAATTGTTCTGCTGGTGTTTGGAGCTGTTAATGCTGTTAGTGGAGTGTGGCAGGACTGCCATGCCTTGGCCACATGCACACTCCACCAGGATGACCCTTTACGCTGACAGAAAGACCACTATGACCACGATCCCACTCTCCCACGACAACACTCCCTCCCTCATGGATGATTCAGTTTCCTCACGTGGGCTGAGCTAAAAGGATCCACGATCCACTGTGTGAGGGTTGGCCCTTTCCTCTCTCACACTAATTTACCGACTGGTGGTTATGTTCTTCTTTCTATTCACGCAGAGAATCGAATTTCCTCTAGACATTATTGGACTGTGTTTCCTCCACGCATTGTCAATTGTGTTTTTCCTTTACAATGTGGTATTTGCCATAGATTGTGGTGGTTTTCCCTGTGGTTCGTTAGCTGTTGTTTCCCCACTCTTATTGGTTGAGTTACCCTTGCGATTTGGGGCTACTGTAGGTTGTTGTGGGATCGTTTTGGCCATGATAGGAGGGATAATTTAAGGGGCGAATTTTAGCCCAGTGGGCTATTTTTCCATGTTTTTCTCCCAAAAAAGATTCACCATTTTGCATTTTTTGAAACCCTGTTTCATCCAATTTTGATGGGGTAAAAAATTTTCACCCTAAAAGTCACCAAATTATTATCTAAACAATATAAAATCCTTGGAAATTAAATAAGTTTTTTGAAAAAATCACGAATAATTTTATAGTTGGCATTTTAAGAATTGGTAATATTCACTAACATTTATACACTTTTAAATAAGTATGGTTCCTTAAAATCATCCCTGCACAATACGGCCAAGAACGATCCAGGGAGATGCATATCCCTTGTCAAAGCTTTAATAGCTTGTTGCTACATGCACACAGTGGTTTTGTCCTCGGATTGCATTGGAGTGGTGAATGAGGGTCTTATTTGCTTGATAAACCTGGTGGGTTAGTAACCACACAGACAGAGCTAGTGGGATAGTTTTCTTCTCCACAATCCCTGAATAGCACTAGAAGGGGGATCAGGATCTGAGGGACTGCATTGTAGAGAAAGGACTGATTTCCTTGTGTTGGGTGTGTGTGGGTGTTCTAGAAGCCAGGCTGGTTCTGGAATTAGTGTTTGTATCTCTTCAATGAGCTCACCAGTTTAGCATATAGCCTTTCCTAGCTCCTAGATGGTCTGATAAACCCAACTTGATTGGCTTGGCTAATTTGTTGTTCGCCTGATAAACCCAACTATGTTGGCTTGGCTGAACTCTGTACCCTTACGATATTGTTATCCTTGGCTATGTGTAATCATGTTAGTTCCTTATTCCTTGGGGAATCATGCCCGAATCGGGGGTGGTAGCATTGCTGAGATATTAAAAAGCACGTGGGCCTATGGTTGGGTGGAATGTTGCAGCGACATAGCTGGTTGCGGAACAAGTTCTCTATAAGATAAGTATTCTTGTCTATTTTACTTCTACAGTATGGTTACAGTTAATGAATTATGATGAACATGTATATGAATGAATATTGTTTTGCTTCCGCTGAATATATGTGTGATTATGCATCTTAGTATGTTTATGTTTTTAGCATTTTGTTTCAGCATTATATGTATGTATATGTTCACGGGGCTAGATGCCTAGATGTTTGGTGTATGGTAGCGTCCTCTTCATTAGTTGGAGGGTCAGGGACGTTACAGTTAGGATTCAAGGGGGGTGTTAGGATATTAATGCTCCCTTGTTCAAATGTCTATTAGATAAATTATTTCCTAACTTAGGAACCTTAAATTAATTAATTGGGTCCACTAGTAAAATTGGGTCCACTTGGACTAATGGGGCCACTTGTACTATTCACAAGAGTGTGGGAAACAGTCCTAGAGGTTAACTACCACTTACCGCATGTGCATGTATTAGTTTAGGCACCACAGTTCCTACATTTTAGGAGCCACTGGGAGTCCCGTCACCAACCTACTTCAGTTAGTTGATGTTAGTACCAGTTAGTATTAGTTAGCCCCCAGTTACATTCAGTTACTTCACATTCAGTTAATCTAGCGCTACAAATTCATGGATAATGCATGGTTGCATGGGGAGGAGCTCTTTTCCTACCTGCCACACTCAGTTGCACTGAGTTAACTAGCTGTCAGTGGTTGTTGGTTTTAATGTAATTGTAACTTTGGAATGTATTCACTTGTATTTCTTATGTATTGTACCCCGATGTTATTTTGGGATGTGTCTGTAATGTATTTGAGTCATGTCATGCCCCGATGTTCCTATCGAGAGGTTCTATAATGTAAACAACTCATGTCAAGTCATTGTGGGTAACCCTCGTATTGATCAAGGGTTAAAGTCCCCGCAGTTCCAAGGCACTAGGGTTATTAGACTCTCCTAGAGAATTCGGCCCTAGTAGGTTATTGTCAAGTCGTGAATTAGTATAAATAGAGAGTGAGCCTCCCTATTTATCACACACTCACTGACACTCATTTGTAGTGCATAGCTGAGAAAGAAGAAGACATTGGGGCTAAGAAGAAAGAGGCTACTGCTGTCAGGAGATTATCTTACTGTTTCGAGGTCTTACTTTTGGTGTTTATTCTATCTCCAAGGAAGTTGTGGGGTTTTCTCCATTTATGGTTTCCCCGAGGAAAAACACTGTGTTCATTGCCTCTGTTTTTTTATTGTTGTGCTTGTTATTCTCTTTGTTAAAGATCCTAATATAATGCTAGCTTAATGTTAAAAATCTAACATGGTATCAGAGCTAACCTGAGAACAAGACATTGTGCAGCTACGGAAACTAGGGAATTCCTACTTTTTGGATCTCTCTCCACAGATATTCAACAAAATAAGTTTGGGCTGACACTCATCCCTAGGGTGCATCTTTCTATTGAAGCAAAATCCAATTATGAGTATTTTCAGTTTTGGACCTGACACTGCTGCTGGAAATTAGGGCTTTCCACAGAAGTGGAATTTTTCAGTGAGCCCAGGCCTGGATTGATCTCCTCCTCAAAATAAAAGTTTAGAGATCAAGATCAAACTATTTGGTTGGACAGAAATCTGGAAAATTCAAACCCTAATCTGATCCTAAACCAACATTACAGAAATTCAGCTCCAAATCCAGATCCAACATCTTGACCTGGTAAGATCTAAATATTTTGTATTTCCATTTGAGGTTCTTAGTTAATGTCTCATCATAGCAAGCTTGATTAAAAACTTGAGGGAGATGATAAATTTTGAGCTTGGAAGTATAGGTTCTCCCTAGTCCTGGAAGAAGATGAGTTGGACTCCTATATCAATGAGGAGGTTCTAGTTCAAGAGAGAGATGAGGCTAAGGCCTTACACAAGAAGAAATTGGTTATGGCTAAGAGGATTATTGCTGATTCAATCAAGGATCACCTCATACCACAGGTGTCCTCCCTAAAGACACCTAAAGCTATGTTTGATGCCCTAACCAAACTATTTTAAGGGAAGAACATAAACCGGAAGATGACTCTAAGAAACCACCTAAAGAATGTAAAGATTCAGAATGCAGAAACCATCCAGTCTTACTTTACAAGGGTCTCTCAGATCAAGGAATAGCTGAAAGCAGTAGATGAAGAAGCGAAGAAAGCAGATATTGTAATGACCACCTTGAATGGTCTCCCTATATCATGGGACTCCTTTATTCAATGAATCTATGCCAGAAGGAAGTTAGTGATCAAGTTCAACAGACTATGGGAAGAATTCTCTCAAGAATAAGCTTGAATAGAAGCTCGAGAAGAAAATATGGGAAGTGAAGATCAATCTCTCACAGTACACTCCAAGAAAACCAGAAGAAGTTCTCATCACCCCAGAGGTAAGCACTCTCACAAAGATAACAATAGAAAATATTTGTCTAGAATCATATGTTATACATGTGACGAGAAAGGACACTATATTAGAGAATGTGACAGAAACAAAAATGTCTCTGACAAGAAGAAGGGAAACAAGAGAAGACATCATGCTCATGCTGTAGAGGATGATGAACCTTCCACAAAGAGAATCAGACATGAAAGTGATGATTCCTCAAGTGACGAAGAATATGTTTTGATTTCTACTCTCATGGGAAACATTACACATGGAATAAATGATTGGCTTATAAACAGTGGGGATTCCAAACATATGACAGGATTCAAGGAATCCTTTGTGAAACTATCAGAACATGAATCACCACACAAGGTGAATCTTGGAGATGATTACCAGTATCCAATAAAAGGTAGTGGGGAATCCTCCTATAAGCTAGACTCTGGAAATTCTATGACAATGAAGGAAGTATTATTTGTACCAAGGCTAAAGAAGAACCTCCTCTCCATATCTGCATTATATACAAAAGGCATGAGGGTTGCATTTATAGATGGGCAAGTTATCACGTGGCCAAAGGGAAAGACTATTAATGATGTAGTAGTGATTGCAGAACAAGAGGGAGGTCTATACAAATTGAAGGGCCATCTAGAACAAGCCTTGGTCCATGACACAGTAGAGCCAAATGAACTTGGGCATAGAAGGATTGCACATGTGCATTATAGAGCACTACCCCTTGCAAGCAAAGCTATTGAAGGTCTTCAAGAAATTCAAGAAAAACATGATGGGGTCTGCAAAGGATGTACGGAAGGAAAGAACACAAAGAATACATTTCCAAGTTGCGAGAGAAAGGAAAAAGGAATCTTGGAAATCATCCACTTTGATATATGTAGTCCAATGTCATCAAGTTCATTAAGTAGGTATGTATACTATGTTTATTTTATTTATGAATTTTCTAGGAAGACATGGATTTACTTTATGAAGAACAAAGATGAAGTTTTCAGCAAGTTCAAGGAATTCAAAGCCTTGATCGAGAACCACACTGAAAAGAGGATCAAGACATTTCGATCAGATAATGGAGGAGAATTCACATCAAATGAATTCAAAGAGTTATGAAAAGACTCAGGGATTAAGAGGGAGTTATCCACTCCATATAATACACAACATAATGGGGTTGTAGAAACAAAGAATAGAACTATCATGGAAGTTGCAAGAGCAATGCTTCATGATCAAAATCTTCCCATGCATATATGGGTAGAAGCTGCCAAAACAATGGTGTATGTACAGAACCATACTCCACACAGAGTACTTGAGAACAAGACACTTGAAGAAGTGTTTTATGGAAAGAAACCAAAATTAAACCATCTTAGAATATTCGGCTATCCAATATACATACAAATTCCGAAAGAAAAGAGGACAAAGTTAGATCCTTCAGGAAAGAAGGGTATATTTGTGGGATACTCTAAAATATCAAAGGATTACAGAATATACTTCCTAGGATTCAAGAATATCAAAATTAGTAGGGATGTAACATTTGACGAAGACTCAACCTACAACAAATCCAGAAAGAAACCTGCTAAAGTTGCTAAAGAATCAAAAGCACCCAGACTTCATGACACAACCATGAATGGAGAAACTCAAGAAGAAGATCAAGAATTTGAAGAACCTCAAGAACCTGTAGATTCACCTCAAGAGAAGAATCCTCAGAAGAGGAAAGATTCTTGGGTACAAGAAGCTATCCAAGGTGCGGAAAGATATGGGGCTCCAGAAGAGAATCACAGAGAAAGAAAGAGGACTAGGTCATGCTCCAGATATGTAGAATTATGATGTGATTTCATCGATAAAGAACCTTCCAATTATGAAGAAGCGACAGAAAGGAAAGAATGGAAGGATGCTATGATTGAAGAGTATCAATTGATCATGAAGAATGATGTTTGTCATGTTGTCCCAAGACCAGAAGGGATGTCGGTTGTAACTTCCAAAATGGATCTACAACATTAAGCATGCTGCAAATGGTAGCATAGAAAAATATAAGGAAATATTTTTTTCTCGTGTCTTCTCCCCGAAAGAAAGAATAGATTATGAAGAAAAATTTTCACCTGTAGCTAGATACACTTCCATCAGATCAGTACTTGCTCTTGCTGCAGTGATGAAATGGAAGATACACCAAATGGATGTCAAAACTGCTTTCTTGAATGGTGTAGTGGAAGAGGAAGTGTATGTGGAGCAGCCACTCGGTTTTGAGACACATGACAGGGAGTCTCATGTGTGTAGATTGAAGAAATCCTTATATGGTTTGAAATAGGCACCCAGAACATGGTACGATGGAATTGACATCTTTCTATCCATTTTGGGCTTTACCAAGAGTAAAGCAGATTCCAACCTTTACTACAAGGTTGAATATGGCAACCCAGAGATGCTCCTACTGTATGTAGATGATCTATTTGTAACAAGTATGGATGGTTTGATTGCTGATATGAAGAGAAAGCTTGCTGCCAAAATTAGAAATGAAGGACTTGGGTATGATGCATTATTTTCTAGGCATGGAGGTGTGGTAGAATGTAGATGGAATTTCCTTGGGACAATGGACATATATGTTAGAGATCCGAAAGAGATTCAGGATGATGGACTACAAGGGCATGACCACACCTATGGCATCGAACCTGAAGCTATTGAGTGATGCTTCATCAAAAGCGGTTGATGCTACAATGTATCATTAGATGATTGGGTCCTTGATGTACCTGATGAACATGAGACCATATATTTGCTTTGTTGTGAACACCTTGAGCCAATTCTTGATAGATCCAAGACATGTTCACTTGATTGCTGCAAAGCATATTCTGAGGTACCTGAGGGATACAGTTGATTATGGGCTCAAGTATGAGGCAAGTTAGAATATTAACCTGGAGGGTTATGTTGATTCATATTGGGTTGGCAGTGCCATCGATAGGAAGAGCACTTTAGGGTGTTGCTTCAGTATGGGATCAGGTGTGATCTCTTGGTTTAGCAGGAAGCAATCCTGTGTGGCACTGAGTACAGCTGACGCAGAGTATGTCGCAGCTTGTTTAGCTAGTTGTGAGGTAGTATGGTTGAGGAAGCTACTATCTGATTTATTTGATCTCCATTTCGATGCTACTTGTATATATTGTGACAACCAGAGTTATGTGAAGTTGTCAGAGAACCCGTTGTTCCATGACAAGTCAAAGCATATCGAGATCAAGTATCACTATATCAGGGATATGGTGCAGAGAGGAGTAGTGAAGCTCCAGTATGTTGCGACGGACGAATAGATAGCTGATGTGTTGATGAAGCCATTAGCCAGAGTGAAGTTTGAGTACTTTAGGGAGAAGCTTGGTGTTCTCCAAATCGAGGTTCCTTCCAAGGGGAAGTGATGAGTCCATGAGCCATTCTGACATGGTGAGAGGATTGGTTCCTTCCATGTCAGATATGAGTGCTAAGCCATTATGATATGACTGTAGAATTGGTTTGTACATGATCAGTTATAAGGGCTATTGCCATTCTCTAAATGGAGGTTCCTGGTCAGTTACCAAGAATACTTGGTCTAGAACTGAGGGCCATTATGATATGACTGTGATATGTAGTATTACATTATTAGATGTGAGTGCATGTCCATTCTGATGTGATTGAGGGATGTGTTCCCACTTGATCAGATATAAGGGTTGTTGCCATTCTTTGAATGGAGGTACCTGGTTAGTTACCAAGAAAGCTTAGTCTAGGATTGAGGGCCATTCTGATATGACTATGGGATGTGTTCTCACATGATCAGATATGAGTGCATGGCCATTCTAATGTGATTGAGGGATGTATTCCCACTTTATCAGATATAAGGGCTATTTCCATTTTCTGGGAGAATGGAGGCACCTGGTCAATTACCAGGAACCCTCAGTCTAGGAATAAGTGCCCTTCTGACATGATGAGAGGATTAAGTTCCTTCCATGGTAAGATGCAAGTGTTGTTCCTTTTCATAGATGGTAGTAGGTGTGTCCTACCATGCTGGTGATTGTAAGTGTTGTGCTTTCCACAAATGGTAGTAGGTGTGTCCTACTATGCTGGTGGATGTAAGTGATGAGCCTTTCCATAGATGATAGTAGGTGTGTCCTATCATGCTGGTGGATGTGAGTGCTATGCCTTTTCATAGATGATAGTAGGTGTGTCCTATCATGCTGGTGAATATAACTATTGTGTCTTTATGACAGGGTTGTGGGATGTGTTCTCACATGGTCAAATGTGAGTGCTGGGCATGCCTTTCTGACATGGTGTCGGATGTGTTCCTCTGATGTTCAGATCTAAGTGTTGGGAAGGACATTCTGAATTAGGGTTAAATATAAGTGTTGAAGAAGACCTACATGGTGGCTAGGCCTACAATCATCATGAAAAAGGGATAGCTCTGTAGAACTTCATGTGACGAGAAGAATCATGAGATAGCACCCGTGATGATCTAGTGATGATGATCCAGCAGTGATGATCCATATCTAGTGATGATGTTCTAGTGATGAGCCATATCCAGTGATGATCTAGATCCAGTGATGATCCATATCCAGTGATGATCTAGATCGAGTGATGATCCAGATCCGAATATGAATATGAGTTGAAGATAAAGATAACTTGAAGATGAAGATGAATTGAAGATGAAGATGACTTGAAGATCATGAGGACTCGAGGATGATCTAGATGATATAGAGAAGAAGACTTGTGCTGATAAATTGTTTTGAGAGAATACCTTCCTAGTTAAGAGGGAGTGTTAATGTAATTGTAGCTTTGGAATGCATTCACTTGTATTTCTTATGTATTGTACCCCGATGTTTATTTCGGTATGTGTCTATAATGTTTTGAGTCATTTCATGCCCCGATTTTCCTATTGGGAGGTTCTATATTGTAAACAAGTCATGTCAAGTCATTGTGGGTAACCCTCCTATTGATCAAGGGTTAACGGCCCCATAGTTCTGGGGCAGTAGGGTTATTATACTCTCTTAGAGAAGTCGGCCCTAGTAGGTTATTGTCAAGTTGGAAATTAGTATAAATAGAGAGTGAGCCTCTCTATTTATCACACACTCACTCACACTCATTTGTAGCACATATATGAGTAAGAAGAAAATACTGGGGCTAGGAAGAAAGAAGCTACTGCTGTCAGGAGATCATCTTACTGTTTTGGGGTCTTGATTTTGGTGCTAAATCTATCTGTGAGGAAGTTGTAGGGTTTTCTCCATTTATGGTTTCCCCAAGGAAAAACAATGTGTTCATTGTCTCTTGTGTTTGATTGCTGTGCTTGTTATTCTCTCAGTTAAAAATCCTAATATAATTCTAGCTTAATGTTAAAAATCTAACAGTTGGAGTTATTGGTCATCAGGGAGTTGTCTATTTGGACTCCGATATTGATCAGGAGACCTTTACTTAAAGATTCAGTTAGATACATTCATATCCTCTTGGAGGATTTGAATTCATATCCCATGCATTCGAATTCTACCTATGTAAACTATTCTAACACCAAATATTATTATTGTGAATGATACTGTAAATTCATGAGCAATACTTGTTTGTTTCCTATCTGTTTTGTTTTGTGCAGTTAGTATCTTCATTCTCCATTATTTTGTTGCAAACATTATTAAAACTATCTACTTGAAGATCTAAATGGCATTCAAATTTTAACAACAACTACTTCACACTAGGAGCATTACCCAAGGTAAGGTATAGAGCCTCATCTCCTTAGCGAGTTATTAATACTGATAGTTCTAGTATAGTGACTATCACACAAGAGGAAACACCCCCATTAAATCCTTCATTGGATAACCACAACTCCAACTCAATGGCTGGGGTAGATATTTGGTTACCCACATTCAATGGAAATGGAGTAGAGGATCCAAAGCAGCATTGCTTCATATGTGAAGTTGTTTGGATGGTTCGCTTAGTTCAGAATGCAGACCTAAAGAAAACACATATGATCATAACTCTAAGGGTTCGTGCACCAGAATGGATTATGAAGTACTGTATAGTGCCGTTAGGAGAACCATAGAAGTCCCTTGAGGAGATATGCATGCAATGATCTCCGAGTTCAAAAAACCTAAATCTGAGTCGCAGTGCATCACTAAGATCAAGGAGATAAATCAGGCACTGGTAAAGATAGTATGGGAATTTGACCAACGATTTAAAATTTTGATGGCCAAAGTAAGTTTCCAGATGTCAGATGTTCAACATAAGGAGTGGTTTATTGCTACGATGTTCCCACACATTCGAGGGCCGTTGATACAACAAAATATTGAGTCACAGATGGAAGCGCTAGAATTGGCAATGAAGTTGGAGGCCTCGCCAACTAGTGACGGTGCCGCAAGAATGGTACATATTTAGTCAGAGTTGGATAATATAACCATATAGCTTCAGGACATCAAGAAGGGTAAGGAATCCCATGAATACTTATGGTGCAAAAAATGCAAAATAGACGGACACACTAAGGATAACTATCCAACCCTCATGAATTATGTCATATCCGATGTGCCAAACTAGTTAAATGGCCATGGACTACCATGGTGTCACATATACTAGTCTAGAGGAAATCACAATGAGGACTACATATACCTGCAAAATATGGTGAGTACCCCAACAAACATATTTTGTAAATTTTGCAAGTCAGTAGGGCATGAAGAGAAGGATTGCATGGCATATAAGCTCTTGAAGGATAAGACGGTGGAAACATACTTGATGAATAATGATGGCAGACCCAGGATGAACCTATGCAAGAATCATATCAGCCTGTGCATTTCCCACCTAATCAATAACAGAAGCAATATCAGCCTCAGTATGCACCACAATAGCCATACATGCAACATAATCACTAACAGCTGCAATATCAATAGAATCAGTACCCCCCACAACAACCACACCTTCAAGGAAGGGGTGGTGGGATATTCATAGGAAGAAGAGGTGGAGGAGGATTTGGTAGAAGAAGAGGTCCGGTTACATGCCACAACTATGGACAGCTAGGTCATTATGCCAGAGATTGCTTGGATCCTGCAAAGACATGCTCATATTGCAAGTGACAAGACCATAATGTGGAGAAATGTCCACAGTTGATTGCGAAGTGGTAGGCTAGGACCATCGTAGGTCCTACTTCTGTGCAGAATGAAAATCCAAATCCAAATTATAACTTAAATGTCCATATGATTATTGCTGAATCAAGAGAGCCGAGCGTTGCAGTCGTAACATGAGGAGATGTTGCGACTAGAGCTGATATGGAAACACCGCAAGAAAAACTTCAGTCGTAGGTATGACCTGCAACGTAGAAGAAGGTGTCGTTCGACATCTAAAAATAGAAGCACGTATTCATGGACGTGCAACCAGAGTTTGGGGATCTAGAAGAGTTGTTGACTTCAGAAGAAGTCAGGGAGATTCCTGAACGATTCTAGCACATATTCCAGAAGAAGGTTCCACAAAAGTTTAGTAATATCAAGTCCTTTCTGTCAATTTTCTTAGTGCTAATTCAAGATAAGTATGCTATCAGAGAACTACAAGCACTCATAGAGGATACACTAGTAGAGCAACAACCTGAAAAGAGAGTTAATCAGGTTTAAAAGAAATTTAAAAATTGTCACGAGTTAAGAATGATTGCACAGATAGGATATTATGACATGGAATATATGATTTTAGACCTAGGGTCTGATGTCAATATATTGACACAAAAAACTTGGGAAAGTATGGGGAATCTATGCTTGTACTAGTCTCCTATCCAGCTGCGACTTGCCAATTAGGAAAAGGTACTCCCAATTGGTAGACTGAGTCAAGTCCCTGTCGACATGGAAGGGTTGCGCATATTTGCAGACTTTGAAGTCATTAACATTATTGATGACACAAATCCATATCCCGTGTTATTGGGAATATATTGGGCCATAGACAATCAGACCATGATCAACTTCAAGGAAAGGATACTCTCATTCGAGGATAAATAAATGAGGGTAGTGTCACCCATTGATCCATTGGAAGGACAAATATATGTTGAGCTTGTATATAACAATAGACCAGATGACCATCTCGACAAGATATTCAATGTAACTTCCATGCAAGAAGATTACATCAATCCAAATGCAGATGGGAACCTAATCTGGAAGAGTGCTAGTTCCTGCACATCTGACTAAGGGGAAGATTTGGAGAACTAGAAAAATCAGTTACACGATGTCTCTATGAGGAGATGCACGAGGATTACCAGGTCTATGTGATGGGTGGAGACTAAGGACAAAGAGCTACCCACCTATGAGGGATTACCTAACCTTGCATCATTTCTCATTGAGTTTGCAGGTCTCTTCATAGAATTAGAGAACTTGTCTTCGTTGGATCATGTACTCAAGGCTACGCCTTCCAGATGGTGGGGTATGCACAAGCAGTTCATAATAGAATGGCCGCAATGCAGAAGGTTGATGGAAGTCCGATTCGGTGAAGAAGTTGTCACTATAATTCATAGGTACACAAGGTTGTTGATCCTTGCATAACACATAAATCAGTGTTGCACTATATTTGCAGTATACCCATGACAGGAATGGGTCCATTATTTCATTCACACATTGGGAATGACACCTAGAACCTGGTATGTATCCATGGAATTGCGAAAAATAACCCAAGATTGGGAAGGTATTTCTAAGTATTTTGTGCACACATTTGAGTTTTCTAATGAGCAGCCTACAGTTGATATTGCACTTTAAATACTCAAAGCCAAGATATTTTCTCAAGTCCCTATCAAGGAGGCAAATTCCCACCAGAGCAGTGCGACCATCCAACAGTGGATGGCCTGTTACAACCTAACTGAAGATCCAGGCGATGACATGACTAACATAAACATACCAGAGTCATAGGGTACATGCACATTAGAGGGAAGTGACATTCCCAGTGACCAGTTCCTAAAACTGCTAAAAATAAAGAAAGTAAACATTGGGTCACGAGAGAACCCGAATTTCACCAATATAAGAGATTATTGAGATGAATAACCTGTCACAATGATCATAGACTTACTGCATGAATATCAGGATCCGTTCCCTACCAATTTTTCAGAGATGAAGGGGATAGTAGGATATTTAGGGGAGATGAAAATACCCCTGCGACCAAATGCTAAACCCACTAGATAACGACCATATAGAATGAACCCTAGATATAAGGAAAAGGTAAAGACAGAATTGGATAGCATGATCAATGCATGAATCATTGAACATGTTGAGGAATTAGAGTGGATAAGCCCTATAATGATATAGGATAATAAGACAACAGGCGAAGTCAGGATCTGTGTCGACTTGAGGAAGTTGAACGATGCATGCTTGCATGATCCATTCCCAACACCATTCACATATGAAGTACTTGAAAATATAGGTGGACAAGAGATGTATTCATTCACTGATGGCTTCTTTGGCTATCATCAATTCGGATTCGTGTAGGAGGATCGCCAAAAAATGACCTTCGTTACAGAATGGGGATGTTATCAGTATATAGCAATTCCCTTTGGACTCAAGACTGCACCTGCTATTTTTTCTAGAATAGTAGTTTCTACTTTTAAATATTTTATACATAAATTTCTTGAGGTATACTTTGATGATTGGACTGTATTTGGTCTAGTAAGAGACCACATTGAGAGTCTGCACATGATGTTGGGCCATTGTCACCAGTACCAGATTGTGCTTAGTTCTAAGAAATGTATTTTCTATGCACCATTTGGTATACTATTGGTTCATGTTGTATGTCGCAATGGGATTTTGGTTGACCTATAAAAAATTGTGATTATTCTTAACCTACCACTGCCTACATCAGTTACGCAACTCAGGTCAGTGCTAGGACATACATGCTACTACCAGAAGTTCATTAGAGGATATGTAGTGATCACTGCACCTATGGATAAACTGTTGAAGAAAGATTCAAAGTTCAAGTGGAAAAAGGAGTTCCAGGAAAGATTGGATAGATTAAAGAGTGCAATGGCCATTGTGCCAATACTTGTATTCCCAGACTGGAAAAAAGGAGTTCCATGTGCATTTCGACGCATCATCTGTCGTGCTTGGCATAGTCTTGACACAACTAGGAGAGGGTGCACTTGACCACCCTATTGCGTTCACAAGAAGGAAACTGTCAAAAACAGAAATCAACTACATGACGATAGAAAGAGAAGGCCTTGCTATGGTTTATGTGCTTCAGAAATTACAACACTATTTGTTGGATGGAAATTTTTATATGTACACTAATCATTCAATGCTGAAATACCTAGTCAACAAGCCAGCATTGGGGGGGTGATTTGTAGATGGATTCTCCTATTTCAAGAGTTTGATTTTGAGGTCATTATTAAACCTCATTGACTGAATGTTGGACCAAACCACCTATCAATGATATAGAGCAGTGAAGAACCAACAAGCCTCGAAGATAAATTTCCCGACGCTAAATTTTTTACGGTTGCCATGATGGAAAAATAGGATCCGAAGTTGAATGCTATAATACACTTCTTGAGTATAGGATATGCACCTTTGGGATCCTCCACTAACCAAAATAAACAAGTGTTCATCAGAGTTGCTGACTTCACATTGATTGCTGGACACCTCTATAAGCTGGGCGCAGATGAAATACTATGCCGCTGTGTATTTGAACATGAACAATCTTGGCTTATGAGTGAAGCACATGCTGGTTTTGTAAGAGGACACTATGCGGGAAAATAAAATTTGTGTAAAATCCTACAAGTAGGATTATGGTGTCCAACCATACACATGGATAATAAGAGTTTCTGCCGGCGTTGCGATATCTGCCCGAGAACAGGAAAACTGTCACGCCACGATGAAATGCCAATGTTGCTGTAGATATCCCTCCAAGAATTTGATAAATGGGTCATTGATTTCATTGGACCTATCATCCCACCAATAAAGAGGACCGGTGCGCACTATATTATCACCGTGACAAAATATTTAACCAAATGGGCTTAATCCGTGCCTATTAAAGATTGCACCACTGCGACTGCGATGAAGTTTTTGTTTGAAAACATAGTGACTAGATTTGGCAGTCCAAAGATTCTCCTAAGTGATCAAGGTACACATTTTTTTAACAAAGTGATTGTTGAGGTTACTGTAGAATTACAGATCCATCATAAGAATACAACACCCTATCATCCTTAGGTGAATGGAACAGTTGAAGTTTTCAACAAGATTTTGGAGAATGCATTGACCAAGGTATGCAATGTGCACTAAGATGATTGGGATCAAAAAGTTTCAGCTGTGCTATGGCAATATCACACCACTTGCAAGCGACTAACAGGTCACACCCCATTCAGGTTGGTATATGGACAAGATGTTGTTGTACCAATGGAGTACATTGTTCCAATCCTATGGATTTCTATGCTGACAGAGATGACTGACAGAGGTGCTGTTGAGGAAAGGTTGTCACAGCTCATTTAGATGGAAGAAGAACGCTTCATCGCAGGATATCATCAGATTATGGAGAAGAAAAGATAGAAAGCATGGCATGATCGCCATATCCGGGTTAATCAATTTAAACTCGAATGAATTGTATTGTTGTATGACAAGAAGTTTTTCAAATACCCAGGTAAAATAAAGACACATTATCTTGGGCCATATGTGATTGCACACATCACTGATGTGGGCACAGTAAAGTTATAAAAGCTCGATGGAACATACATTGCAAGAACGATGAATGGCAGTCACCTGAAGCCGTACTAAAATGGTTGCGACATGCCTAGCTAGGTCCACGTCACGTGGGTTAAAAAAAAAGCGAAAGCAAGGAAGTTGTTATGTCACACGTTGGTGACATAGGCATGCAGCATGGGGGCGTCACCTAGCGACCAATATGATATCGCATGCATTCATATTGGGGGTTAAAAATAAAAGAATTCTAAACTAATATATTGTTGGTATATTAATGGGAAAAAGGGTTTTTTTATTTACTATATAAATATCCAATATGATGGGGCATATTTTATTACAAAGGGTTGCTCGCGCCTCTACCATAATCCTACGTGATACTGCATAGGGTTTTTCTCCATCATTTTTTTGGATTTGGAGGGTGGTTTCTCTAGTTCATAGCATTGTTGGAGGAGGTTGTTTTCTCTGGTGCATATCATTTTTTTCCATTGTTTTCTAGATTTGGTCATGGGTTTGGGGTGGGTTTGCAATGTTAGCTTGTGCCCATTGTCCCATGGAATAAATTTTGTAAACTTCGTTTGCATTAATAACAGTAAATTGTATTCAAGATAGAATAGAATGCAACTTTCCAACTAAGGAGATTCCAAATCCAGGCATGTGAGAATGCTTAGATTTGTTGTGATCAAGGTTGTTGCGAAAATTGCACCAGTAGAGAATTTCGTTCCTATATTGCAAGAAGAGGACGTAAATAGAGACAACAGAGTACAGAGCAGATTAGATAAGATCTATGTTGACTATGTGGAAGAAATGCCTTCCAAGGAATATGAATGGATATCGAGAATCAATAACTCCAATAACATGAAATTACCCTAGAATAAAGGTGAAAAGAATAGCCCAGGTAAATTCCTTCACAGAGCATCAAATTTATAGGATACATGTGTATGTATATGTATGTTTGAGTAATTATTATTGAAGGGTGATCAATGTTGTTGGGCATTTGGTTATTTCGGTTTCGTGTAAGGTTTACCCTCTAAAAAAATTGTAAATTGTTTAATTATTTATGCTACTAGAATTATGTGTTATGCCTATGCCATGAGAACCGCTTCTTTTATTTTGTTAACATTGAAAATAGATATAGTACTTAATCATATTTTTAGGACGCTTTGCAGGCCATAATGGTCTGGAAGGTACATATGAGATATAGAGATAGCAATGACTTTATAACATCTAATATACAGAGGATTGACATGTCTATAGGAATAGAAAATCATATTACTGTTATACTTGACTCGAATGTACTAAGCGATTTCTATACATAAAGTTGGTGAAAGCAAATTAGAAGATGAACTGAGATTATAGTAATTCAAGAGAGCACCCATCTTCATAACAAATTTGCTGTTGAGCCTGATATTTGGGAATAGTTTGGATCAGATGCTAAGATAGGTTTGTGTTTTGCTTATACGAGGGTTTTAGATCACTAAAGAGGTTTCATTGTGGTTTAAGGTCTACGAGAGTGTGTTTGACTTCTCTAGTTAAATAGTATGACTATTTGCTGGCATCAAGTTATATCTGGATATAAACACTATTAATCCATTAAGTTATATCTACATAAAAACACTATGTTATTGCACAATATTAATGGTTGTTATTGTAATATAGAAATCGTTGCACTGATTTGGGAGAGGACCAAACAAGCAATGCTAGACCCCAAGGTGATGTCATGTAAGAAGTGAAATTTATTTTAGAGACCAATGTAGTCAAGTATACCCACTTTAATTTCCAGAGAATTGTGTTTCTTTGTCAATTTCAATGCAGGGAATCTACTCCTTTAATTTGGTGTTATTTGGATTTGCAGGTTAGAAATAAACTTTTAAACTTTGGTCATCCTGAGAGGTAAGTTGGTTGTTTATGTTTGATATCATATAGTGTAATTCTTCCACTCTATGTTGTGTAGTGCCTTCTACAACACATTTATTTTTTATTTCAACGCCCTATCAGATACTACATGGTTCCATAGGGTGCATAATCTGTCCTAATACACTAGATCCATTTCAATTTGTCAATTTTTTGGTATCTCGGCATTTCAATTTCTGCATTAGTATGTTTTGTCCTTGAAGGCCCAGGTTGAGTTTTTTGTTTTTCATCTTTTGATCCAATCTTTTTATGGCATTCTGGATTCCCTTGGGGGAAAAGGTTCCTTCTAGGGGATTTCTTCACTTCCTTTTCAAGATCTGGTTCTTCGACTTTGCATGACACACCTACTTGAAATGATCTTACTCTTGACAAAAGTTGTACCAAAAGGAATATTTTCATAATTGATATTTTTCTCATAGACCAAAGATCCTAGGCTTAGAGTTTGTTTGGTAATGGTTTTCTTAGATCCATATTTTCACAAACTCTGGCATAGGTCTCCCAACTTTATTTTCCTTGTTAGTTTTTCCATTCTCACATAGGGGCCAAGAGAATCTCCTATACACTTGGAAGGATACTCATTTTCATTTCCAGGATTGAGTGGTTGTGTAGAAAAATATTAGATTTTTGGAAATAATTATTAATAAATATTCTTTAATACTTAAAATCATTATATCTACCATAGCAACAATTGGATGATAATAACTTCTTCCCTTGGATCAAAACCATGGGCCCAAAATTCCATGATCAAGATAGCTCTGCTCATGAGCCATAGTCCACATTCCAAAACAACATCCTTGTCCTCTGTCAAATGAAGAAAACCAAATCAGGAAGTAGCCTCTCTCTACAGAGACAACTCATAATGCCCTTTAAAATCCTAGTTGTTTCTAATCCAATTGGTCAAATTCTATTATGAGGGATGGACACCATTAAATCTGTAGATTAAACACTCTACCCTAAGCCTTACAATATCTTCAACTACCTCTGATGGATTAATTGTGATGCTTGGATTTGGATCTCCCAATTTTTCGTAGGGCGAGGTAAACATTAGTTTCTGAGTTCCTCCTATTGATATCTCAAGAGTCAAAACCTCATCCATTGAAGGTCAATTTCCAGGATTTATCAACATTTTTATGTAAGAGAATGGGTTTGTAAGAGGGAGTGTTCTACCCCTATTTCTTCCCTTTCACCCCTGGATTTGGTTACCATCAAAGGTCAAAGGATGGTTGACTTGTAACCCTAAACCAAATATCATCAATTTATCCTCTAAATGATCAAGTATCATGAAAGGTTATTTTTTTAAGTACCTATATTGAAATGTTACTTTTAAGGATCTATGTTTTAGTTAGTATAATGTTTCCCTTCTGATTTTTCTGTTTTAGTTAAGAACAAGCTTCATTTATTTGTTTTATTTTCTTTGAATCACTTTTGAGTTTGAATACGTACACAATATAATGCAAGAGAAATTAATTTATTCTTAACATTGTTGATTGGACTTAGTAGTTAAGTTCTTTCAAATGCTGTATTTTTGAAGAGATTGCCACAATTGAAGTGTACCAGTGGTACTGATTCTAACTTGACCATTACTTTAATTGTGGGTTGTTTGAACATTACAGGAACATTGAAGGTAATTTCAATCCTGCAAAATTTATACTCTCCAATCCCCTCCATATAATGGGAAAAGAAGAAACTCACCTGATTTCATCTTTTTCATGTCTATAGTTTTCCCTCATCTTTTGTTATGTTATGTTCTTAAGATCTATTTTATTTTATTTTCATCCTATAGAGGTCTTCAACTTCACTCAAGATGACCTATTAACAGAGGATATCATGGTATTGGATACCCATAGCAAGGTTTTCATTTGGATTGGTGTTATAGCTGATTTCACCACTCCAGGTGAATCACACTTTGTATGGCCTTCCCCTGTCTCGCTGCAGACTCCTTAGACCCCATGGACCATTTTTTGTCCTTTGATGTTTCCTTGAACATCCCTAAAAACATAAGAAAAATGATACACATGACTTTTAAACCTATAAGCGTGTATATACGCGGGTTTGACCACTAAAACCGCGTACATCGGGATGTGTACAAAATCCAAATAATTTTGGAGTTTTCCTTGACATGGATCCGACTCACTTGACTCTTGGCCTTCCATATGCCTTGAGATCAATCGGATTCGACCTTTCATTACCTCTTTGAAAAGCTATATAAGGAACCCCTTGGTACATTGAAGTCATAAGAGAGAATTGAGAGCAAAGAAACTATAGTCCATTGTTGAAGGAACTTATGCTTGAGTATGCATCCCTTTGTCCCTTGGAGCACTGTTGTGTTCTTCCCAAGATTGCCTTTTGCTTGTGAGCTTGCTATCTAGATATGGAGGATTGAAGTGGTGGAGGCCCAAGTGGGGGATTCAGTTTCTCCAGTTTGCAGACGTGCCGACAGAGGTTGTATCTTGTAATCTCTGATTTATATTAATAGAAATATCTTTTCCCGTCCAATAATGTGTGTTTGAATGAAGATTTTATCCATTGGATTATGTCAAATGCTTATACATTATTTATTATATATGGTATAATAGATATAACACCATGATACATAGAATGCTTGTATTGTTTACTTGTTGTTGAGGAAGTAATCTATCAATTCAAGCTGAAGTTGGAAAGCTCAATGGGGATCTACTTCAACCGTCCGGAATAAAGTACGAGGTTTGATCCTTTAGTGTTAGACTTTTAATTTCTATTGCATATTGGAAAGGATTGATTTCTAGAGTCAAGCTATCTGTTGTGGTACCCCAAGCCATAGGAATTTCTCTCCATAACAGAATTGGTGACTCTGCTGGGGATGTTCCTTGTTTTTCTTTGGGGTTGGGGGCACAATGGGCTTGATATTATTAACTTGCTCTTGGTTTCTCACTGTTTCTGTCTCACATTTTATGGTATGTTTGTCCATTGACACTCCCCTTTATTGGTTTGGCCTTGGCCTGCTTTTTACCACTGCCTTCTCTGTATATGCGGGATTTTGGCCAAAAGTCGCGTACATACATGGATTTTTGGCCAAAAGTTGTGTACATACGCAGCTGTTCTTTAAACAATCACATACATCCTCCCTTTTGGTTGAGTTTGATGTTGTGGGAAGTTGCTGGGTCGGTTGTGAGTGTGGTTGGGTCCTCCTTGGGTCTGATGTTGTCTGTTGGATGCTTCTTTTGTGACCAGAGACCGCTTTTTCATTGATTTTTCTTTGAAAGTAGTTTTAGTCATTTATCCTTTTTGCTTTTCCATTAGTGCATTACTCTTTTTTGTCTCGGTGTCTTGTTGGGCTTGTTTTTTATACTTGTTGCAGAGACTGAGAGTTTTAGATGACTTTTATTGCATTTTTCATTCTTTTATATTGAAAAATACAAAGTAGTTGCACTCTTAGTTGCATCTTAGATATGGATTTGAGGAGGTACTTGCATTGGATTGCTTGGATGAGATTTTTATTTAGGCTTTCATATAGGAAGGATTGCATTGGCATTTAGAAAGGAATATATATTTATGCATCTCATGTAATGGCATACCCTATTTTTCATTTAACAAAGATTGCACTTAGCATTGTTTGTTATGGTGTGCGTATTTATTTCACTGCTGAGTCATAATGTCATTAGTTGCACGACCATTTCCCTTTGAGTAATTACAGCCAGCTAAAATCAACGCATAATAAAATGAATTACACTATTTTATTTGATAGAGTTCACCAACAAGATTAGGTTTTAGGGTCTTGGAATAGTTCATTGTAAGTTAGTTCTCCAAGACCACTAAACAACAGCATGTATGTGTCTGTCTAGGTGAGTGTGTGAAATTCCTTAGTATAACCAGTGTTTCTCAGGATCCTCCTCTCAAAAGGGAGTTAAGCACGAGGTAGTGTGAGCAGTTACAGATTGGGATGACCCCTAGTCATAACTGAGTAGCACCGGAGATATTTCCAGGAATGTATTCATATCTGGGGGCTCTTTCGAGAGTTTTGGACTTTGCTACCCTGCCCATACAGTCAATCCCACCTATGACTATCCACCTGAGCATTGATTATATTGAGGTGACCTTAGTGGCCTTACCTAGGTTATCGAGGGGGTACTTTGCAGGGGTTATTCTGCAGGTGTCCCTACCAGATAGAGGTTGGACAGCACAGTCGCTTTATGCGTTGAAGCTGAGGGCCACTATAATTGGTTACATACCTCCGCTTGTTGGGTATGGGAGTTTCGAGCATCTCTTAGGTGAGACATACCTATTTCATTCGGGAGCTCACATATCCTACCCTTGGTTTTCTTGTATTTTGGCTGTAGATTTTCTTAGGAGTGTGCTCTTTGTGCGCTAGTTGGACTTTGGGATCATGGTTACTTGAGTATATTCATGCTCTCTTGAGTTCAGGTCCTTTTATTTTTGGCATTCCTGGTATCTTATCGCCCATCCTTGTTCCTAGTATGGACCCTGGTGTCAGACTTTGGGGCATCATAGCCCCTTACCCTGCTCATAGATTTGGGAATGGTCATATTCCATCCTCTACTCCATTTATGTAGGATTTTTATTCCCTTTGCTCTATCTTTACACCGGTGGTCACCCTCACGGGGGTGGTAGTGGATGCGTGAATGTTGGGTCTACACCTTACTTTTCTTTTTCATGTCCTATCATTCACTGCATTGTTTCCTTTGGGTGTAGTTGTCATGATCATTCCTCCCTATGTTCTTTATTGAATATTTTGGGTTGTTTGGACTAATATGGTTGTCATGTAGGGTCTATTTTTTGTACACTCTCTCTGAGGTTTTGACCCGTTCGTGCCTATCACAGGTATTATGTCTGAACTGGCATATAGGTTAGGATTTCACATTCGCTTGCACTTATGCATTGCCTTATGACCATTCCATCTTAACCTTAGGTACGAACCCATTCCATGGTATCATGGAACCTTCATGTTGCTGTTAGAAGTGGTACTATGTGAATGGTAGAGCTTTCCTATGCATGGGTGTCCTAGTTAGATCCCTTTTGCATTTGGTACCCATGCTATGAGTCCTCTCTTAGGTCTGGGAGTCCCTTTTAGTCCTGCCATGTCCTTGAGCAAGAGATTCATACTCCTCTTGAACTTTATGCTGGCCATTTCCCCGGGACTCCCTCAGGTCAAGTTGTGAATGCATTATCATGAGCTTTTCCTACCTTATTGAGCTTTATGCCGAATTCCCTGACATTGCGTTTCAGCCATATAGCCTGATCTTGTCTCATGTATAGCCATGCAGGGCCATTTTATATCCTTCATAGCTTGTTTCACTTTTTACCGGGAGGGGATTTTCCCCCGAGTGTCGATATCCTACACATGTATCCTTGCATTGAGCATAGGTATGTTCCACTGCTTGGAACTAGCTTCGTTTCCCTTATGACACTTGTCTCCTCCTAGTATGTAACTATAAAGCCATTTTATTCTTTTTCAAGATTTTTAAATAATTGAAAAAGTCCAAAAAAAATAAAAAAACCAAAAAGCCAGACAAGGAAAGATGTTATCTTTGGCAGTTGTCGAGTCCTGTCACCTTCGAACAGAGCAATGTATATCACATCCATTGGTTGGGCTTATAGTTTGACTTTAGGAGCTGTAATCGTTTATCTGAGTTTATCTCCACCGACTAGTTAATCTTCCAGTCCCTATGGAGCCTCTGTTGATGCCTCCTGTGTCACAGAGATGTCCCAGTTTGTATATCGAGTCTATGCTGCCTTTATTCAATCACCATACGCCATTATGCTCTTGTTCGAAGGAAGTTGAAGCCTGAGTCATCCATTCCTCAGTTATCTTGACTTTGCATGTCATCCATTCCCAGTACAATTACTGGTTCGTGCACCTTATGATCGAGTCCTTTCACATTATACAGCTTTGCTGAGTACCTCGTGTTGGATGATGGGGGGTGCCTTAATGCCCTCCTTCCAGTGAATTTCATCCCATCGACTTCGGATAATTTATTCTGGGATTGGAATCTAGAGTCATTTTGAATGCCTTGAGACTTGCAGTCATCAGTGTCAGGTTCTCTCGCCATCAACAGTATTTGGGAATACATTAATGTCCCCTGATCGATGGATCCTCTCAAGTGTTCGACCTCAACACAATTATTCACACTTGTTAGTTTGCACTCTAGTACCTTGATTCCCATTTTCATTATCGGTGGGTGATCTCACGTCTGTTAACGATATACATTAATGACCGGTAATCAAACGATGGACTACTATGGTCGACCTCGGCACCTCTATTCGCACAGTAGGACATGTACTCGTAGAGGTTTGTGTAGAAGACTTTCCATATTGATGGCATCTTTTATATGCTACCTCCTTGATCGTGCCATTGTTCATGAGATTTCAGCTCTCATGACTTGATTCTGGTATATGTCACATATTTCTAGCCACTGTGGAGATTTTGATCTATTATATATCTTCAGCCATTATGGAGATCATGGTCCTTTGTATATCTTCATCATGGAGATTCTGATCTATGTATATTGTACGTGGTGATGACCACTTATGTGATATCTTGTATCATTCCTATTCATGGCCATTGTACTCTTATGTATCTGGGACTGCTATATGTATTTGCAGTTATGTGCAGAGTTGTATTATTGTACTATGCTGATTGGGTGGTTGGTCTTCCATTTGGGATCCTTCATCACTCCACTTCTGGGATGGACTTATAATGCATTTCAGCCATCGTATGACCCCTCTGACATCACACATTAGGGGGCATCTGTTATAGCTGATTCCACCGCTCTAGGTGAATCACACTTTGTATGGCCTTCCCCTGTCCTGCTGTAGACTCTTTAGACCCCATGGACCATTTTTTGTCCTTTGATGTTTCCTTGACCATCCCTAAAAACATGTGAAAAATGATACACATGACTTTTAAACCTATAAGCGCATATATACGCGGGTTTGACCACTAAAACCGTGTACATCGGGATGTGTACAAAATCCAAATCCTTTTGGAGTTTTCCTTGGCATGGATCCAACTCACTTGACTCCTAGCCTTCCATATGCCTTGAGATTGCTCATATTTGACCTTTCATTACCTCTTTGAAAATCTATATAAGGAACCCCTTGGTACATTAAAGGTAGAAGAGAGAATTGAGAGCAAAGAAACTATAGTCCATTGTTGCCAGAACTTATGCTTTAGTCTGCATCCCTTTGTCCCTTGGAGCACTATTGTGTTCTTCCCAAGATTTCCTTTTGCTTGTGAGCTTGCTATCTAGAGATGGAGGATTGAAGTGGTGGAGGTCCAAGTGGGGGATTCAGTTTCTCCATTTCGCAGACATGCTGACAGAGGTTGTATCTTGTGATCTTTGATTTATATTAATAGAAATATATTTTCCTGTCCGACAGAGGTTTGAATGAATATTTTATCCATTGGATTATGTCAAATTCTTATACATTATTGATTATATATGCTAGAATAGATCTAACACCATGATACAAGCTATCTGTTGTGGTACCCCAAGCTGTCTGTTGTGGTACCCCAAGCCATAGGAATTTTTCTCCGTAACAATTGGTTAGCATGCAAATTCCAAACTGAAGCAACAAAGTTTTGATATTGGACAGGTTAGAGTATGTTTTGATTCTTTAGAAGTAAATTTGGTTTTGGAAGTCATGAATTCCTATTTGAAAAATGGAAAATTAAAATTGGTCTCAAACACAGTAAATAAAAGGGATATTTTGGGTTACGAGATCCATAGAGTCAAGCCAACTTCATACCCAGCACCATCTTCCCCATTTCATGAATGGATGTGTTCGACAAAAGTTGAGCATGCACATCCTTGTGGCATAATTTAGTTTATGTTAGTTAAATATAATTAAAGGATTGTACATTGTATTGCATAAATACATAGAGCGTGCAACACTGTTTGATGGGTTGTCTCTAGATACACTAATTTACATAGTTACTAAAGGAAATGAACCCTCTTTCTTCACAAGATATTTTTCATGGGATGCTTCCAAGGATGTGGTAAGTTCTATTAGAAAAGAGCTATGCTCTATTATTTAAGTATTGAAAATTTAGTTGAACTTAGTTCCATACTCATAACATGGTAACAATTTATTATACTAGCAAAAGGAATAATCTTCTTTACAAGCAGCGTTGCTGGACAGTGGAAACTTCATTGAGTTCCAAAAAATTTGCTTAGCATATAGTTCTCAATAAGAAATCTCTACTGTTAATTATTTCTCATGAGCCATGTTTACATGTTTTTGGATACTGAGAATTGTCAGTAGAAACACATAGATTATTATGAAGAAATGTTTGATTCTTTTGTCATGTATTTTGAGCATGTTGTAGGTCCAGGGGAATTCATTTGAAAAGAAACTTGTGATTCTGCAAGGAAATCCTATTGTAGTTGTTGAGGTTAGAACTGTAACAATGTTTCTAATTTTCTCGTGTTTTGTCTAATGAAGGTTATTAAGGGTAATACATACTCTATCTCTGTGCAAAAACTAAAAGGCAGAGTCTATAATACTTTGCACTTGAGACTTCAGATCTCTTTCCTTAAAATAATTACAGGTTATACCTCTTAACTATTGTTCAGCTAGGTCTTCTTGGCTTTATCCTTTCCTTCATGTTTCTCTATCTTGCTTGTTACATCATGTTTTACATTTTTCTTAACTTATCATTAAATTTCTTTCTTGCAGTGAGGATACAAGGATGAATATTGGAGTAGCAATGAGAAAGGTTTTTGAAGAACAACGTAAGAAGAAGAAACTACAAGAAATGTGTTTGCTTCAGTGGGAAGACACTATTGCAGAAGATGCTAGAATAGGTGTTAATGGTGAGGATGAACTACAATGGGATGCTTATTCAATCATAAAAGAAAATATGTATCAAGACTGGTTACAGGATGTTGAAATGGAAAAGGAAACGGGAAAGATCAAGCAAAAGGACAAGAGGGCTCCTAAATCAGTTGAGATTAGAGGAAATTTCAACTCAAAATGGGCCTCCTAAAAAAAATTAATAAAATAATTGTTAAAATAATAAAATAATATTTATTAATTTTGGAGGAATAAAAGAAAAAAACTACTTTTTTGTTTGTATTTTCAACATATCTCCCTATGTTTTTACTCAAATTTCGATCGGGACAGCTCATTGGATGCGGACTTAAATTCTGCATCCAACAAGTACCCACTCGGCATACTTTTGACGGACCCCGCTACCCCAAAAAACAAGAAATACCTGAAAAAACGTGATGATGACATCATCATCACATTTTTTCAGGTGTTTCTTGTTTTTGGCGG
>LPNX011010660.1:58814-77379 GCA_001517045.1 Pseudotsuga menziesii
ATAATTGGTGACTCCACTAGGGAGTTCCTAGTAGTTGTCCTTTAAGGATTTTCTATTAGCATTCAATGACTTTGAATTGCTCTTTTTCTCTTGTTTCTGTGTCGGGTCTGGGGGCATGTTTTCCTGGTAGTTTTTGATTGGTGTGAAGTTTGTCTCAGCTTGTCTATTTTCCTTTTTTTATATGCACCTTTCTTCTTGTACGTGAGTTTTTAACTCATAGTCACGTATATATGCGGTTTTCACTGTTATTTCCGCGTACACACTCGGGTTTACTGCGAACAGTTGCGTATGCCCTTATTTTTTCATTCTAGAGGAAGATTGATTATTGCTGGGTGAATTTGGATGATTACTGAGTCTCCTTTAATATTGCGAGAGTCTGTATACACCTCTATTTCTGACCAGAGATGTTTTTTTAGGGTAAAATTTCTTTTTTTGAAGAATGTTCTTGTCATTGCATTTTCGATTTTTTGTTTTGGGATTAGTGCATTGGATTTCTTTTACCTTAGTACTTTGCTTGAGTGCTACTTGAGTGTGCTTGCAGAGTCTGGGGGTTGTAGAACCATTCTTTTGCTTTAGTATCTCATTTTTATTTCAAAAAATTCAAAAATATTTGCTTATCATTTTGCATAGTACTTGCACTAGATTTGCTTTGGAATATTAGACAGGATTTCATATAGGAAAGCTTGCATTTATCATTTGAAGAAAAATTATGCATTACATGTAGTAGCATACCCTATTTTTCATGGACACAATGCATTTTCATTGATTGTTAGGTGTGCATTTTACTTCATGTTGTGTCATAATGCCATTAGTTGCATGGCCATATAACTTTTTTGAGTAATAAAGCCAATTAAAATCAACGCTTAATTAAAATGAACTATAGTATTTTATTTTATAGGGTTCACCAACAAGATTAGGTTTTAGGGTCTTGGAATAGTTAATTGTGAGTAAATTCTCCAAGACCACTAAACAACAACATGTATGTGTCTGTCCAGGTGAGTGTGTGAAATTCCTTGGTATAACTAGTGTTTCTCAGGATCCTCCTCTCAAAAGGGAGTTAAGCACGAGGCAATGTGAGCGATTACTAATTGGGATGACCTCTAGTCATAAATGAGTAGCACCAAAGATATTTCCAGGACTATAATCATATCTGGGGGCTCTTTCAAGAGTTTGAGATTTGCTACCCTACCCATACGGTCAATCCCGCCTGCGACTGTCCGCTTAAGCATTGATTATATTGAGGTGACCTTAGTTGCCTTACCTAGGATATCGAGGGGGTACTCTGCAGGGGTTATTCTAAGGGTGTCCCAGCCAGGTTGGGGTTGGACAACACAGTCACTTTACGCATTGAAGCTAAGGGCCACAATAATTGGTTACATACCTCCGCTTGTTGTGTATGGGAGTCTCAAGCCTCTCCTCGAAGAGACATACTTGCTTCATTTGGGAGCTCATTTATCCTACCCTTGATTGCTTGTGTTTGGATTTATATTTTATTGGTGTATTCTCTATGCAAGTTATCTTGCCTAGGGTTGCGTAGATAGAGAGTCTTTTATATTTTTTAAGTCATTGTGGATTCGGGTGCGGCACCTCATCATTCTCGTTGTTTAGCAGGACTTCTACCTTCTACGTCTCCTCCTCCTTTGGGAGAGAGAAATAGACAGTCCAGGAAGACTACTTCGCACATTGATTCACACACGATGGGAGACCATGTAGAAGGTACTCCTGAACCACCTTCTCCCATTCAAGTGGAAGATGGGGAGTTTACTCCTAACTATGATCCTTCCCCTGATTTGACTGAGTTAGGTCCTGTGATTTTTGAGATAGGTACTTTTCATGATAGACATACTTACTTTAGTGTTGATCCCCCATTGACGCATTTTCGGTATGGAATACCGGAGGATGATGAGACTCATTTTGAACCTGCAAGCAGTAGTTATGGTAGTTATGTTATGTCTGGTTTTCGTACACATGATTTGGCATTTCATGTCGAGTCAGAGTTTGATTCGAACACTATGCCTGGGGGCACTCTCATTCCTTACCATGCGGAGAGGTTTGGGAGCACAAGTCACATTGCACCTTCCATCCCGACAGTGGAAGCTACATCACATATTCCTCCTAGGCCTAGGGCTAGTGATCCTATTAGGATACCAGATCCGAGAGGAGTGACTATAGGGAAAAGGTCCCTTCATCCTCTATCCCTAGTTCTTCAAATTTTCACCCTCCACCTCATTCACATGGTCCTTCAGGCTGGAACGTTGCTACGAGTCATGTCCGTACTGCGGTTACTCGACTAGTTATGTCTTAGGTTCAAGTACCGCCCATTGTTTCGGGAGGTCATGTTCATAATTCTAGGGGTCATGTTACTACTTTTGGAGCGTATGTTTATACTTCCGAAATGTATATTCCTACTTCCGAAGCATATATTCCTACTTATGGAGTGTCTCATGGGACATCTCATGTGATGACTTGTGGACCTTATTATGGGACGCAGTATGGATAGGGTTCTTCACCTTATGGGTGCGGGTATCAACAACCCACTTACTCTCAAAATTATGGCTTTGTAGCTCCGAATAGTCAAGGTACACCACACTATGGTGCTTCCATGCCACCCTATATGGGTCAAATGGTAGGAGGGAACTATGGCCAAGGACATGGTGGTTATGGTAATCATACCTATGTGAATCAAAACTATCAGGGAGCGGTCCATCGACCTACTCATCCTAGGATCCCTTTCCTTGCAATGCTAAATATTCATGACTTGTCAAGATTGACGAACGATCCTGTAGCTCATGACCCAACTTGGCCGACTGTCCCTACTAATATTCCCTTGGATATACCCAATTTCGAGGGAAAACCAGGAGAGGATCTGAGTGAACATGTTACTACCTTTCACCTATGGTGCTCTTCAAATTCCTTACACCAGGATTCAATCCGTTTAAGGCTGTTTCAATGCACCCTTACAGGGCCTGCCACTAAATGGTATATAGAGCTACCTAGGGGGGCATTTGCTTTGTTCGATGACCTAGCGATGACTTTTCTTAACCACTTCTAGCTACCAGTGCGTTACGACATTGGTACATAACTCTTGTCGACATTTCAGTAGGATAAAGCCACACATATCTTGGACCATATCCAAGAGTGGCATAGATGGAAGAGGTTGATTAAAGCCTTTATACCACCAGAATTCCTCCTCAAATGGTTCCTTAAATCGTTATTGCCTTATATAGCGAAGGATGTTTCTACATCCGGAGTGCAAAATGAGGAACAAGCCATTTTTAGGGCACAGGAACTGGATTTGATTTATGCTAAATATGGTTTGTTATATGAGATCATCCCCAATGCTCCGCGTTCTAGTTTCGACCCAAAAGTTAAACCTGGACTACATGCCGATGGCATTGTTGGTTGTGTGAGTGCTAAACCTATGGATTCGGTTGCGAAACAAGTCAGTCAATTGTCAATCAACCAATATTCTTCAGGACAATCCATGGCTTCGTCCCAACCCACCCAAACGGTGAGTGTGCTTTCGGTGCAATCGTCAGACCAGAAGGGTAACTAGCAGCCCGGACGGAATAAAAAGAAGGGTAAGAACAATCGTAAGGGTGGGAATAGGAATGAAAATGCTAATACTAGTGGCAGGAATGCTCGTAATGCCGCGGGGGACAAGCAAGATAAATGTAAGGTTAAATTTCCTTGCAAGTTGTTTAAGGAAGATCACCTCACTTACTTGTGCCCTCGTATAGATGAAGCCTCGAGATTCTTAGCACAGGGCGCAGCTATGCTAACTAACCCTTTACCTCACAATCAAAATATGAACATGAGGACCCATGATCATTCTGGTGGTGATCAAGATCCGTTGGAGGTTAGTGGTCGTGGTTGCATTAACATGGTACGTGCTGCAAAAGTTGTGACCCGTGTGAAGGACTATGGTTCGTCACAAACCAACCTAGGTAAGGAACCTGATCCACCAGGAACTCCTTTGCATATTGAAAAACTTGTGGATAAACCTGAAGCTGCACCTCGTATTCCTAAGGGAGTCCTTAAGAGTTTGGGGCACAATCCTAATGCCCAAGCCGCCCTGAACTATTCCGTTGTCAAGGATTTTGGCCACACTCCTTGTGCGATGTCTGCACTAGAAGTACTTCAGAATTGTCCTTCACAAAGGAAGGATTTGCTTTCTGCCCTTGGTGTGAATGATGATAATTCTTCCTCCGTGATTAAATTTGAAACCGTGGGACTTCAGCCTCGCTTTCCTTACTATGTGTCTCTTTTGATTCACGTAGAATGTCTTAACATGACCGTTAAGCACACTGTGATTGACGAAGGCACTGCTGCTTCTATGATTTCTTTATCATGTTGGAAGGGTTTAGGTTCCCGTGAGTTGTCTAAATCGGAGACCATGTTAACTACGTTTGATGGGAGATCGTTTAGGCCACATGGGATCCTTCCTTCCCTTAAGTTTCGTTTGGGAGGAAAGACTGTTGCAATAGAGGTCGAGGTGGTTGATGCACCCCTTGACTACAATCTCTTGCTGGGTAGGAATTGGATGTACAGTATGCAAGCTGTAGATTTTTCACTATTTCACGTTGTATGCTTTCCATTTAATGGGAATATAGTTACGATTGATCAAACCTCATTCAAGAATCCATCGGTTACCGCATCTTCGGGAGATTCAATCCCGATTATAGAGCACTCTCAAGCAGCAACTGGGAGTGTGGGTGTGGGCATGTATCCATCCCTCATGGGAATATTTAGTTTCCCTGCACCTATCCTTATGATAGGTTTTAGTTCTAGTGAGGCTTTTACATCTTTGAGATTGGTGTCTTTTCACACGAGTGATATGGAAGATCCTTGGATTCTTCCTACATCGAGCACTTCAAGTGAGCCCATCATGACGGATGTGCTGTTTCCTGCAACTATGGTAGCTTATCAAGCTAATCTTGAGTGTGTTGCAGAGCCTAGTCCTTCCTCTTCACGGATGGAGAAGGAGGACCCTTATGTGCTGCTTGCATGGACAGTACCGTCTTCTCACACACATGAATGCATTGATAGTGTTTTTCCTTCAGACGAAGCGATTATTGAGGCCATGTTAGGAGTTGAGCCACCATGGGAAGAGCTCCATCATAGATCTTACTTTCTTCCTAAGCTTGACTGTTTGGAGCATGAGGAATTTATGGAGGTTCTTAGTGAGAGAATTGGTAGTCCCATGGTTCCGTTAAGCTCTTCTGGTCCGATGGCTGATGGGAACATGGCAAATATATTTCCAACAATTCCTATCTCTCAGGATCCTAGCAAGATAGAGAATGTCTATATTGGGGCAGAATTTTCCCATGTTGAGATTCTAGAATACACCAAGCTGTTTAAAGAATTCCATGATATCTTTTCTTGGTATTACGATGAAATTCCAAGTATCAGCCTTCGCATTGTTGAACACGAGATTAAGACTTATCCCAACGCTAAGCCTGTTCAACAACGCCTACGTGCAGTGAATCCTAGGAAAGCACCTGCAATTAAGGCAGAGATAGAAAAACTATTGAAATCCAGTTTTATCTATCCCGTTCCCTTGACAGAGTGGGTTTCAAGCCCTGTTTCGGTTGATAAGAAGCAGGGAGTGATCCACATATGTACTGATTTCTGTGATTTGAATCGTGCCTGTCCTAAGGACAATTTCCCCACACCGTTTATTGATTAGATTTTGGATGAGTGTGCGGGTAGCGAGGTTTTTTCCTTTATGGACAAATTTTTCGGATATGATTAGATACAAATTAAACCTGAGGACCAACATAAGACTGCATTTATTTGTCCTTGGGGAACTTTTGCATATCGAAAAATGCCTTTTGGCCTTAAGAATGCCGGAGCTACTTTTCAGTGGGCTATGAAATTGATCTTCCACGATCTCAAATCAATTATCGAATTGTTTTTGGATGACCTTGCTTCTCATTCTCGTATGAGAATGCGTCATTCCTATCATTTGAGATTGGTATTCGAAAGGTGTCGCCATTATTTGGTCAGGTTAAATCCTCACAAGTGCATCTTTTGTGTGAAGTTAGGTCGCTTATTAGGATTCATTATTTCTAAAGAGGGTATAAGAGTCGACCCTTTGAAGGTTGATGCAATAATTTAGCTATCTCCCTCGAAGAATATTCGTCATGTTCAATGTTAACAAGGCATGGAAAACTTGTAACGAAGATTCGTTGTCAATTTTTCCAATTTGACTAGAGGATTCATTCATCTTTTGAAGAAGGACACCACCTTTTGTTGGGATGAGTGAGCCCAGGAGTCCTTTGATGCGCTCAAGCGAGCCCTAGCATCGACCCTGGTAATTAGTCCCCCAGACTATAGCCACGATTTTCTACTTTATGTGGCCGCGTCCATGGAGATGATTGGTATGGTTTTGGTTCAAGAGGATGAGGAGCTCTAAGAGCATGTCATATACTATCTGAGCCAGAATCTTATTGATGCGTAGATCCATTATTCCCACGTTGAGAAGCTTGCCTTAGCTACCGTACATGCGGTTCAACGGTTGAGACATTATATTATCCTTCGCTAGACCTTGGTTGTAGCCCATGTCAATCCGTTTCAATTCATCCTCACTCAAAGGATGATTGGGGGAAAATATAATAAATGGATTGTCATCTTGCAAGAATTCGATCTCGAGTTTGTTTCAAAAAAATTGAAGAAATCGTTAATTTTTGCGGAGCTTATATCGGATTTCCCAAGCGAGGCCGAGGAGTTGGTTTGTGAAGATACATTTATCGATGAGCACATGTTCTTAATCTCAACTTTAGACCCATGGTATGGGGAAATAATTATATATCTACAAATGTTGAAGGTCCCTACTCACCTCTCATGGGATGAACGATGACAATTACGTCACGTGTCTAAGAATTACCTCATAGTGGATAACACTTTGTACCGCCGTGGGGTAGATTCCATTTTACATCCTTGTTTAACTTATGATGAGGCTAAGGTAGTGTTGAATGATTGCCACAGAGGGGCATGTGGTGGTCATTTATCTGGGCTTTCTACAGCCCAAAAAATCTGAAGAGTGGGTTATTTTTGGCCTTCAATCTTTAAACATTGTGTAGATGTGGTCAAGATGTGCCACCCTTGCCAGGTGTTTGCACGTAATATGTGCTCAAAACCTGCCCCGTTACATCCCATCATCACCGCCGGTCCCTTCACTAAGTGGGGGCTTGATTTTATGGATTGCAACCCAGCTTCAGCTGGGGGGCATCATCATATCATAGTGGTTGTCGACTACTTCACGAAATGGGCTAAGGCTATGCCTACAATTAAATCCGACAGTGAGACAGCCACGCACTTCATATTCAACCAGATTATTACTCGGTTTGGGATTCCGAAAGAGCTTGTCACTGACCATGGCTCGCACTTTCAGAATTGTATGATGGAAGAGTTGGCATCAAAGTTAGGGTACAAACAAGAGCATTCCTCCTCTTACTACCCTCAAGCGAATGGACAGGTAGAAGCAATGAACAAATCACTCAAGTCCATTCTCCAATGAACCATCGCACAAAGCAAGAATAATTGGCACATTATGTTATATCTTGCTTTGTGGGCTTATAGAACCGTTGTTAAGACTTCCATGGGTTTTTATCCATATCAACTTGTACATGGAGTGGAGTCAGTATTGTTGGTTGAGTGTGAGATTCCTTCTTTGAAGCTAGCGATAGAGCTCTTACTAGACACTTCACCATTGGAGGAGCATTTGGTCCACCTTAAGCAACTTGATGAGCAGCGTTAAGATGCCTTGGTGGCTCTAGAGGTAAATAAGCGATGCGTTAAGGTCCATTAGGATAAGTCTATCTATCCAAGGAGGTTTAGTGAGGGAGACTTGGTCCTTTTGTGGGATCAACCAAAAGAACCCTTGGGGGAAAGAAAGTTTAACCCCATGTGGCATGGGCCTTATGTCGTTAAGCGCGTGTTAGAGAAGGGCGCTTATGAGTTAGTGGATTATGAGGGAATGGCCTTGGCAGAGCCTAGAAATGGGCTCTATCTCAAAAAGTACTATGCATGATTTTCAGCCAAGGTTGGTTATTGTATATTATTGTACAATTTTGCATAGGTAGGTATTTTTCTTATCGTGATGAGGTTTGTGATTAGTTTCTATTTCTTTTGGCAGATGTCAATGGAATCTTCCACCTTCATAGGATTGGTGAATGGTGCGATCCGTCACACTCAACACTCAGCCTCTGCTGCTTGGGTGATTTATACTCCTATGGGTCAGGTATTGTCTTCAGGAGGCGTATGTCTACGGTCATCTTCAAACAATGTTGCTAAATATAGTGTCGTTATTGAGCTTCTACAGGATGCCATTTCACATGGCGTTCTCTCTCTTGAGGTACGACTTGATTCAAAGTTAGTAGTGTCATAGCATAATGGTTTGTACCATGTTAGAGATATGACATTATTAAGAAGATTCTTACGTGTAAGATTATTAGAACGACAATTTGACAATATAACATACATACATGTTCCAAAAATTAATAATCAAGTTGTTGACTCATATGCTAACTACATGTTAGATTGGCATCTATTTCATACAAAATAAGCTCATCACAAACATAAAATTTTTACACATGTAAATAAATAAACCGATCATCATAAAAAAAATTATAAACATCCAAATTTGGTAATACATAGTGCCATAATACAAAAATGGGGCTCTCGAGCCACCAAAATATAATACACGGTAATACAAAATGTATCACTCCTAGGTATCTAAGCCTGTGGAGGAGGATGGGGGTTGTGATCATGAAATTTCACTATGGATCTAGCTAGCCATCGAAATAGCCGCACCCATGCTCATGGTACATCCACCACCTGGCGCTGCATGGCCTCAGGAAAGTCCTCGACTTACGCCATGGGTATTCTGTGTGTCAATCTCATGAAGTTGGTATGAATGCTTTGGAGCATCCGCTCCACATCCACACTGGTGATATCGTCTCCTCTTCCCCTCCGTCTATGACGAGGGAAGCCTTCAGGCCACCGTGGTCCCACATATGCATGCATATGGTAGATGTCATTATGTATTGTCACCCAAAAACATGTCTTTTGATTCCACATAATCAAAAAACACAAAAACAAATTAATAACTCAAAAATTTTAAAGAGAGGGTCGAGATTCATTACCTATGTCTCCGTATGCCAATCGTGGTGGTAGCGGCATGTCTGGGTTCCCCCGGAAATCTATCCCCGCATAGGGGTAGTCATCGATGGAAACTATCTGTTGTCACCACCACAGAAAGAAATCAGCTGGACAGGGGTTGGACACCCTACCTCCACCCAGTCTGCGCATCGGATCTGGCCAATGCCATTGGGCCGAATCTCGAACCCCGTGTAGAGGAACATCAACTCTAGGGCTCAATCCTGGAACACGCTGGAAGAAAAATGTGCTCAGTATGCTGCTGAAATTGATGTTTCACACTTTTCCCATCTTGCACTCACTGAGCTGGTGTTTCATGTTGCCTAGTAGCGTAGTGCTCCAATCATATACCGTGGGTCTCATGCACTCCACTTCATAGAACATCAGAGGCCGTGAGGCCTAGTGGAGTGAAGCCAAGCCTGCTATCCTGCCCAGTGTCAGTAAGATTGGCCTTTAGGCCCAGCACCTGTATGGATTTAGTTGGGATCTGACTCCCCACCTTCTCCGTGTCCAGATAATAGTACACTGCAATGTACTCATCTATAGTCAGGCCACCTCCGAGCCCGTGAGAGCGTAGGTTCACTACTTCCCCCCGTTGGGAAAGTCGAGTAATAAAGTATATGTCCTCCACTTCTATGGTGAGGGACATCCCGTCTATCTGGAAAAACTCTGAGTCTGGATCCCAGTAGTCCTGGTTTGTCTCTTAAGCCACCAAGGCACCAAAATTTGTATAGCCCACATGCACGTAACGCTCATTGAGCCATTAGATCTACCCTTGCTGCCTCTTCTACATCACCATGTTCATGTTCTCTCCATTCTAGGACCATCCTACACAAAAAAATTGAAATTTGTCCATTAGAATACTTAAAAAACATTGAGCGCGGCCCCATATGTGACTGTTTGCTAAACAGCCATGTATATACGTGACTTTGGGGGCATTTTCTACATATAGCCAGCCCTATACGCGGGAAAACCCTTGATTTCCATGTGGGCCGGGGCGCGTATCTTAGACTGTCCTAGAATCCCAAATACACCATGGAATTTGACAAAATTTGCATCAAAATGAAAGAGTAGAGCATGGGTAAGTACCTGGAAAAAACAGTAGTGGATTCCACTGGCTGGATCTCCTGGAATTTGCTGTTGAAGTTCTAAGCTCAAATGGGTAAAAGTTTCAAATGTTTTATAATGTTTTGAATTATTTACTATTTATAGAAATTTTTCAAATTTTTGAAAATTTTTACCCCCTTTCCTATAGTTTGGACCGTTTTTGGACTAATTTATGATGTAGGAGACCTTTTTAGTGTTGTTTCAGTCGTTGGATTGACCCATTCGTGTCGATTTAAGGTATCATGTCTAAACTGGCATATAGGTTAGGTTTCATCACTATTTGCATTTTGCATGACCTTATGACCATTTCATTATCACCTTAGGTGCGAACCCACTCTATTATGTCATGGAACCTTCTTGCTATTTTAGAAGTGGCATGATATGAGTGGTAGAGCTTGACCGTACATGGGTACCCTAGTTAGCACCTTATTTGCATTTGGTTCCCATGCTGATATTTTGTCCCTTAGGGTGTGGGAGTCCATTGTATAGTATTGCCATGACATTTCGCAAGAGCTGCATACTCCTCTTGATCTATTGCTAGCCTATTTCCCTCAAGACCCCCTTATATCAGGTTGTAATTGCATTATCATGAGCTTTTCCTGCCTTATTGAGCGTTACACCGGCTTCCCTGACATCGAGTTTCAGCCATATAGCCCGAGCTTGTCTCATGCCTATCCATGCAGATCCATTTTATATATCATTTGTAGCTTGATTCCCTGTTTTTACCGGGAGGGGATTTTTCCCCGAGTGTCAATATCCTACACATGTATCCTTGCATTGAGCACATGTATGCTCCACTACTTGGAACTAGTTTGTTTTCCCATATGACACTTGTCTCCTCCTAGTCTATAACTATAAATAATTTTTATTCTTTTTCAATCTTTTTAAATATTTGAAAAAGTCCAAAAAAAATAAAAAAACCAAAAAGTCGGACAAGGAAAGATGTTATCTTTTGGCAGCTGTTGAGTCATGTCGTCTTCGAACAGAGCACTGTATATCACATCCATTGGTTGGGTTTATAGTTTGACTTTAGGAGCTATACTTGTTGTTGGAGTAGGGTCCTGTAGCTACAGGAAAAGCTACTGTTTTGGAACGGGTAAGTCAAAGGTAACAGTACCTGAGCGGCCGAGAGGAGAAAGCTCAACCACTGCACTTAAGGTAGTGGCGAAGACATGAGGGCTTAGCTATCCTCATAAAGGAAAAGGAGCAATGAGGTTGAGGTATTGAAGACAAAGGATAGAAAAGGAAGTGGTGTTGGTACCCACGGTCAACGCTGGGAAGCATGGAAGACTACAGGAAGCTGTGGTGTGATGGAAAGCGGCAGTTCGAGTACAGATAGACTGACTGTCACAGTTAGGGTTTTTGGGTTACTGTTGGGAGAGGCCCACAGTGTTATAATGGGGATACCTTTGGGCCACCTATAAAGGGATGTATTTTGTATTGTAAAAGGTTAGCTAGTAGCTAGTTAGTCAGTTAGCTAATTAGCCATTCAGATAGTCGATGATATGCTAGCTCATAGATCTTTGTATTATAGAAGAGCCAAGCTCTGGTTCTGTTATTCAGTCTGTAGTATCTTACTGTAACCAGTAGCTGACTCCTAGAGTATGTATGTAACAATCCCCAGGGATTGAGAGAGAAAGAGAGAGAGGAAGAGTATATTGTAAGAGAAGAAATATAAGAAGAGAAGAGAACTAAGAGAGAAGGGCTCCTGGTGGTGTGCGTGGAGTTACCTAGAAGATCTCAGCTGCATATGAGGTTGCAACAGAACTGTGTTTACCCTCCCAAGTTATAATATATAAACTAGTTCACATGGACGTAGCTTCTACCCTGGAAGTGAACCACGTAAAATCAGTGTGTTATGTGATTGCTTCATGTGATTGTGCTTTACTTAGTTGTTATCTGTTATCTGTTACATGAATGTTGTATATCCGTTAGTAAATGTCTGTATGTTCTCATTCAGTTACAGCATTATAGAAGGTTAAAGGAAAGTTTAAATGTATCAAGTGTCTGCTTATGAAGTTATCAGTGCTTGTTTCACACAGTAATAGTCACTCTGTCAAGTGCTTCCAGTATACTTATTTAGTAAGTTAAGTATAGTGATGTGAGTGTGTTGAACTGTGAAGTTCGTGTAAGGTTGTTTAACACCCTCTTGGAGGTTAGCCGAGTTATTCTTCCCAGTGAGAAACCCTTTGGACATTGAGAGTCGCTTTGGGCCGTACGATAGGAGATATCGCATTGATAGAAGGTGATATCGCAGATAGTGAGAACCATGGAAGGAAGAGTTTGCGCATCGTCCTAGTCACTGCGATGCGATAGGAGTCCTCCCCCTTTCAGAGTCTGCGAGGAAGGGAGAACTGCGATTTACAGAAAGAACTCACTGGCTAAGAAGAGCCGCAGGACACCAGGATGCTACAGAACTTGGTTAAGGACACTTGAGTCTTTAGCCAACCCATCTAAGATCACTTCGGGTGAGACTTCAGGCCACTCTGCGGTCTGTTTTCGAAAGGGCCAGTGAGTTAGGGGTGTTGATGGTACATTATAAGTAAACCCAGGTCTACCCATAGTAAACCAACAAATGGTTCTGTTTCCGGTTTTGAACAAACTAAGAGCTAATGTTCTATTGGCATCCTACTAAAGAATAACTCAACCAGTGGGTTGAGTCTACAGAAAGAGAATTTGTTGTGACAGAAAACAAGAGTCCTATGTTGAGTACGGAGGACTGGTTACAAAAACATATCTTCACTGATATACATACGATATTTTTTACAACCTATGGAAATGAGTTGTACAACTGGTTATCAAAGTTGACTGATCAGAACATATTCAAGAAGAAAAGGAACATTGTATGGACACCGGAGCTGATTCATACTGTCCAGAGCATTGATAATCCCATTTCACGAGCAGTAGACTTCTGGCTTGCAAGTGTGCTAGAAGGCTTCATCACAGAGTTTGCAGTCGAACAGAGAAAAAGCTTCAGTGAAGCCGAGCGGTACTTCTTCAAAGGATATAGTGGTAAGTACCTGAGCTCTTTAAACTTGTCCATTAATATGTTATTACATGAAAAAGGAGTAATGGATATAGTTTCAGATGAATAAGTAAATAAGTGTAATGTCACAAGAGTTTGAGAGTGATTTTGATGAACTTGGACATACACGTAGTGGAAAGAAATATAAAGTAGATTTTAGATCTTCTGTCTTTGAAAATAGTTCAGACAACACTAGAGAACAGAGTCACAGTAATACAGAAAGAATGGAAGGGGGTATCCCTTCCCATCCGTACACCCCACATAAATCAATCAGGACTTAGAATAATCCCGTAGGAACTCTGTCTAGTAGCTCACATATAGTACATACTACCGCTACATCACCTATATCTACACCACTGAGTGGTAGTAACACAGCAAATCAGCATCCACCACATAGAAATAGAATGGGGGATGATATGAAGTTACCTACCTTTAAGGGTACAGGGGAAGAAGACCTAGAGCAGCATTGGTTTCTATGTGAAGCCATGTGGACCATTAAAGGGCTCCCAGACGATAATATTAAACTTGTACAGTTGGTCACCACACTTAGGGAATGAGCCTTAACATGGTATATTAAGTATACCTCAATGATATCTAGAATGCTCGTACAGATCAGGACTGCCATGATCAAATAATTTAAGAAACCTAAGTCTGAGTCACAGTGCATTACAGAGCTCAAAGACATTAAACAATCACCTACAGAATCAGTATGGGACTTTGATCAGAAATTCAAAGCTCTCATAGACCAAGTTAGCTTTGAGTTTGCGCCGGAGCAACACAAGGAATGGTTTATTGCAGCACTGCTCCCCCACATCAGACTACCACTGATGCAACAGAAACTCCAGATGCAGGATGACGCATTGGAGATGGCAATGAAACAAGAGGAATCACCTCTAGCTAAGACCAGTACATGTATGACAAACCTACAGAACCAGTTAGCTAATCTCACCTTACAGATGCATGAGATTAAGAAAGGAAAAGAGATTGCACAAGAAATATGGTGTATAAAGTGTAAAGCACAAGGCCATACTAAAGATAACTATCCAGTATTTGTTGAATATCTAGCAAGTGGGGCTCCTAACCTCTTAGCATAGACGCAAGGGTCGTGGTGTGAACTATGCAGAACAAGAGGATACCCACCTCAGCAATGCCCTTTACTTCAAAAGTATGTATAGACACCTAAGAACTTATACTATAACTTCTGTAAGTCCGTAGGACATGATGAACATAATTGTAGAGCTTATGATCTCATGTTCGAGAGAAAACACGACTTATACAGAGTCCAATCAGAGACACCAGGTCCAGCAGTAGGACCACAGCATGAACTGGCTCATGTTAGCCGAGGAGGAGGATTCAGAGGACGAGGCCATGGAGGAGGCTTTGGCTATGGTGAAGGATTTGGCCGTGGCCGTGGACCGATCACTTGTTACCACTGTGGAGTTGTAGGAAATTATGCTAGGGACTGTCAGAGCCCTACTACCACATGTAACTATTGCAAATCTTATGATCACGCTTTAGAATAATGTCCTACCTTGATAGCCAAGATCAGGGAACTTGTTGTAATCTCACAGATCACATAAGGTTACCAATAATACATACTAAAACATATACATCTATAAATCAGAGACAAGAGACAAGAACATATAGGAAATAGATTATATTATTGCAATGAGTTCATACAAGGCAGAGAACTGAACTGAGTTCTCATTTGGCTCAACAGCCTAATATATACAATTTACAAACAGTTACAAAATAACTACCTGTCGATTTGGTGAACCGACACAACTTTTAGTTAGCCGACTTAATCTTCTAGTTTAGTCGGTCGACCGACTTAGTCGGCTGATCAACTAAGTCGGCCCATCAACTTAGTCGATCGATCGACTAAGTCGATCTTCATTCAAGTCGACTTGCTCCTTTCTACATCTCCCCCATGAACAAAACGTTTCTTCATCCTGAAGAAACAGGGAGGTACAAAAATGTTGTTTGTCAATTGCTATTGTGGTGGACTGTGCAGACGGATGGTTGGTCTTTTCTGGATGCAGATCTCGACAATGGGTGGAGCTATTATGGCAAGGTGATGCTGAAAATCCGTCCAACTCTGCAAAGCTTTCTGGATGTCGATCGTTAATGTAGTTAATCTTGACAGGACCGACATCTTTTCGGAGAGTGGGACCTCCGTGATTTTCTCCATGTTGGGGCCCAGGATCTGGTTCTATTCTTCGGCCGAGTCGATGAGTCTTTTCATCTGTGGGCAGATGATGTCGACTTTCTCTAAGTTTGGAAGAGCCTGTTGCACCCACTGATGTGCTTCCCGTTCCAGCTTCTACAGCTTGTTGGTCTCTATTACTATTTGTTCTTCTATTGTCTGTCTGAGTGCTGCCTCGGTCGTGGGGGAGATGTAGAAAGGAGCAAGTTGACAAAGTCGACTTGAACGAAGACCGACTTAGTCAATCGACCAACTAAGTCGATGGGCTGACTTAGTCGATCAGCCGACTAATCCGGTCGACCGACCAAACTAGAATATTAAGTCGGCTAACTAAAAGTCGTGTCGGTTCACTGAACCGACAGGTAGTTATTTTGTAACTGTTTGTAAATTGTATATATTAGGATGTTGAGCCAAACAAGAACTCAGTTCAGTTCTCTACCTTGTATGAACTCATTGCAATAATATAATATGTTTCCTATCTGTTCTTGTCTCTTGTCTCTGATTTATAGATATATATGTTTTAGTATGTATTATTGGTAACCTTATGTGATCTGTGAGATTACAATAGAACCTAAGCCAGCAGTACGCCAGAACATTCAGCTTATTGCTACAGAGTAGAAGGAACGAGAACCAAGAGTCAACATTGTGACTCGCAGCGGTGCTTCCACAAGTGGAACATCACCGGATACTGAAAAGAACACAGGTCCCGAGTGGGTGCGCAAATCCACTACTAAATCAACACCACTCGACCTGCAGAAGAATAAAGAAACATTTTAGGAAGCTAAGACTTTCTTTAATGACCCTACGCAATCAGGATCACAGGTACAGCCATATAGGGGTGTACCATAGCAAACACCATGTGGCATTAGCCCTATTCAGATATCCCAGGCTACCACATTGGGAAGGTGCGACGAGGATGAGTTGACAGGAAGTGTACAATCCTTCCTGTGGAGTTGCTTAAAACTCGTGAGAAATGAGAAAGCTATCGAAGAGATTCAGTGCATCATAGATTAGTGTCAGCTATCTTCTTCCGTGAGCAGTACGCAGTGTGTTGTTCATAATATTATGGGATATCTAAGAATAGGAAGAGAGATGTGACTCACAACACAAGTCGGAGAGTTTGAAATGGATGAGGTAATCCTAGAATTAGGATCGGAAGTTAATGTTCTGACTAAGAAGACATGGGAACAAATGGGTAGCCCTAAGTTAGCTAGATCACCTATCCATATGAGACTAGCCAATCAGCAGTGGGTATCGCCACTGGGTCAATTACCACACGTAGCAGTTGACATTGATGGAGTTCACAGCTTTGCGGACTTTGAAGTTATAGAAATCATTGGCGATAGTAGACCATACCCAACGCTACTAGGTATTGATTGGGCAATCGGTAACAGGGCTATTATCGATTTAAAGAAGAGACAGATGACCTTCGAGGACAATCAGATTCGGGTCATAGCACCGTTGGATCCTTTTCAGGGTCCCAGATATATTGAACCTATCCGAGCAGAGGATGAGGCACGTAATATGGAGAGCCTCTATCAAATGATGGCTAATCAGAGTGATTACATCAATCCAACTGCAGAAGGGAACATTAGTTGGAAATCCAGCAGTTGATGTGCATCAGACTTGGATGTTGGTCTAGAGAACTGGCAGAACAGACTTTACGAAGTCTCAGCTTGCAGATGTGCGTTTATGACTAAGTCACTATGATGGATTGGCGCAAAGATTAAGGATACTCCATCATTTGATGGCTTAGCAAACGTCAATGAATTTTTAGAACGGTTTTAATAGGAAATTTCTCAGGAGCAGAGGATGTCAGTCATTGACCTTGCACTAAGAGCCACACCTGCAAGATGGTGGCAGGCACATAGAGAACATATCACATCATGGGATGACTTCAAGAGATTGATGGCGATCAGGTTTTCTAACGACAAGGAGTATCTACGGTAGAAATACACAGGAGAAAGTGACCCCAAGTCACATATTAAAATGTGTGAACAGAATTGGTCAGACATTCCGGAGGATGAATGGGTTCACCTATTCGTTCACACTTTAGATCAAATTCCAAAGAACCAGTACACTGAGACCAAGTTGCGCAGAGGAACCATTACATGGCCACTTATGATAGACAACTTTGAACTCACTTTCACTTTTGAATCTGAGTATCTAAGTATCGATCAGGCTCTAGACGTCATAAAGACTAATATATTTGAGGACTGTACCCTATCAGTACATACTCAACCCGAGTGGGCCATCTAGTTAGAAGATGCACTTGAGTGTTATAACTTCACAGCAGAACCAGAGGATGAGGATAAGGATTCTCACAGCATCAACATTCCGAAGTCAGAATCGACTCACGACGTTGATGGACCGAAGCTACAGATTCCAGCTATCACAGACCCCATCAAGATTAAAAAGATCAATATTGGCACAGACACAGAACCAAAGTTTGCCTCTATTGGAGACTATTGGGATGATGAAACGGTAGCACACATTGCAGATCTATTACACGAATATCAAGACTTATTCCCCACTAAGTTCACAGAAATGAAGGGAATAATAGGAGATCTGGGAGTAATGAGGATACCATTGAAAGAGGATTCTAGGCCAGTCAAACAGCGTCCATACAGATTAAATCCGTGGTATAAAGAAAAAGTTAAGGATGAGATCGATAAGATGCTAGCAGCAGGCATCATCGAGCCCGTAGAAGAAAGCGAATAGGTTAGTCCCATGGTCATGCAAGAAAAGAAAACCAAAGGAAAAATCAGAATTTGTGTCGATCTGTGTAAACTCAATGATGCATCACTTCATGACCCATTCCTGACACCGTTTACTGATGAAGTGTTAGACAATGTGGGAGGACAGGAGGTCTACTCCTTCACTGATGGATTTTCGGTCTATCACTAGATCAGAATCCATCCAGAAGATCGATATAAGACCACTTTTGCAACAGAATGGGGTTCATTCCAGTATACGGTAATGCCCTTTGGTCTTAAAAATGCACCAGCTATCTTTTCAAGAGTAGTAGTTGTTGTATTTAAAGAATACATCCATAAATTCCTAGA
>LPNX011010660.1:80573-140287 GCA_001517045.1 Pseudotsuga menziesii
AAATATGTGGAACACAAGCAATGTGAATACCTGGAGTGAGTTTCTAAGAAGAAAAGTGAAAGGGAAAACAAACCGAACAAGCAGAACTTCAAGATACAGACAAAGGCTTGTTCTCGGAATGGAATTCCTGGTTTGTATACCTTTCACATAAGAAGGCTCCAGACTGAATGAAATGTTTGAGAAGGTGGGAAGATACAGATTTATATTTCCTCTATGATAAAATTTCTAACCAAGATAGAGAGGAAAAGATATCTGTGGAAGACTTCTCAAAAAGCTTAAAGATCCTGAAGGGAGATGCTCATCTACGAAAAGATAAGAGAGACCTATGAACTAAGCTTACAGAAGTTGACGTCCAAGATGATAGCAAGCAAAAACAAGCAAACATGGAAGTGTTGACACCATATTACACATGATTCAAGCATCAGTCAAGCTATGCTTGAAACAACACAAGAGGGTGTCGAAGCTATGGAAAAAGAAGTCACAGGACTTCGGCAGATATTCACAAGGACTGCGCAGGAATCCAAGGAAAAGATACAGCAAGAGAAACCAAATGTTAATGGCTCAGGGGCGAGCCACAAGTAAGTGTTAGGGGACTGTTGGAGTTGGGTCCCGTAGCTACAGGAAAAGCTGTTGTTTTGGAACGGGTAAGTAAAAGGTAACAGTACCTGAGCGGCCGAGAGGAGAAAGCTCAACCGCTGCACTTAAGGTAGCAGTGAAGATAGGAGGGCTCAGCTACCCTCATAAAGGAAAAGGAGCAATGAGGTAGAGGTATTGAAGATAAAGGATAGAAAAGGAAGCAGCGTCGGTACCCACGGTCAGCATCAGGAAGCGTGGAAGACTGCAAGAAGCTGTGGTGTGATAGAAAGCAGCGGTTCAAGTACAGATAGACCAACTGTCACAGTTAGGGTTTTTGGGTTACTGTTGGGAGAGGCCCACATTTTTGTAATGGCGAGACCTTCGGGCCTCCTATAAAGGGATGTATTTTGTATTGTAAAAGGTTAGCTAGTAGCTAGTTAGTCAGTTAGCTAATTAGCCATTCAGATAGTCAATGATCTGCTAGCTCATAGATATTTGTATTATAGAAGAGACGAGCTATGGTTCTGTTATTCATTCTATAGTATCTTACTGTAACCAGTAACTGACTCCTAGAGTATGTATGTAACAATCCGCAGGGATTGAGAGAGAAAGAGAGAGAGGAAGAGTATATTGTAAGAGAACCAATATAAGAAGAGAAGAGATCTAAGAGAGAAGGGCTTCTGGTGGTGTGCGCGGAGTTACCCAGAAGATCTCAGTTGCATATGACGTTGCAGTGCAACTGTGTTTACCCTCCCAAGTTATAATATATAAACCAGTTCCCGTGGACGTAGCTTCTACCCTAGAAGTGAACCATGTAAAATCAGTGTGTTATGTGATTGCTTCATGTGATTGTGCTTTACTTAGTTGTTATCTGTTATCTGTTACATGAATGTCGTATATCCGTTAGTAAATGTCTGTATGTTCTCATTCAGTTACAGCATTATAGAAGGTTAAAGGCAAGTTTAAATGTATCAAGTGTCTGCTTATGAAGTTATCAGTGCTTGTTTCACACAATAATAGTCACTATGTCAAGTGCTTCCAGTATACTTATTCAGTAAGTTAAGTATAATGATGTGAGTGTGTTGAACTGTGAATTTTGTGTAAGGTTGTTTAACACCCTGTTGGAGGTTAGTTGAGTTATTCCTCCCAGTGAGAAACCCTTTGGACCTTGAGAGTTTCTTTGGGCCGTACGATAGGAGATATCGCATTGATAGAAGGCGATATCGCACCGACAGAGGAGCTGCGGTGCGAGATATCGCAGATAGTGAGAACCACGGAAGGGAGAGTTTGTGCATCATCCTAGTCACTGCGATGCGATAGGAGTCCTCCCCCTTTCAGATTCTGCGAGGAAGGGAGAACTGCGACTTACAGAAAGAACTCGTTGGATAAGAAGAGCCGCGGGACACCAGGATGCTACAGAACCTAGTTAAGGACACTTGAGTCTTTATCCAACCCATCTAAGATCACTTCGAGTGAGACTTCAGGCCGCTCTACGGTCTGTTTCCAAAAGGGCCAGTGAGTTAGGGGTGTTGTTGGTACATTATAAGTAAACCCGAGTCTACCCATAGTAAACCAACACTTGTTTATCTAAGTTTATCTCCACCGACTGGTTAAGCTTCCAGTCCCCATGGAGCCTCTATCGATGCCTCCTGTGTCACAGAGATGTCCCGATTTTATATATCAAGTCTATGTTTCCTTTATTCAGTCACCATTTTCTGTTATGCTCTTGTTCAAAGGAAGTTGAAACCTCAGTTGGCCATTCCTCAGTTATCTTGACTTTGCATGTCAGCCATTCCTGGTACAGTTACTAGTTCATGCACCTTATGATCGAGTCCTTCAACATTATACAGCTTTGTTGAGTACCTCATGTTGGATGATGGGGGATGCCTTAATTCCCTCCTTCCAATGGATTTCATCCCATCGACTTCAGATCATTTATTCTGGGATTGGAATCTAGAGTCATCTTTGAGTGCCTTGAGACTTGTAGTCATCAGTGGTAGGTTATATCGCCATCGACATTTTTGGGAATACATCAATGTCCCATGATCAATGGATCATCTCAAGTGTTTGACCTCAACACATTTATTCACACTTGTTATTTTCCACTATAGTACCTTGATTCCCATTATCATTATCGGTGGGTGATATCGCGTCTGTTAACGGTATACATCAATGACCGGTAATCAGATGATGGACTACTATGTTCGACCTCGACACCTCTATTCACATAGTAGGACATGTACTCGTAGCGGTTTGTGTAGAAGACCTTCCATATTGGTGGCATCTCTTATATGATACCTCCTTAATTGTGCCAATGTTCATGATATTTCAGCTGTCATGACTTGATTCAAGTATATGTCAGTCATTTCCATCTATTATGGAGATCTTGATCCATTGTATATCTTCAGCCATTATGGAGATCATGATCCTTTGTATATATTCATCATGGAGATTCTGATCTATGTATATTGTACGTGGCGATGACCACTTATGTGATATTTTGTATCATGCCTATTCATGGCCATTGTACTCTTATGTATCCGGGACTGCTATATATATATGCAGTTATGTGTAGAGTTGTATTATTGTACAGTGCTAATTGGGTGGCTGGTCTTCCATTTGGGATCCTTCATCACTCCACTTATGGGATGGACTTATAATGTATTTCGGCCATTGTATGATCCCTCTGACCTCACACATTAGGGGGCATCTGTTATAACTGATTTTACCACACCAGGTGAATCACACTTGTATGGCCTTCCCCTGTCCCTCTGCAGACTCCTTAGACCCCTTGGACCATTTTTTGTCTTTTGATGTTTCCTCGACCATCCCTATAAACATGTGCCAATTCATATACGCGAATTTTAAACCCCTAATCATGTATATACGTCGGTTTTCCCCCTGAAACCGCATACATCGGGATGTGTACAAAATCCAAATCATTTTGGAGTTTTCCTTGACATGGATCTGACTCACTTGACTCCAAGCCTTCCATATGCCTTGAGATCGCTCAGATTCAACCTTTCATTACCCCTTTGAAAAGCTATATAAGGAACTCTTTGGATACATTGAAGGCATAAGAGAATTGTGAGCAAAGAAACTATAGTCCATTGTTGCCAGAACTTGTTCTTGAGCCTACGTCCCTTTGTCCCTTGGAGAACTTTGGTGTTCTTCCCAAGCTTGCCTTTTGCTTGTGAGCTTGCTATCGAGAGATGGAGGATTGAGGTGGTGGAGGCCCAAGTGGGGGATTCATTTTCTCTGATTCACAGACATGCCGACAGAGGTTGTATTCATTGTAATCTCTATTTTTATATTAATAGAAATATCTTTTCCTATCGAATAATGTGTGTTTGAATGAATATCTTATCCATGGATGATCTCAAATGCTTATACATTGTTGATTATATATTCTAGAATAGATATAACACCAATATATATAGTATGCTTGTCTTGTTTACTTGTTGTTGAGGAAGTGATTCATCAATTCAAGCTGAAGTTGGAAAGCTCAACAGGGATCTACTTCAACCGTCTGGAATAAGGTACAAGGTCTGATCCTTTAGTGTTAGATATTTGATTTCTATTGCATATTGGAAAGGATTGATTTCTGGAGTCAAGCTGTCTGTTGTGGTACCCCAAGCCATAGGAATTTCTCTCCGTAACAGGAAGTCGTCAACTTACACATTCCTCATTATGACCAACCACAAAACATTCGTGCGTTCAAGACATTCAAATGTTACCACTGTTACTTTGAAAGTCATCAACTTATAAATTCCTAATTGTGGCTAGCCATAAAAGATTTACATGTTCAAGACATCCAACCGATGTTCACCACTGTAGTTAAAGAACAACTCCCATTTGATGGCATGAATGGATGAGTTTTGTTTGATACTGGCCTGTTATGATTAGACCTATGAATTCCATAGTTCAAACTACCACCTAGGTGTTAATCTTCCAATAACACTTTTTTTACTTTAGTTGGACGTGTCTTATGCATTCTTATGCTACTGGTCATTGGTTATGCTCATGATCTCAACTTACCACTACCTAAAGACCCATTCCTTATTTTAACAAAGTCAAAAGTTGGGTCAATTGAGTAAAAAACTGCTTCGGTTGCGTATGCTTTTTCTTGAGAAAATGGAATAAACATGAACTATAAGAGGTGCTTGCATAGGATAGTAAAAAAAGATGGAAAAATCTAGTATAGGCCCCTTCATAGAGTGTACAAAAGGTCGACGTTGTTGTGTTGGGTTCCAGTTCATGTTTTATAATGTTTTTGTATTGTCCAATATGCTACATGTAGTACAAAGTGATATCAAACTTATCTATGTTTTCCATTTCTTTGACATAGACGGAGGCAAAGTGTTGATGTAGAAGATTTGTTCATTGCTCATATATAAGTGATGGACACTTTCACATGAGCATTGAGAAACTCAACTCAGCTACTGCAGGTAAACCTATATTCTTGCCTAATGTATTTTTAGGATTTAATCCTAGTGATAATGTTTTCCTTTCCCCTTATATTCTTTCTATGCTTACTGTGTAGGATGGAACATTAATAGAGCTTGTTCGAAAGCGTTATGAACCCTTTGATTCAAAATTAGGAGTATCAATTGAGGTGAGTACAACCCATTTCATATTTATGTTGTTCTTTTGAAGTGTTTTCTAAATCATGTCTACATCATTATGAGATACATAGAACATATTAGCAAAATTTGGAGTAGCATGTTGTACCCAACTTGGTGCCAAAACCGGGCTGAGTAAATTTATCTCAACTTCTGAAAAAGTCACGAGTATAACTTGGATTCCTAAATAAATGCAGGAAGTTTTTCATCTCCTCACTTGGTAAAAGTCGGGAAAGTTTTTGAACGAAATTTTGTGAGTTGTTGGCAAGTTTGAGTCATGCTCTTACTCTCCAACCTCTCTGAGTTGTTTGTTGAGCTGATTTTTTCATCATTCATGTAGAATGTAGTTTTCATGACTGTTGATCCTGATGCCTAATTAAAATTTTAATCTGTTTTATGTATGTTCTTTTACAGGAAGATAGTATCAGATTTGAAGACCTTGAGAAGAAAGCCATACAGTGGGGTGAACTTCCTCTCACATCAAGGAAGCAGGTAAGATTTTATGGATTGGCATTTGTGATTCTTGTGGAAACCAATTATTAGCTCCAAGAAAATGTCTTGCAAAATATTTACTACCAATTTATTTCTTGCAAGAACTCGCAGAGATGATTTTTCAGTCATAGTTATGGTTGGACAGTATCATTTGGATGACTATTGGCATATGATACACCCATATTATTTAATAATGGACATGTTCAAAATCATCTCTATAGAAAACTGATGGAGAGTGCAGAACTTAATATTTGACCACTCAAATTATCATAAGTGATCGAAAATTGTTTTGCACAAAGCTTAGGTAACATTGGTTTTGTTATTTATTGTTAAGTCATAAATTGACTGGATTGCTATGATCAAGATTGAGGAGGGAATGAAGTATAAGGGTTTTAAGCTGGTTAAAGACCTGATTTTTTATGAAGGACGGATTGCCTTTTGTCTCTATCAAAAGAGAAAATCAGTGAGAATGGAATCTTGGTGGATGGAGAGTGATTCATGGCTCAATTGAAAAATTGAATTAACTTGTATCATGTTATAGAGCTCTTGTGCCTTTCTATATAAAGTATTTTCCTTAATGAAAGCTTTACATGTAATTTGTTTGTTTTACATCCATGTGAAAATGGAAATTTCCTTTTATGTTTGTAAATCTTCATACCATGTTTAAGTTAGAAATTTGTTATTTTTCCTTTGTGAATTTGTAATGATTTTGATAATGTCAATTTTGGTTGATCTTATATTTTTCTGAAGGAATAACTTGTTTGAAAAATTTGGATTACTTCCTTGCATTTTGTAGATGGTACTTCTTGGACACTTTCTCACATTTTACAGATAGTACCCACTGTAAGCATGTCAATGCTAATATGGTACTTAACCCAATAGGGACATAGAGTGAGGAATATGACAAAGATGACTATTATGAAAGATATACCCCAAGACCTCTTGCATGAAGCTCAAAGCTTAACCACTTGAATTACCCAACCAAAATTAAGGTTTAGTTCCTTATATCAAGATTAAAGAAGAAATAATGCATGAGGCCTTTAATGATCTAAGGTCATGATAGTAAACCAGGTTCATGTTTCCAAAAGAGCATGATCACATAAAAGTTAATTTTACAATAAAGGGCATGATCAGATAAAATTTCCTTTTACAATTTGTTGTATTATTTAGGGTTGCTTTAAACTATGATGCAACAGTCTGTTTTCCTGAATTGTGTGCACTATGGACTAGTGATTGTGGTCTCACATAACTACAAGGTAACATTAGTAGTAACCACAAATATTTATTCCTTTGCAATACACATGCCAGCTTCATTTGTAGCTTGTGCAAATGATGGAGAAGGATTCATTGAAAAATAGAATTCCAGTTCTAGAAGCTAGGGCATGGTAGCCTATTAAGGATCTAGTTCTTTGTTTTAAGTTAAGACAGACTTGACTCAATAGAAAATGAAAATAATAGTTTGTCAAATGGATATTACTTGGTCAATTATATCCATATGGTATCCCTTTTCTATGCCTTCATTACACATCTTGCATATCAACTCTTCAAGTCTCAACAACCCTGCAAACTATGAGAAAATTTGGGCCTTTTTCTACCACTAAAGAGCCTAAGATCCATTGTAAGAAATTCCTCATAAAGAGACCACATGAACTACAGTAAATGCATTTGTTTTTTGTTCCATGCAATACATATCCCCAGGGAAACCCACTAGGTACTTCTAATTCGTACAATGGTACCCAGGGTGAACTAGATTCTTTAGGGCTCAAGGCCAATACAACAATATACTCATTAAGAGCTCAACATGTCACTTGAGGAAATTGACCTTGGGTGGGGAGGATAATACTCTCACAACTGCTTGAGATAGATGCAATTAACAATAAATGTGTTTTTTTAAGCTCATGGATATTGATTTTGGTTGGATGCTATGTTGAGCATCCAATCCCTCATCTGGTTTAGTATTTGGCCATATATCACTTTACCTGCATTTTATGTGGAATTGTATGTGGCTATCAGTTGATGTCATAAATAGACAATATCTTGTTTCTCAAGGTAACCTAAAAGGCATTATGGCATAAAGATTTCAAATTTAGTCAAGACTTGGTCTAGAAACTAACTATAACGAAACTTGTGAAGAGTTTTAGCAGATTTGGAATATGAATTTACTGAAATACCTTCTGAAAAAGACATTTTAGAAGACAATGTCAATACAAGTCTTTAATTGTTGCCAATGGGTTTTTTAACATCCATCCTCGTTAACTATTAATTCTTTTAAACTTTGGATTATTTATGTGAGACATGGTAAGTATGTGACCATTGAATAATGTCCTGATAGGGGTGCACTCTATATGCAATGTTACAAAATTTTAAACACAACGTTGTATGTTTTTGTATAAGCTCTGATCTTTTTCAGGAACTTGGAAAAAAATGTATTTATTGTATATGTGTAGTTAACACACCATCAATGTTAATCCTGTCATAAGGCATCCACTCATTATCCCTAGCTAGCACTTTGATTTGAAATTTTTCACATTGTATGTTTTTTCCTTAAGCTTTGATCTTGTGCAAGAACCTAGAAAAAAATGATAGACTAGTGTTCATTTAGGAAATGAATGTGATCTCTACAGGTGAAGTAATGTGCATCCATAATATACATCGAAAAAAGAAAGGTGCATTCTAGAATGCATGTGGGGTATCATGTCAATATACTAGGTCGAAATATAAAGGGGTATAAAAAATGTAAATGAAAAAATGGATACACGCAATATATAGTGAAAATAGGTTTTTTTTTAAATTATGAAGGCATATTGGGAGGGGGTTAAAAAAAGTAATTTTGAGAGGTATTTTCTAATATTTTTTGAAAATAGGGGTATTGTTTCATTTTCCATGAACGAACGTGCTATGGCATGGTTTCACTAAGTGAAGACCCTGTGGCATGCAGAAGCACAAGAAAACGAAGAACGCGTAAGAAAAGGCGGAAAGCATATGGAAAGGCAGCAATGACAAGCTGTCCAGAATCAGGTATTTAAGAGAGGATATCTGACAAATATTGATGTGGTTATGATAGCTAAGAGCCTTAAATTTGATGCAATACAAGTAGACTGACGACATGCTTTTTCGTCCCGTCAACCATCCTCGGCATAATTACCATAATTGTGCTGACAGGTACAACCAGACGCTCGATTAAGTAGAGTTAATACAGGAATGTGTCAACTAAGAAGCCCATGTGATCAATTAGACATCGACCACCGAATGCATGAAAACTGAAGGATGAAGAGGCATGTATAAATACCAGGATTCACCATCAAGCAATATTTTATGCACACACAGAGAGAGCAGAGAGAACCAGAGCAAAGAAAACAAATAGCCAAAAGTATGTCACTCAGTTAGCCAACACCAATGGTCATTGAGATCCCTAATGACAGTGATCTATCAGATGTAACCATTACCCCTAGTTTCCTAATTGTCAAAGAATAAGTAGAATCATCGGAGGTACAACAACCAGAGAAGCAGCCAGAAAATGACCCGATGGCACGAACCAGGAAATCATCTGTCCCCCTGATCGCACCTAGACTTGATGCCACCCCTATTAGTATTCCAACCCTTGGTTCATGCCCTGTTCCAAACCCAGGCCAGAGACCACCAAATGCAGCTGTGCAGTCGATCGGAGAGCCGAGACAGGTCAGTGAGAAAGAAGCAAGAGGACTATTCGAACTGTAAATGAAGAAAATGTCCAGAAAGCGAAAGGCTACGACCGTTCCGGAAACTATTGGGAAAGCACCCATGGAAGAAGTCCCACTGGAGGAATATGCCATGGATGAAGAATCCCCACCATGTAAGGGCCCAGATGCTAAGGATGACGATGAAAACTTCCCCCACTATGTCCCACCAAGAAGAGCTGACACGGAGGAAGTGGTGCTACCAGAGAAGGCCAATAAAACTTTGGTCGAGTCACGGATCCCTAAGAATGTCCCCCTACCCAAGAGTATCATGTCAAAGCTCATCAAGTTGAGCTTCAAGGAATTTGACACACAATAGTATCCAGGGTTGAAAAGAGCAGAATGCATGATCCCCGATCAGACCAACCCGACTGGCGCTTCGGTACTTAGACCAATGAAATGGGATGAAGGAGTTGTCCATGCAAGATTGATGAACCTACTATATATGTCACATTTTGGCCATAGTACATACATCAACACATGCATAAAATATCTTCTAGTTTGTTTCCACTGAGGATGGTTTTGGCTCGATAGACCATACTCGATCGACATCAACCTTATTGTTGTGATAACGGGTCTGCCTAAGGAAGGGGGCGACCACACACCATATTTGGCTGAGAAAAGCACCACCAAGATGAAGTAGAAGTATAAGATTCAGAGTGTAGACAAGGTTTTCCTAATTGGCCCCATTGAATATACAAGCGTGAGGTTTACCGCATGGCTCCTCTCTTGTAAGATGCTACACAAGATGAGGATCAACTAGTGCACTATGGGAACAATCGAGCTCGCAAAACTGTGTGTACTGGGTGGTATTTTCAATTGGTCGCATTTTTTTTTGAATGAGCTGATCGATGATGCCATGCAGGCCTAGGAAGAGCGCACCTACAAATTTCATTACTCTTGGATTCTCATCTTGATCTTCTTCACCCTGTGGGCCAACCCACCAGACTATATATAGATGGATGTCCCAGTGTCGTGCCTTGGTGCAAGGTTCCAGAACTTGTGGGACCAGAAGAAGCATATCGATCAACAAAAGGATAACAACATTGACTTCTTTTTTCACATAGAGGCACTGCACAATGTTGTCTATCGATCTCACTGAATATGCACTACGAAAGTGCACAGGTACACAGCCTTTATCAATTTTCAAGTCGATGCCCATAATATGATCTTCGAGCCCAAGAAAGACCCAACAAAGAAATCACACAATGCAAGGTTCAAGATCACTGAAACTAATGTCAATGACATTGTTAAGGAGTGACCTGAGGAATGGTGTGGCCCATTGGCAGAGGCATTGCCTGAGGACCAGAATGAAGAAGACCCACCAGTGGACCATGATGATGGCCACGATAATGGCCAAGGAAATAAGGGAGGCGATGATCAAGGAGATCAGTTGCAAGAAGAAGAAGAAACAACTAATGATGCTAGTGATCATCCTAACTCTGATTGCATGCATCCTTAGGAAAGAAACCAAACACAAGTGCAACCGTAGCAACAAAGACCAGATCACCTGTGTAAGATGAGAAAGTAGACAAAACATCTGGCATGAACACATTGAATAAATATGATGTGCATGGGCTTGCAAATTCTTTCACTAAAGTCACACAAGACAACCTTGCCACTCTGAACATACAACAGTTAAAAATTGTTGACCAAGTTGGGAACCACTTGAATAAGTTGATAGAAGCCATTAATGAGGTCAAATCCACTGTGGAGAATGAGACATACGGTGTTGATCCCAAATTTCCATTAGCCACACCAGAGTTAGTGCCACCAATCAAAGTAAAGATTTCGAGGTGCGCACTAAAGACAGAAACAGAGACAAGTGCAGTTGATGATAATAGCAGTCTACAAATTGACTTCTCCAAGATGGCCTTGAGTGAAGTCTATGAAGTTCAACAGGTAGCCTCGTTCAAAATATGGCTAAGGGAAAATGTTGTTTCTTATCAAGTAGCAAAATAACAAAGGAAGTAGAAGGCACGCAAGGCCCTCCTTAGGGACAAAGAGCAGGAAATTGTCACGCATGAGCATAGAGGGGTTTTACTCCCTGAAACCATTAAGAGAGCAGTTGTAGAGTTCCCACCAAAGGCGGGCTAGGAAGATTAATATTTAGAAGTTAAGCTTGCTCGCTTGTCACGCATTGCAAGGGAACTAAAGAAGCAAATTTAGGAACTGCAGGATAGGCAAGTACCGAGCACACCTCTAGAGGTCCTTGAGGAGAGAAGAAGAGCAGCATCTGAGGCTACTGAGAAGATCACAAAAGGATAAATACTGTGCGCAAAGGAAAATTAAGCTGTCTCTACAATTTGGGGAGCACTGCTAGAAGATGAAACTACAGAAAACATAAGGGAGAGCACGCAACAGGAATATGAGAAAATTAGCACTACAAAGGAAGAAATGAAGAAACTGTCGCTTCAGGAAAATGTTACTAAGAGAATGGAGATCAAGCAAATGCATTAAGAAGTCTAGGCTCTTCGAGATCAAGAGTGGAATAGGGAATCCAAGCTCAAGCCACACCAATCAGAAGTAACCTGGATCATATGCCTTCTTCAACTTGTGCAGTAGAAACTTCAGCAAGTCATGCAGTCATTAGAGGAAGGACCATTGAAACATATCATCTTCGACCGTGTAAAGCACTTGGCTGCATAAGTAGAGGAAGTAGTAGAGGAATTTTATAAGGTGAAATAGATGGTGAAAAAGTTCCAAGACAAGGTTGGTACCACTGAAAAGCCTGGGCTTGCACCATAGGCATATATTTTGCAAGGCTAGTAAAAGTTTTGTAGCAAGACATTTTTGCAAATGAGTTCCTTTTTTCTTAGTGGCTCAGGACAAGCCACCTATGAGTGTTGGGGGCATGTTGGGCCAAAAAAGGTACACAAGGAAGAAGCGAATGCACAAGAAAAAGGATGAAAAGTGTGTGCATGATAGGATAAAATTATGCTAACAAGGAATCAACGTAGATAAGATAAAAACATGTGTGAGACGGATAAAGAGGTGGAAGGAAAGCTGTGACGAGGATGCTGCAATAAGGAAGACATATCTGAGTCAGTGGAAGAGGTAGGTAGAGAAGTTAAGGATGGAAGACATAAGTCAAGGAAGACTGCAAAAGGGAGAGCCAACAAGAGGAGGAAGGACAGTTTTCTAGATATTTATGACTAGTACAGATGAGCTAAAAAATGTTTCTACGGCTAGTTAAGGCTATGGTTAATGTCTTGCAGGGATTTTTTGGCTAGATATGCACTGACATTGATGTAAACCAGAGATATTTTGGGTTGTTGAAGTCTGTAATAACAAGGTTGTACTCAGTTGACCCTGCGTGGTCTTGTAAATATATATATAGGAGGAACCTGACCTGTATAAGGGTTGGTGTGAGTCGTTTATTAATTAGATTTTTTTGTTCAAGAGTTATGCGGTTCTTAGTTAGCTTTAGAGGAAGAGTTATAGAAAGAAGACTTAGAGGAGAGTCTAGTAGAAGGAGAAGGCTGTTGATCCATGGATCTTGCAGCTATGTGCACAGACTTCCAGTAGAATAGAAGAGTTGATCCAGGATGTGTGCGGATCAGTAGGAGTAGATAGAGAATAAACCGGAGAGCATGAGAGCAAGAAGATTGAGTCAAATAGAAATATCTAAAGAACAATCTACATATTTCTCATGCCGGATGAAGAGCACCTTGGTGGTTTTTCCCAGATGGGTTTCCACATTATTTACTATGTTATGTGGATGAATGTGTTTAATGATGAATAGTGATGTGAATGTTGCTTACTATGCATTATTACAGTGACAGTTGAATGAATATTGCAGTCGGAACAATTAGTGTATGCATGAAGAATTAAGGCACTATTAGAATTTTATGTATGGCTTTATGATTCAGTTGTTAAGTTAAGGCATGAGTCACATGATGTCTGTTGAGTACAAGGAATCAGATGTGTCACGTTGTTGTGCCAATTGTAGAGTCACAATGGTAAAGTCGTGTCATGCGCCGGTTGCGACTTATCGTTATGCTTTCGTCGTGCAGTAGAAGAATCGATCTAGTATCCTTTGTCAAGTTCCTTGGCCACATGACAAGGGACTAGGATCCCTCTTCAACTGCGAAAATATGGTTTTGGCAGTCACCCATAAATATATCTCAGGTGATACTACACCTGCTTTGCGGGCATTGCCAACAGGGCTTGCTTTGTCGGGATGATGTCTTTTGGTGTCTTGTTGGTATTATGTTGTTGTTGAACCGTGGGTCTAGACAAGAAGAGAAAAGAAGCCAATAGGATTTAATTTCATCTGCACCAGGTATTTCTCCTCCTCAACAATACCTTTCTAGTATTGTTGTTGCAGCTACTCATGTCACTCCATTGGCTAGTTTTTTCAAAAAGATGAATAAGAGAGAGTCCTCAAAATCCATGGATGTAGATGAGGAAGACACTCCCATAAATCCAAAGAAACTAAATATTGAAAATCCAATAAAACTTGTATAGGTTGTAAAGACTAAAGGCAGAAATAAACGTGTTAAGGTCAAAGGCCCAACCTTTGAAATCCAGTAGTATGCATTGTATAATGTTCTTGAAGGAACTACAAGTAAGTATAAGTCCAAAACTGAATTTCTGGACAAATAGAAAGATGTGGGTGAGAATTTTTTTATGAAAAGATGAGGTTATATGATGAAGTAAGAAAATTATCTAGTCAATATGTATCCCTGGTGACTGTTAGGGATCAAGCTAAAGACACCTTAAATTTGGTAGTGACTACAATAAATAAAGTGGTTGAATTAAGGATGAATTTGAAGAATATTCCTACTACTGATATGATCCATTTACACAAAGAAACAAGTTATATCATTTATACTAATTTGATACATAGAACATTGCAGGTATTTAAGCTACAATCTAGCAAGAAAAAAGTTGAGGATTTTCTCAGAAAGGAGAAGGTGGAGAATAAGGTCCACCAAACGTAGATTAATAAAATTCAAGTGGAATTATTGGTAGCTGACAGTTAGAATGATAAATGAGTTGTCACACAGAATATGTTGAAAGAAAAAGAAAATGCGCTTCAATTGCTTAAAAATAAGCTAAATATCCCATCTAATCAACTCATACAAACCTCTGAGCTAACATACTTTGAAAAAGAGAAATAGGATTTGAATACTGAATTGATTGATTGTAAGGAAAGGTTTCTGAAATTTGAAGAGAAGGAAAAATAGTGGGAGAAAGATGCAAGACTCTCGGCTAAAAGAGAAAAGGATATTGAAGCAAAACAAGAAGATTTGGAAAAGGAATTGAAGGAACTAAAGGAACATGGTAAGGAACAAAAGTGTCAGTTATTTCATCTTCTGTACAATCTGGTATAGATTCTGTTTCTCAATCTATGTCTCAGGTAAGTCTCAAAGATTTAGAAATCACTGGTTTGAAGAGACAAAATAAGAACTTGGAATACATAGCTGAAAAGAAAGAACAAGAAATAAAGAACTTGGAAGATAAGTGTAAGGAGTTGGTAGAAAGGAATACCAAATTGGCAAAAAAAGTGTCAATCCAGGCATCCTTACAAGGGAAAAAACACCTTATCTCGGATGTATTGATAACAGAAGCATCCAAGCTCATACCCTATTTGGATTTTATTATGGGTAAAGAGATTGTTACACAAGCAGATAGAAAAATGCCTTGATGGTAAAATAGGTCTTAAACAAATATCCCATGGACATTGCTAATAATGCAATCAGTGTTTTGAATAGTTTGATAGAAGAAGAAATTAGGGAAGCAAATATCCAGGATAGAGTTTTGGTTATCACACGGGCAAGGAGAGTGGTGGATAAATATCATCACTTAGAAACAATGCAATAGAAAAATGATGTTATGCATAATCAAATCAAGGAATTTATTCAACTTTTTAATCCTTTAATAAAAAGAACCTTCCTTTCTTCTAGGAAGAAAAAGGAGAAATGTCGTCTCAGAAAGAATATAATGACCTATTAATCAATTGCAGATTGGATCAAATATAATTAGATGATATGCAACAACAATCCTTGTTGGGTAAAACTGTGATTGGTAAATTAACTAGATATTTTGAAATGTTGTTTGACTTCAAATATACATGTGCAAAATTACCAGTTTTTTCTTATCTTGAAAACATGGAGATCAGGGTATTGGATAAGGAGACGATTGATCTGGACCTGCCAGATATTGATCAATGGAAAACAGTTGATAATTATTGGAAAATAAACCACAGGTTGTGTCGATGAGGACATGCCCAATCATGATGAAGATCAAAGGGATAGATTTACGATGATCAAGCAAGCCAGAATCATGAAGATGCATTACTATTTTAAATCCAGCATGCGCAATTCGTATCATCTTTTTTGTTTTATGTAAACCATGGAAAATGTGCCATGTTAGAGTTTGTTATAATTTTGTTTCTCAATTTGTAACTAACTTTGGCCATGTTTCAAGGTCGGTCTCGGGGATATAAGACACTAACAGAGGAAGAAAGGGTTCAAACCCATAAGACTTTTGCATTATGTAATTTTGACATGAGGACATGCCCAAGTGTGACAAAGATCAAAGGGATAGATTTAGGATGATCAAGCAAGCCAGAATCATGAAGATGCATTACTATTTTAAATCTAGCATGCACAATTCGTAATTTTGAGATATGTTTTTAATAAAAGTTACAGATCTGGATGTTGGCCTTTGAATGCAAGAATTCATGTATATTTCTCAGTTACAGTATGTGATTTCTCTTTTTTATGTGCATTTCCTTCTTGTTAATCATTCCATTATGTTTGTTTCATATCTAAGACAAGTGTATGATAGTATCATAATTCATACTTTTTTATGCTATGTCTATCATTTCAGATATTCACAAACCATTTCTACCAAAGTTAATGCAGAATTCATCTAGCTAGTGCTCTGTGTTAATGGACTATCATATTTCCTTCTTTTCCACTAGAGAAAAAAATATATTGACCGTAATCGAAGTATTATATTTCTTTTGCAGACATTTCCCATGCCAATTTGTTTGTGTTTCTTGAGAATTGTGACTCCATATCCTAATTTACCCTTACCCTATTTTAACAAAAAAACAATAGCTGAATTTCATTTCATGTTTGTATCTGGCGTTGTTATATATTTGTGAGAGATCCCTCTCTGGAAGTGGATAATCTAGCTCCCTTTCCTAAAGTGGTTATGATGTTACCTCATATTTCACCTTCCACAACCCTAGGTGCAATTTTGAGTGCTAATAAACTTGCGCCATTGTCAAAGACCTGAAAGTGCAAATCATGCCTAGGAGAAACGACAAAGACTCAAAGAAGAAAGAATTTCTGTGGGAAAACAAAGACTCTTGCAGCAAAATAAGGTTTTGTATTTTCCCTAGAGACTCCACATTAGTTTTTGAGCGAATTGCAAAAGGAATTCTGGCTTCCAGATGACCACATACATGAGTTAATCCTAACACTGAAATCTTTCAAGGTGTGGATAACCCTAATAAATTGCTTAGAAATAAAGGAAAATATCAATTACATATTCCTGAATTTGAAAATTCATCTACTCAAGAATTTTGTAGCATTCAAGATTCTATGTGGGAAACTAATTTTGAAATATCACTATTAAAGTTTAAACCCAATTCTGACTTGAAGAACAAAAAATTAAACCCTAGTAGGTAAGAGTCATACCTGCTTGACTCTCTTTGGTAGAATATCCAAAATTATGAAGAAACTGGTGTAAGAAACCCTGATTTCCAAAAAATTTGGTCTTATATCCCGCCATTAGTTCAAAACCCTCTAGCCTTCCAAGCTCCTCTTGTAGTTCCAAATCCACCTAGACCAATGGCGGAAAGATTTTCCCCTTTGGCCTTGCCTGATACATTACATGACCTCCCTCTGAATTATGCTTGAAGAATTACCTTGTTCGATGGGGAGGGTAATCTCTCATCTAGACAACATGTGGATAAGTTTGATGACTACATTGATATGGAAGAATTGGATTATGAATATGTTAGGATGATATTATTTGCACAAAGCCTATCTGAGGAAGCCAAGAAATGGTTTAGGGACTTCCATGCTGGGTCTATTCGTACATTCCAAGCATTTCAAGAAGCATTCTTGGAAATATGGGACTATAAGAAGAGCCCATTACAAGTACTGTCTCAATATAACAATATCAAGGAAGGGGGTTTTCATTCTATCGATGAATTTTCAAGCCGTTTCATTAGAGTGTATAACTTGATCCTTGTTGATATCAAACCTCTAGTAGGAGCTGCAAAACTCCACTATGTTGATTCTTTTGAAAGTGATTTTTATTTATTATTGAGAGAAAGGAAATCAACCAGTCTCCTTGAAATGTTTAAAGATGCATTAGAAGTATAATCTAACATTATGGCATGTGGAAACATCAAACCTAGAGTAGAGACTGATAACATAAAAATCAGGGAAAAACTTGTACCTTCTACTTTTGGTGTTTCCTCCTCCAGTGATATAAAATTTGAGATGATATTGAAGAAAATGGAGAAAATTATGGATAAACTAACTGCAGAAAACATGCCAATGAACAGGGAACAAACTGAGCCTCAAATCAGAAATCCTAATTTCAGAAGGCTTAATCCTCCTCAACCCCCACAAATCAGACATGGGGATGTAAGGAATCGAAGAAATCCAAATGACCAACCAATACAACCCCTTTTCCCTTAAAACTATGTTGATAGTGAAGGAGAGGAGGAACCTACTGAATATCAAATCCATCATTTCGATGATTTGGATTCTGATATATACCTCACAAAAATAGAACATAACATGTATGCTCATGAGGATGTCGCTAAGGATTTTGAGATAGAATCAAAACAATACCGAAGGGGGTACTTACATGCTATGGACGATGTCTAAAGGAATATTCAATTGAGGAATATAGATGTTATTGTCAATAAGGGAAGGATGAATCCAAATTACCCTTTTGGAAGTGAACATAACACTGATAAGAAAAACGAAAAACAAAAAGAACAAATTGTATATAAAGAACCTATAGATAAAGTAGAAAAGACAAAAGAGGTTAAATATCCAGTACTAATATATGTGGAAAAAATTGTTTCCACCTTCAACCTACAAACAGAGATTTCAAAGGTGAAAATCTCCATCCCTTTTAATGAGTTTCTAAGGAATAGATAATACATCTCCATCTCCATTCCAAATATTGGCAAGTATTTGAAGATGATATGCAGATCAAGATATTTTTGGAGTTATCTGGTGAGTTTGCAAATACCCAGGTAGATAATGAAAACGATAATCTTGAGGGTTTTCAAGATGTCGAAGACAGTGAATAAGGGATTGCGAAAAACACGAAATACAAGAATTCCTCGGGTGGGAAGGATATAGTGGAGTTGAAAGGTAATCATATTACAAGAGCCTGATCCCTCTAGAGAATTAGTTTGACCAAAACAATGTCTCTAAGAATCCAAAGATGAATCCTGTCAATGATGTCATCGAAGATAAAAATATAGGGAATGAAGAAAACCCAAAGATCATAAAACTGTCAAAGAGATTTCCATCCAAAGAAAAGGAGGATTATATCAAATTGATGAAAAGGTACAAATATGTATTTTCATGGAGATATGAAGATATGAAGGAGTATGATACCTCCATCACACAACATACAATTCCTATAAAACCTGGTGAGAATCGTTTTAAATATAAACTGAGAAGATGTAATCCAAAGTTGTTGTCTATCATTGAGAAAGACATAAAAAAATTGTTCAATTCCAAGATCATTGTAGCTATGAGGTTTTCCAAGTGGGTTGCGAATGTGGTACCTTTTAGAAATAAGAACGTTGAAATTATTCTTTGTATATATTTCAAAAATCTTAACAAAGTCTCCTTGAAATACAACTATCCCCTGCCCAACATGGAACACATTTTGCAGGAAGTGGTGGGGTCTGAGAGGATTTCAACTATGGATGGTTTTTCAGGGTACAATCAGATAAAGGGGTTTCCTGAAGATCAAGAGAAGATTGCATTCACTACACCATGGGGTACTTTTATGTATGCTAATATTCCCTTTTTTCTAATGAATAAAAGGGCCAATTTTAATCATGCCATGGATATTGCGTTTGCAGATGAAAAAGATAAATTCATAGTGGTCTATATGGATGATATTACTTTGTACTCTAAATCTAACAGAGAACATATCACGCATTTGGAGAAAGTTTTCTTGAAGTGTAAGAAGTATGGAATATCACTAAACCCCTGGAAATCGAACTTTGGCTTACAAGAAGGAAAACTACTGGGACACATCACTTCAAAGTATGGCATAAAAAGATTGATCCAGAGAGGATCAAGGCAATCTAAAAGGTTGAAGAACCTAGGAGCAAAAAGGAAGTGAAATCCTTCATTGGGCAGGTAAATTTCCCTAAGAAGGTTCATCTGCATTTTTTCTAGAATACTAATGGATATCACCAACACGTTGAAAAAATACCATGAGATTATATGGACAGTGGACGCAAGGAGAGATTTCAGGGACATAAAACAGGCCATCACAGAAGACCCTATTCTGGCAAGTCTAGATTTCAGCAAGAATTTTTTAATTTTTTCTTATGCTTCTAATCACACTATTGTTGGAGTGTTGTTACAGAAAAATGATCAAAATTCTAAGAAACCTATAGAATTTTTTAGGAAAGTGCTAAGACATGGGAAATTGAAGTATGACATAATGAAGAAACAAGTTTATGCCCTAGTAAAATCTCTGAAATGCTTCAAGATCTATGTTATTCATTCACACATCATTGCTTATGTTCCTAGCAGTGTGGTGAAAGGTATCCTCACACAGCCTAATCCAGAAGGAAAAAGAGCCAAATGGACTGTTGTGTTATTAGAATATGACATTGATATCAAAACCACCAAACTGATTAAGGGTCAAGGGTTTTAAAAGATGATGACAAATTCCAACTGTGATTCCTTACAACTAAATTTATTGACCAGTCATTAAAACAAGCTGGACACAGAGGTACATGTAATGCCTGATTTCTCCATATCCCCATGGTATTCTAACATTGTGTATGTGATTCAAAATTTTCAAGCTCCTGTGGGGTTGAGCAAAACAAGGGAAAGGTCAGTAAAGCTAAAATATGCCAAGTTTTGCATTCCGAATGAATATCTATATTGGAAAGATCCAAGTGGTGTTTTATTAAATTATCTTTTGGAAAATGAACCCAGCAGACTATGGAGGAGTTTCATAAGGGAGATTGTGGGGGGAACTATTCTTGGAAAGTAACAACAAACAAAATTTTGAGAGTTGGTTTCTACTAGGCCTCATTATTTTCTGATGTTTATAAAGAGATCACTAAATGCCACCAATGTCATATTTTTTATGGTAAGAGGAAACTTGTTCCACTTCCTCTTAACCCAATATCTGTAGAAGCACCCTTTCAGCAATGGGGACTAGACTTCATTGGGGAAATAAACCCAAACTCTTATGGACAACATCAATGGATTTTGACATCCACAGACTATTTTACAAAGTGGTTTGAGGTAATACCTACCAGGAGGGCTACTGATGTAGTAATTATGGGATTTCTGGAAGAAAACACTTTGGCTAGGTTTGGGTTCCCCAAGAGAATAGTGATAGACAATGCAGTGACTTTCAAGTCTAAGAAGATGATTTATTTTTTCCATAAATGTCATATCAGCATCAACCATTCTACTACCTATTACCCATGGGGGAATGGGTTAGTATAATCTTCCGATAAAAGGCTAGTAAGGATTATTACGAAGTTGTTGGAAGATAAAAAGAGAGCCTGGCATACAAAGCTAAAATATGCTTTGTGGGATGACAAAATCAACACAAAAAGGGCAATTAGAATGTCACCATTCGAGTTGGTATATGGAGATAAGGTATTTTTTCCATCATCCTTGGGAGTACCAGTCATGAGATGTTGCAGGAGAATCAGAATGAACCAAATCATGTGCAGAGAAGAATCAATCAAATCATAGAATTAAATGAATTAAGATACAAATCCTATGGTAAAGTACATATACCCCAAGAAAAGATGAAAAATACTTTTGATGGGAAAGTCAAAGAGGAGAAATTCTTGATTGGTGATTTGGTTTTGAAATGGGATGCACCTCATCAAAAAAAGAGGAAACATGGAAAGTTTGATCATATGGGGATGGGTCCCTATATCATTATAGCACACAGAGGAGAAAATGCTTTCATTTAGCAGCATTAGGATGGACCTCTTCTGGAAGGAGGTCTAGTAAATGGAAGATTTATCAAGCATTATCTGACTTGAAGGGAAGAGGTAAACTTATGTATCATATTTGTATATATTTATTTATGTTTAAACAGTATATATTGTAATCCCATAGGATTTGAAGCCCGAAGAGAAGTTTGTAATATCTATAAGGATAGCCTTGTTCCTTTTCTTTGTATTTTTTTTACAAAAACATAAAAAATAAGAAGGTTTGAAGTTTGAATGTGGGGTGTCGCACCTGCTCTATGGGTTCTTTGCTACGTCACATGGAGGATAGTACCCATATATGGAGCCACTTGTTAGAATTTTTTTTGTGCTAGGTAATCAGAGAAGTATAAAACAAGGTAAGGAGGAATAGGGTCTGTCAAATTTTTATGACCATGAGGATACTAAGAAGTTTCTACAAGTATTTCAAGGGTCATTTCTAAGCTGAGATTGAATAATAATCCAAGAATTTTAGAATTTTAGCTTTAGAAATGTACAAGAATAATAAAATTTGTTCCAATTTGTATATTGACAAGAAATGAAAGGCTTAAGGGAATAGATTTTAGAATTTTGGCATAAGTGAGAACAAGTTAACTTGTAGATACCATAGTCTATTTAATGAAGAGGAGTAAGTAGATCTACAGTCATGAACCGTTTCGTTGTTTCAATGTGTAGGGAGAAATAAAATGTTTGAAACAACTTTATGGTGTAAAAGGGATGGTATTTCAACATCGACAATCAATGGTCAGAGCAGATCGACGGGGGGAATCTATTTTGCAAATATAACTTGCATGGAAAAAATCACTTTTGTGTTTGTGGAATAGTCTAAAGCACCTAGAGGTTTCAAGGGACAAGATTGACGGGGGTTTATATCAATGACGAAGGTGAATTACGCTGGTCTAAAGTGCTCGTGGAAATTCACATTCCAAATATGCAGAATGAGTTAAAGCGGGGGCATGTTTCAGTGGTGGAGATCGAGTTGGGGAGAGATATATGGAGGAAAAAGATTCCATTGATTGAACATGCATGAAGAAACTCACTCTTGAAATTCATGAAATATGGTAGGCAAGTTAAGCTTGGACAATAGAGATTAAAAGCACTTTTGATCAAGGGCTGGAATATTCCGCTACTTGAAGCTGTACGAAGAAAGGTCGAGGTTGATATTTGTGGAATTGAATGTGGAAAACAATTTAGATGGTCTCAATGAAAGTTAAATGTAGATCCACAGATGAGAATGGTTCTTCCCATCCAAGATGAGAAGAAGGTAAATGTGAATGGGGTTCTAGGCTGAATATTTAAGTTAAAAGGGATCTATGACCATAAATCGATCTCGGCATAGGAGCTATAAGGAGAATGGTGAATGACCATGCAACTAGGAATCAAGGTTTAAAATAAATCAAAATGGATGAATCATATTAGAAAGGGATACAGATCAAGGATAGAGTTTTTTTCCGATTTTTAAAGTTACATGAGGGATAAAGGGGAGTGAACTAAGTGAGAGTAATATAGTGTGGTCAATCAACAATAAAGAATATTGGACTCAGATTGAAGAACAACAAATCTATGGGTGAGATTAAATTTCAGTGAAAAAGATGCACAATATTTATGGGGAATAAAGTAATATAAGTACAAGCACATAGATTCAAACTATTTTCTTTTTCTAGAGCATTGGAAAATGGGCATTCAGACTAAGTAGAAGGTGGCACCATAGAAAAAATTTCGAACCATCTTCTAGCTAACCTGGTAAGTTCATTTCTCCATTGAACTAGTATTTCATGCCTAAAATGGAAGAGTTAGAAGTTTAGAATATCGAGTATCAAAATGTTGAAGAAACCCTTAAAAATAAAGACTCTAAAATATTTGATACTATCCTGCTAAATGATAATGTCGAAATCGCTAAAAACAAATTGAAGGCCCTAGAAGATCAGGGAATTGATACTCATGGAGTATTTAGTTCATATTTCTTTTATTTTTTTGTTGAACAAACCCCAAAATGTCTAGAGTTTGTAGAGTGGTGCGCTAATAATTACTCTCATTTCGAGGGGGTAATAATGGAATAATCTAGTTTTAATATTTTATATCCAGTAAAATCCCTCATCATTTGAAATACTCTGTTAATACCCAGTCTCCAATAACCTTAGCCATTCAATTTTTGGGGATGGATATGAATAATTACATCACATAACCCTTGTTGAGTTTGATGTTCACCCTTAGTACCTGTCAAGTATATTATGAGCAATTGATTCAGTCGATGCAATCATCCCATCTTAATTTTGATGATTTTTTTCCTGAGAACATCCATTCTCAGCTCATAAACTTCCACAGGACAAGAAATTTCAAGTTTCAATCTTTTCTTCTAAGGATGTTCTTAATGTTCAATGAAGATAATTTGAAGCTCTTAGAAATGGTTATAACATATGAGATGAGTAAATACTATTGTAAGTTTATGATTTTTCTTATGGCCCTAGTATATAATGTTTTCTTTCAAGAAACATTACCTAGAGTCCTACAAGAAATGAAAGAGTTATTGAAGTTATCACCTAAAATAAGAGTAGGATATTTGTTCATTTATAAACATAATATTGTGATTAGGGTATATGGATTCGCTCACCAGCCTTATGTCTTGCCAGCATTTTTGTTAGTGAGGGTGCTTGCATTAGAATTGATTAGAAAAAGGCTAATAGTTCAAGATGATCATTTCTTGACCTATAAGAAGCCTTCAGAAATAAAATTTCCCTAGATAGTTGGTCCTCTTACCATTAAGATTGAATCAAACATTTCAATGATCGAAAGCATGCTCAAAGAAATTGGATTTTCAATGGAAGCTTCATTCAATTATGACCCTCACCATATTAATTATGACAAGCAAATAAAAACAACCCATTTGAACATGCTAAGGTGGCAGGACTATCTAAGGCAACAAATTTGATGGATTATCACAAGGATATTAATAATGGTGAGGATATGGAAGAGGATTCACTTTCATCTACACCAGGGAGTTCTCCTCCTCAACAAGACCTTTCTAGCATTAATGCTGCATCTATTCATGTCACTCCATTGGCTAGTTTTTCCGAAAATATGAATAAGAGACAGTGCTCAGAAGCCATGGATGTAGATGAGGAATACACTACTAGAAATACCAATAAACTAAAGATTGAAAATCCAAGAAAACTTGTATAGGTTGCAAAGACTAAGGGCAAAAATAAACTTGTGAAGATCAAAGGCCTAGCCTTTGAAATCCAGGAGTACAGATTTGATAATGTTCCTAAAGGATCTTCATATAAGGATAAGTCCAAAATTGAATTTCTAAAAAAATAAAAAGATGTGGGTGAGAAAATGTTTGGTGAAAATATGAAGATATATGATGAAGTAAGAAAATTTCCTATTCAATATGTATCCCTGGTGACTATTAGGGATCAAGCTAAATACACCATAAATTTGGCGGTGACTACAGGTGATATCATTTATACTGATTAGTTGCAGGCATCATTAAAGGTATGTAAGCTACAATATAGCAATAAAAGAGTTGAATATCTGCTCAAAAAGGAGAAGGTGGAGAATAAGGACCACCAAACACAGATTAAGAAACTTCAAGTGGAATTATTAGTAGTTGGCAGTCAGGATGATAAAGGAGCTACCACACAGAAGTTGTTGAAATAAAAATAAAATGTAATTCAGTTGCTTAAAAAGAAGCTAAATATCCTATCTACTCGGCTCATACAAACCTCTGAGCTGATAGAGTTTGAAAAAGAGAGAGAATATTTGAAGAATGAGCTAATTGATTGCAAGGAAAGGTTGCTGAAATTTGAAGAGAAGGAAAAAGAGTCGGAGAAACATGCAAGAATCAGGGGTAAGAGAGAAAAGGCTATTGAACAAAAACAAGAAGAATAAGGAACAATAGGTGTCAATTATTTCATTTTCTATACAATTTGGTACAAATTCTCTGTCTCAAGCTATGTCTCAGGTAAGTCTCAAAGCTTTAGAAATCACTGGTTTGAAGAGACAAAATAAGAACTTGGAAGACATAGCTAAAAGGAAAGAACATTAAAGAAAGAAGTTGGAACATAAGTGTAAAGATCTAGTAGAAAGGAATAACAAATTGGAAAAACAAGTGTCAGTCTAGGCAGCCTTACAAGGGGAAAAACACCTTATCTGGGATGTACTGATAGAAGAAGCATCCAAGCTCAGACCCTATTTGGATTTTATTATGGATAAAGATATTGTTACACAAGGAACTAGACAAAATGTCTGGATGGTAAAACATGTCTTAAACAAAAATACCATGGACACAACTAATAATGCAATCAAATTTTTGAATAGTTTGAGAGAAGAAGAAATTAGGAAAGCAAATATCCACAACAGAGTTTTAGTTATCACATGGGCAAGGAGAGTGGTGAATAAATATCATCACTTAGAAACAGTTCAAGAAAAAATATATCTTATGCATAATCAAATCAAGGAATTTATTCAAAAGGGGGATTCCTTTATTTTGGGAAGAGAAAGGATAAATTTTGTCATAGAAAGAATATAATGACAGATTAATCAATTACAAATCAGATCATAGTCAATTTGATGATATGCAGAAACAATCCTTGTCGGGTAAAACTGTGATTGACAAATTAACTGGATATTTTGAAATGTTGTTTTAATTCAAAGCTACATGTGCCAAATTACTAGTTTTCTCTTATCCTGGAAATGTGGAGCTCAAGGAATTAACTAAGGAGATGATCAGTCTGGACCTGCCAGCTGCTAATCAATGCAAAACGGTTGAGAATTACAACAAAAGAAAGTATATGTTGTGGTGATTAGTACATGCCCAAGCGTGATGAAGATCAAAGGGAAAACTAGAGGATGATCAAGCAAGCCAGAATCCTAAAGATGCATTACTTTTTTAAATCCAACATGCACATTTTGCATTGTATTTTCTATTTTATGCAAATTGTGGCAAATCTGCCTCGTTAGAGTTTGTTAGAAATTTGTTCCTCAACTTGTAACTAATTTTGACCCTGTTTCGAGGTTAGTCTTGGGGGTCTAAGACACTATAAGTATACCCTCAACAGAGGAAGAAAGGGTTGAAACCCATGAGACTTTTTCGTTATGTAATTTTGAGATCTCTTTTTAATAAAAGCTGCAGAGACAGATGTTGGCCTTTGAATGCAAGAATTCATGTATATTTTTTAGTTAGAGTCTATGATTTCTCTTCTTTATGTGCATGTCATTCTTGTTAATATTTCCATTATGTTTTGTTTCATATTTTAGACAACTGTATGATAGTTTTATAATTCATACTTTGTTATGCTCTGTCTATCGTTTCAGATATTCACAAACCATTTCTACCAAAGGTAATGCATAATTCATCTAGATGGTGATCTATCTTAATGGACTGTCATGTTTCGTTCTTTTCCACCATACCAAAAATATATTGACCGTAACCGAATTATTATCTTTCTTTTGCAGACATTTCCCATGCAAATTGCTTTGTGTTTCTTGAGAATTGTGACACCATAGCCCAATTTACCCTTACCCTATTTCAACCACAACAATAGTTGAATTTCATTTCATGTTTGTATATGGCCTTGTTATATATCTGTGAGAGATCCCTCTCTGGAAACGGAGAATAAAAATCCCTTTCCTAAAGTGGTTCTACTGTTACCTCGGAGTTCACCTTCCACAACCTTGGGTGTGACTCTGAGTTCCAACAATCATCATCATTGACATCATCATTGGTGTCATCATAATCATCATCATCATCATCATCATCATCATCATCATCATCATCATCACCATCATCATCATCGCCATCCTCATAATCATCATCATCGACATCTTCATCCTCATCCTCATCATAATCATTGTCGTCTTCATCCTCATTGTTATCATCATTAGCATAATCATCATCATCATCATCGTCATCATCATCACCATCATCGGCATCATCATCATCACCATCATCATCGCCATCATCCTCATCATCATCATCAACATCACCACCATCATCATCATCATCGCCATCATCCTTGTCATTGTCATCTACATATTCATCCTCATCGACATCATAATCATCATCATCTTCATCCTCGTCGTCATCATGGATAGCATCATCATCATCGTCATCAACATCATCATCAGCATCATCATCAGCATCATCATCAGCATCATCATCAACATCATCATCACCATCATCATCGCCATGATCCTCATCATCATCATCGACATCTCCATCATCCTCATCATCATTATCATCATCGTCATCGCCACCATCATCACCATCATCGTCCTCATCATCATCCTCATCATCATCATCGACACCTTCATCCTAATCCTCATCATAATCATTTTCATCTTCATCCTCATCATCGTCATGATCAATGTTATGATCATCATCATCATAATCCTCATCATGATGTTCATCCTCATCATCATCATTATCATAATCATGTTCATCATCATATTCAATTATCATCTATTAAATCCTAATCTCTCTACATTTTCAACAATTATTAAATAAATGGTAAAAATAGTGGAAGTGCCTTCGCCTTTATTTTTCCATCATCAAAGTGAAATATAGATAAGAAATCATATTAGAAAAAAAAGGAAAACAAGTTTAAAATCATCAAGATATTCCAAAATCCTTCATATGATTTGAATTTTCTCTCCTTGAATGGGTTGTCAAGAAAATATAAACATTTAATTTCCATTTTCATGGTCATCTTCATCAAAATCGAATAGGTTCATTTCACGTTTGTTGGAAAGTATGGTTTTGTCCCTTCTCTTTTCCTTTTGACTGGCTATATTTCTTTTTCTTATTTAGTATGATCCGTTATTATGGTATGTTGAGTTTTACATCATTTTTACTTTGAGCATGAGGATCTTCAAGTCATGTAAAGTTTAACTTGCTTCATTTTGCATCCTTTGTAAATAATAGGCCCAACTTGTCATATGGTAATCTTTGGCTAGTCCAATTGTCCACCTTTACTTTACTAATAGTTCATTTCCATGAGGGTACCATGTAAATCCACTAAATAAACAATGTAAACCCAAATATATCATTAATTGTAGATAACTAGAATATGTTATCTTGGTCTCATCATAATACATTTCATACAAGGTCTCTCTAAGTTCCTTTATCAATACAATTATGGTGGCCTCCTTATACAATTTTAGAAAGTGCTTCTTATCATTTTGGAAAGTGTCAAATTCCCTTCATTTTTCACTAATTCAAGATTGATGATGATTATGATGATGACTATGATGACAATTTTGATGAAAGTCATGATGACAACAATGACATTGATGATGATGAGGATGATGAGGAGGAGGAGGATGATGAGGATGGGGATGACAAATATGATGACAATGATGATGGTGATGATGATGATGGGGATGATGAACATGATAATCAATATGATGATGATTATGGTGATGATGATGATGTCTATTTGTTTAATTATTTTGTTTAGTTGTTGGGGGTTCCATGTTTTAGGATCTATAGGGAATGATGAAACCTTCTCTGCTCGTTACTTGTGCTGAAACAATGTTTTCATTCTGTTAAGAACCTTGTCCCATTTCCTGTGCTGGAATAGCGTAGTGAGCATGGCCCTGTGCAGCACATTAATTAATCTATAAATGATTTTTTTAAGCTCAAATTGTTAGTGTCAGTCATGTTTGAGTATGGAAACCCTCCCACGCCATCAATGCGTGCATCTAGTCCAATCGTGCCAAATTTCAGTCCAAGCAAGCACAAATTTATAAAATCTTAATGTTGGCCTCGTCTAGCACATTAATTAATCTATATGTGTGTTTTTTTATGCTTGAATTTTTAGTGTCAGCCATGTTTGAGTATGAAAACCCTGCCACACTGTTAATGCATGTGTTTAGTCCAACCATGCCAAATTTCAATCCAAGCAAGCACAAATTTAAAGAATTTCAATGTCGACCCCATGCAACACATTAATTAATATATAGGTGTGGTTTTTGATGCTCTAATTTTTAGTGTCATTCATGTTTGAGTTTGGAAACCCTACCACACCATAAATGCGTGTGTCTAGTCTAACCATGCCAAATTCCAGTCCATGTAAGCTAAAATTAAAAGAAATTCAACGTTGACCTTGTTTTCAACACATTAATGAATCTATAGGTGTGGTTTTTTATGCTCAAATTGTTATTTTCAGTCATGTTTGAGTCTGGAAACCCTCCCACACTTCCAATGCATGCGTCTTGTCTAACCATGCCAAATTTTAGTCCAAGCAAGCACAAACTTAAAAAATTTCAATGCTGGCCCCATTTGTAGCACATTAATTAATCCATAGGTATGGTTTTTTATGATCTAATTGTTAGTGTCAGATTGTTTGGGTTTGGAAACCCTCCCACACCATCAATGCATGTATCTAGTCTAACCATGCCAAATTTCAATCCAAGCAAGCACAAATTTAAACTTTCAACGTTGGCCATGTTTGCAACACATTAATTAATCTATAGGTATGGTTTTTTATGCTCGAATTGTTAGTGTCAGTCATGTTTGAGTCTGGAAATCCTACCATATATTCAATGCATGCGTCTATTATAACCATGCCAAATTTCAATCCAAGAAAGAAAAAATTTTAAAAATTTCAATGTTGGCCCCGTGCAGTATAAGATCAAGCACGCCATTTGGGTTAGCATGATAATTATGCATTGGATTACTGAGCATCTATTTGTTTTGATAATAATTTAATATTTTCTAATGAAGAGGGCCAACCATGTGAAGGTGGAAGCTCTTATGGCCCCTTACCCCCNTCTCTAATTATAACAAATATGCCAACATACAAGGAAAGTGGAAAAAACACTAAGAAACATTTAATTTATACGTACCAATGAAATTCAATAATTCTATAGAAATATTAAATAAATGTATATAGGGTAGATATATTAAGGCATACCGCGTACACTTCAATTTACTTCATCATCATATTCATCCAAGTCATCATTTATATCATCCAATCTAGAGTCAACATTTTAAGGATTGTCCATATCATCATCGTCATCGATGTCACTTACAATCATCATGTCATTGTCAATAGAATATTCATCAACATTGTCTTCTACATCATTTGATTCAACTAATTCTTCGACGTCTTCTTCTAGAACATGATCATCTAACTCATGTTGATAATATTCAAAATCGTCATCTTCTTCAAGACCCTCTTCATTACCTTCCTCTATGTTATACTTTATCGGCCTTCTCCTTGGATCGTGTCTCACAACAAATGACCAACCCCCCATACCTATAACCTTAGAGTAAAATACCTATTCACATTGGATTAGAAGAACATAGGGCTCCATTTTGGGCTCAAACAACCTTGTATTAACCATGGTAAAACCATTATCATGTTCAATAATAGTTTTATAGGGATCACGTTGATTCAATCGTAACATGTACCATTTCACAATGAACATAACTACCTTGAAGGAGTTAAAGTCACACTAAATAATATCTTCTAAATACCCATAGTCTCAATTTTCTGATAGTTCTAGATGTTTGTCACTTCTAGAGAACACATTGGTCAGCTCAAAGACTACATATATCCCACAATATGGTTTCTTCATTTCATCCAACTTTTTTGATGTGATATTTCCAGCCATTGCACCTCATAGCCTTATGGCATTTAACCCACGACAAGCCATACACATAAATATTACATCATGATCCATTTATGATTAAGTGCATGTTTGTGCCCTACAGGGAAAAACTCAACGTGTACATCAATATGTTTTCAAAATAAATAAATAGTGTGGTTGATTAATATGCTTGATTGTTTATCTTTTAAACCAAATTCTAAATCGATTTCCCTTTATGTAATATGGTATCTCCATTGTGATGTGTTTCTTTAACCAATGAAGACACACCTTCTCATGATATTCCATGACCATATTGTTCACACCGTTCAATCCATACCTTCATCTATTCAATATTTTTTGCGATGTATAAATGAAGTGCATCCCATTATCGACCAATTGTTTGATAAAAATAAATTTAAAATTCAATAGAAATGTATATTCACTTAACAAAACATAAAAATTTAATTGATGCATATTGAATATTAAAAATAGAACCTGTATGATACATACATAAAAATCAACAATCAAATGTATTATATTAATTAATATCCACTAGCTAATAATAACCTTTCACCTTCCTCAATCTACCTTTCCCCTTCATGTACTCCCCTTCGAAATTATTATTGGAGTGTGGATCACAAATGCGACCTAAATTGAGATTTGATGCTAATTTAGAAAGATATTCACTAATATACATCATATTTTGGTATACCATATATCCCTCCATCATAGAACCCTCAAGACATGCTCATTGTCTATGGAAAATGCTTCAAAAATTTCAAGTTCCTCTCAACCATCCACATGGACCTTGAGTGTACATGTCCACACAATTCAATCTCCTCAACTTGGTGTATGAGGTAGTGTTCTTGTTCATTGAAAAATTCCAAAGGTAGATGCTTCTATAGTTCACAAATGAGATGAGGAATTTCTCTCCTCCAATACTTTATATATTCATTATGGATTTATTTAGATGACAACCTTCTACAAGTGATGCAAACCAATCACGAGAATTAACCAAAAAAACATTATATTACATAACATGAATTAGTGCAAAAAAATCAAATAAAAGTTATAGAATGAATTAAACAAACACTAAGCGCATGCAAAAAATTTCTACTTACCTCATGTATTTCCCAAGATTATATATAACCTATTTTGCATTGTTGTTGAAGTTGTCTGGGATAGAGAGAGGTAGAACATACTGTAACTATATACAAATCGTTTCATTTTTTTTACAAAATGTAGAAAAAAAACCAACAAAATGCACTACAATAACGTTAATATAGAAATAATTATATGCATACCATAATAATTACCTTCATGAAGATATGCCAATCATGTGTTTTCACCCCCACAAAATCACCTTTCTTTGTTATGATATTCTTCATGTTCACACAAAATATGGTGGGGAATTTAATTTTTCGCACGACTTCTTTTACAACATTACTTTGTTGCTCCGTTAAAATCCATGGAAGTGAGTTTATTTTAATTTCGTCTATGTTTCTATGAAATTGAATGATGTATTTCATTGCATGATTGGATTCCTTAATGTCATTGAAAATTTTGACAATCTTTTCTTTGTTTCTCCTTAGATCTAATATTCTCCATAATGTTTCATATACAATCTTTTTGATATGCATTGTATCAAACAAATGAGAAATTTGTAGGTGCTCATAGTATGACAACCTATTGAATTGTTTAGGATAACTTTTCTTTCCATGTGGAAGCCCATTAATGCCTTCATGATCATGACGACCAACATGAATCATATTTTATAAAGAAATTACAAAAATCAATGTCAATTATAGTAAACAACACACAATAAACAAAATTTCATACCATTTCATATACTATGATTCATACGTACCTTGAGGATTTATATTATATTTCAACTTTCATAGGTGAGTTGTTATTCTTTGCAGTTTTAATGAAGTCTATTGCTTCCTATTTGTTACCAGGATTTATGGGCTAAGTAATTGGTAAGAGATATGGCCAATATGGTGGAATAAGGTTTGTAAAATTTTCATATCATATAACCTTAAATATTGTTGATGAGGATCTGCAGGTGTTTGAAGGGACATTTATAGGTTAATCATGCCAAATACTTAAATAAATTCTGATTTTTTACCTTCAAATACATGTAAACAAAGAAATCCACCATTAGCTGAATGTTGACAGGAAACAGACTGCCTGTATGCACAACACAGCACATCAAAGGACAAAATTCATTTCCTCCCAAGGAAAATTGGGAGTAGAAGTGCAGGAAAGGATAAAATGTATTAGTGAAAAGTGGAGCCTTGACTTCCTCCTTCTGTGATCCAGGATATGACATCTCAAAACATCTCCCCCTAATATCGATGGTGCAGAAAGGTGCAAAGGGAGGAAAATGGAAACCCAAAGTTTTTGGGTATAAAAGTTTGAATTTCCTCTTTCCGTGATCCACCAGATCAACGGTCCAAAGCATTCTCGCTCAGATCAACGGTGAAGAATAATGAAAAGGGAAGAAACTAAAAATAGAATTACAAAGAATTTGGTCATGAAAAGGTTGAACTTCCGCTTTCTGTGATCCGCAAGATCGACGGCTCGGAGCGTGTCTGGAAAGATCAACGGTCTGGGAAAGAGCAGAGGGGTGGAGATCAGAATTCAAAAAACATAATAATTCACCTATAGAAGGTTGAGCTTCCTCTTTCCGTGATCCACAAGATTGACGGCTCAGAGCAATTTTGCTAAAGATTGATGGTGCTGAAAGAAAACGCTAGAAGCAGAAAAGGTGATGTTTTGAGTTGCAAAATTGGAAAACCTGACTTTCATTTTCCACGATCCGTAAGATCTAGATGTGATAGAGATACCACAAAAATAAATAGTGCAGAAGGAAAAAGCAGAAGTAGAAGGCCGGGAGTGAAAAGATCAAAATTGAACATAGCAGAAAATTCAAACCTCGATTTCTTCCTTCTGCGAACCTCCAGATCAATGGCTCAAGGAGTTTCTGCACAGATCAACAGTGCGGAAAGAAAAAGGGGTGGAAGGGAGGAAAAGGAAAAGAAGTTTGATATTGAGAATTAGAATCTTGATTTCCTATTTCCACAATCAGGATCCGATGGATCACAAAGCTCCCAAACAGATCAACGCTGTGGAAAGAAAGGAGCAAAACCAGAAAGGTAGAAACATGAAGTCTTGGTTATGAAAAGTTGGGATCCTGTCTTTCAATTTTCGTAGGTCGTAGCTTGATATCAGATCAATGGATAAAAATGAATACTACATAGATCGATGGTGTGGAAGAAGGGAACATGTGCACGAGTTAACTAGAATTCCCGATATGTGGAAATATGTAGACCCCATAGCTTTCAACAGTCTATATCTTTCCTATTGTGAGATGCACGGTGGGGATTGATTCCACTAATATAACTTGCACAAAGAAAATAAATTTCCAAATCTATAGAATCATTTAAAGGGTCTGCAAGTTTCACCATCTTAGATAAAGGTCAATCTAGATTTACGACGGAGATAAATTCCTTTGATCCAACATGCTCACGAAAATTAACTTTTCAAATTTATGGAATGGCTTAAAGATCGACATATTTCGACGGTTGAGATTTAAATAAGATCATATCTATGGTCATGGTAGATTCTATTGAACCAACTAGCATGGATAAATCAACCTTCTAGATCTACGGAATATTAAAGAGCCACATCTTTGAATGGTCAGGATTTAAGCAAGTAAAGATCAACGATCCAGAAGCTTTTTCGTAGGTGAATATGCAGGAATGAATGAAGTTGTTGCAGGTCGCTCGAACATCCTCTAAACTATGATTTTCAGCAGGCGATCCTGAGTCCTTGTTGTCCAAATCCTCCAACTGATCCATCATGCATTATCCTGCATGCTTGTTTCTTTAGTTTATGATCATGGAAGATCCGCCAGGTCATCATTTTGTTAAGATTTTCACTCTCATGCTGTAACTTTTTTTTCTCTATTTAGAGGTTGGTCTTGGGAGCCTAGGATAATATAAATATGCCCTTAATAGAGGAAGACGAGGTTGGAACCCATGATAATTTTTTGTTATGCATTTTTTATCTATCAATAATAAAATTGCAGATCTGAATGTGGGTTTGTTGTTGTAGAGAGTCTTGTGTAATTCATAGTTACAGTTTGTTATCTCCTTTTCATGTGCATGTATTTCCTTTTAAACTCACCATTGTGTGTTTTTAATATTTGGAATAAGTGTATAATAGCTAAGAATTCATATTATTATGCTTTGGTTATTGTTTCAAGTATTCACCAAAGCTTTCTTTCCAAAATTGGTGCAGAATTCATCTTTTTGGTGCCCTGTGTTGATGGATTGTTCTTCTTCTTTCTTTATCACCAGACAAATTGCTATTTGAATGTAACCGAGTGCTACCTTGCCTTTGTGTATTTCCACCTGCAAATTGTTCTGTATTTCATGGATGTTTATGACTCCATATCCCAATATTTTTCTTTCCTTGTTTCAACCACAATTTAATTTGAAAGTTTATGTCATTTTAATCCTGGTTTGTTAAAAAACTATGAGATATCCCTCTCTAGAAAGAAAGAAGCTAGCTCCCTTTCTTAAAGTGGTTATGTTGTTAACTTGAGATTTACCTTTTTCAACCTTGGGTACATTCTAAGTGCTAACAAATTGGCATCGTTGTCGGGGATGAAAGTGCAAATCAGCCTTGGGAAAAATGATAAAGATTCCAAGTAGAAAGGGTTTCTTTTAGAAAATAGAGACTTATATAGTTTAAAAGGTTGTATACTATTCCCTAGTGACTCCACATCGATTTTGAGCAGTATTTTAGGAGGAATCCTAGCTCCTAGGAGGTCGCATACACGAGGTAACCCTAACACTGAAACATTATTGAGTGTGGAAAATACCGAAAGATTGCTTAGAAATAAGGGAAAAGAAGAAATAGATCATTCTCAGTTTGGTTCTTCATCTTCTCAAGAATTTCATAGCATTCAGAATTTTGGGCAAGAAACATATCTTAAAATATCCTTCTTGAAATCAAAGTCTGAATCTGATTTGAAGGAAATTGGAATTAATCCAACTAGGTTATATTCATATTTTCTTGAACCTCTTTGGCACAATCTTCAGAATTCTGTGAAAACTAAAGGAAGAAACCCTGTTGTTCAAAGCTTTCCACCTTATATCCCACCGACTTTCCAAACCCCTCCAGCCTTTCAAGCTTATCATGTTGTTCCAAATCCACCTAGACAGATGGATGCTTGTTGCTAGGAAAAATGCACCTCTTGCAGACAAGAGTTGTTCCTATAGTCTGAATGGTTTAGATCTAGAACAAATGAGTTACAACAGAATTGGAAGACTTTCCCCAGAATGGGTGAAGATCTAGAATGAACCTCTTTGATGGAATGGTGTAGTTGTTTCCTATAGTGATAGCTCTTCACTAATGTACCTACATAATAAAATGAAACCAGAAAACAAGATAAAAAAGAACCAGAATATAATCCACTATTCTATGTCAGTGAATAAGGAATCTAACAATAAAATACATGATAATAACACAACATAATTTATGGGAAAGGAACCAATTTTGCATTAGAATATGAAGAATAAGTTTACAACCTTTTACTTAGTATCGATATGCTCCTTCACAATGCCAATATCTTGTCCCAAAAATCTCCAACTTGCTCCTCCTATGCTCACCCTAATTATTTTAGGCCAAAATGCCAATGCAACACCATAACCTTGCTCTCTCTCAACCATGGATATGAGACTGCTTTTATAGGATTTTGGGAGGATAGGGATGGTTGAGTAAACAGTGGGTGAGGTAGATAGCTGATCCTAAAAGGTTCGATATCAAGCCCAGGTGGTCCTTAGGTGTAGGGATAAGGGTGCCATGAAGTCTTCCTTCAAGAAGCTTCATGGAAGCCTCTCTTTTTCACTTTTTACCCAAGTAACCACTTGTTTCTCACTATGACAGAGAGGTGACAGAGCAGAACCGTGTCATAAACAAGAATTAAAGGTGGTGGTACTGCCTACTGTCAAAATATTAAAGGTAGTGATGAACAAGGTAATGCTCATTGATTGAAAGGAAAGAGAAATGTTGGATTGTTATATGCAGGATTGAAGTCTGAACCAGTGTTTCACTTCACAAATTGACATTTAGGGAAAATAATGATATTAGGGTCCTCATCAAATTATGATGATGAGATTTATGTGTAACAGAATTACCCCAAAAGCATGAGTCTAGAGGGATACGATAGGTGAGAGCTTTGAAAGAGAAAGTTATCACTTCAAGTAAAGAATCGACTTGATCAGAGATCATCAACTAGGCATTTGAAATACATCAATACTTTTGAATCATGAATAAATGTGTCCTCATCATGGATGCAAACAAATACAAGGTATATCCATGAGAGAGATTAACAAACATGGCTACTAGAATACAACGTAGATCCATGTGATAGAGGACTCAAACTTGAGACATAGCTACTATAAATACATTGTAGATCTATGTCAAATGAACACAAAATGGAGCACAACCACAACCATACAAATGTGGATACATGTTGGGAATTCATACAATATAATCCATTGCAACATGGGGAGAAATCTATGAGTTCTTTTAACAGATACCTGGGGTCTTTGTCTAGTCTTCCACAAAGTATGATTCTATCCGTTTGATTACAATGATCTGAAGTTGAGCATGGTAGAAATCACTTTATTACCTTCCAATGATGTGAACCATTAACAAGTGCAAGGGAAATCACCATTGATGTCAATGATTCCGAAGGTACTTGTTGAGGCCTAGAAATTCGCAGGCAGCAACAGCAAGGGATTCTCCCCAGTCAACGTTCCCAACTAGCCCGTGACTGTTTGCTGTAGGGAATCCATCTATTTTGCGGTTCGGCTACCATAGTTCAAGTAACAAAAGGGTTTACTGGTTGCGGCCCGGTCCACTATATTTATTTTTGTATTTTTGACTTAAGATATGATATTCACATGCCTAATTAAGCATGTATGGTGATAAAGGATGCAAGGAGTACTCACAACGTGATGCACAGTTTCTTACCTCTTGTCTTAGAACTCACAAGCATCTAAATCACATATGCAGCAATAAAGTAAAACTAACTATCTATCTATCCCCGGGGAGCCAAATTGTAAATTATTTATGAGTAATGTATATTGTGCATGCATTATGAAGAGAAATTATAGATAGCTGATATTCCTTCCTGCAACACATGAACAATTAAAGATATTTAGACAATCAGATAGCCAATTGTTTTATGAACAGCATGCACTACTCATGGTGGTAATTTCACAGAATAAACCAGAAATCGTTTAAACAAGAACATAAGCTCTAAGAGTTAGAACGATCTCACAGTTAATGGACAAAAATTGGAAAAACGAAATAGTTCATTTTTCACCAATCCATAGCATAGCATTTGAACGTCCCACCAAACTTTCTCCGACAGACAAACAATAATTCTTTATTGCAAAAAAAAGTAGTTCTTCTTACAATATCTCTTTACATGTCTAACTGGGAAAAAAGCCCCTGTCAATTCTAACTTTCAAATATTTAAACTAACAATTGACCGCTTGGGCTGCCCTCCCAAACGCGTGACCTTTCAGTCCCTCAAAACGTTTCATATTTCTCTTTATCTTTCCTGCACAAACTCATGATTTGCTGAGTAACTGACAGACCTTTCAGGTTTGCGCCTTTGTCGCTATTGTCTTTGCCTTATAATTTTCTTGTCCTCCTTGCGATCCTGTCTCCCATCTATACCTTTTCCCAGTGGTAGTCTGAACAATCTCCTGAACGCTCCTGCAATTAAACGACAACAATCATTCATTGGGACAGTATTTTTCAAGAAAATCAACTACGTTAAATTATATCAACTACAACGGCTAAGCAGCAAGAAAGGCCATGCACTGCATTACTGCTAACACGGCAGGGTAGACCTATCCACAGCCGCATAGGTGGGCTTTAACAAACGATGGGCGTTGCGAAAACACTTAGGCGTATCGGAGTCAGAAAAGTTACGACCTAAGTTGTGGGCGGGAAAACTTCCAATCAGAAATCAGAGAGACATCGACATCAGAAGCCAAGTGCTTTACACAGCCGTAACAGCGAAAGAGAAAAGGCTACAAACATGCGACACTCATCGGCAGGTGGAGCGCTTTTCATTTCGGGTAGCTAGCTGGTTTGGGAGCCGCAATGGTGGAAGAGAAAAGGCTATATCCTCCGATCAAATAAAAATGCTAAGTGCTTAAAGACTTTGAAATTTAGCAACGGTTAAAACAGTTTCTCCTCCAAAACGATGTTTTACAAAGGACAAATGGTCTGATACATCTTCAACTAGGAAAAAACAAACTCTAAAATCTGTGACAATTTCTGAAAACCAGGAAAAAAGGTAATCTTCAAGAAATCATCCAAAATTAAAGCATGACCAAAAAATTCATGGATCAAAACGATTCAAAGCAACATTAAATCATGAGGGGGACCAAAATTTAAAAAAAAATTGGGGAAAACAGTTGCAGCCGCAACAATTGGCGATTACCTGGTGAACCTAGAACTCTGGATGATTCTTTCTTGAGTAGCAGACTGTTTAACAACAAACGAACCTATTGAATTCTTCCAACTATCTGGATTTCTCAAATGGTAAAAGGATGTACCTTTAATAATTGATGAAAGTCCGATTTGGGAGAGTGGAAACTAGGATTTTTAAGTCAAGATAACTCTTTTGAGGCCTGGAGATGGGTTTCATTGTTACTTGTGTCTTTAGGTAGCTGCCAGCTTGGGCACCACAGGATTGTAGCATATGGTAAATAGCAATATTCATTTTTTCCTCATTCCCATGCCACTTTAGCACTTTTGTCCTTTTCAAATGAGTCCTCCTGCATGCCTTTCTTTCTAAACTTTAATTTAGGCTCCTCTATCCCAAGTGTCCTTTTGTGTGAAGGGTGCGTTCATGCTTCAGCTCACGGATGGAGAGGAACTTTCGGTGATTTAGTACTTATATGATTCAACATTTATTTTGATATATGATGCTTTCATAGGAGTTTTGACTCTTATCTGCCTTTTGGCATTCATTTCCTAGAATGGGATCATTTGTATTTAATATACTATTTACCATACTTCTTTCCATGGGCCTCTGGCTGTCACCCCCTAGGAAATTTTAAATTTGACATGGATGGAGCCTCAAAATAGTATTCCAGACCCTTTCACTCTGGTTTATTTCACAGGGGTTAAGCAGGACTTCAATGCGTACATAGCTATTTGGGAAAACTGCTAAACTAGAAGAAGTTCTTTTAGACAAGCAGCAATATACAGTATTATACCTAGGACCTTAATCATACCAAAATTCTGATTTTTTCCATTCAACCATGGGCTTGCCTCCTTTATTGAAATCGACAAAAATTTAAACTAAAACAAAACTGAACTTCATGACTCAAAGACTCAAAAAGACGACCAAGCTAGATTATTTATATACAAGATAGAAGAAGACAAATGAAACTTAGGAAAAATAAGGCTTGAGAACTAAACCATTTACTGGTAAGTTCTCTTCCCACCCCTGCAGATCTTGTAACTTATAAGTGGAAGGGCCAAGCTTTGCCACAATCTGGAAAGGGCCTAGCCATAACTATTGGAATTTCGTGTGTTTTCCTTTCTCATCATGGGGGTGGTCCCATTTGAGGACCAAATCTCCCACTTCAAAGTCCTTTGTTCCTGCCTTGTGCTTGTCGAACCATCTCTTTATTACCTCTTGTTGTTGTTTAAAGCACTCTCTGGCCCTATATCTAGCCTCTTCTGCTTTCAAAAGATTACATATCCTCATCTGCAAAACTTCATTCTCTGACCCTCTAGACTCTTGAGCTATTATGGAGGAGGGTAGCATGATATTGGGGGGAAGAATGGCTTCTTTACCATACACAAGGGTATACGGTGACAGTCCTAACAAAGAATTGGGGGTGACTCTATCAGCCCAAAGAGCGTTTGGTAGCGCTGAGTGCCAACTCATCTGGTTTTCTATCACAGTCTTTTTTTAAATTCTAATCATATTTTTGTTAGTAGATTCAGCCAAGCCATTTCCTTGTGGATAGTAATTTGTAGAGTAATGCAACTTTATTCCTTTCTCATGAGCAAAATTTATTAATTTAATCGATGAAAAGTACATAGCATTATCAAAGACTAAAGAAACTGGAACTCCAAACCTGGTTGTAATGTGGTCCTGCAGGAAGTTGATGACCGCGTCTTCATTTATTTTGCGCAGCGGGATGGATTCGACCCAGCGAGTGAATTAATCGGTTGTGTTCAGAATGTACTTATGTTGTAGGGAAGAATTCAGCTTTATCTCCCCAATAATATCCAACCCCCATTGTTCGAACGGCTCCATGATCATCATAGGCTTTAGTGGTGCGGCTGCTTTAGATTGCCTTCCACTACACCTTTGACAAATATCACATGTCCGTACATGGGCGTGTGCATCTTTGAAAAGCGTGGGCCAATAGTAACCAGCCTTGAGAATTTTGTGAGCAGTGGTATCTCCTGAAAAATGTCCCCCAACAGGCCCGTCATGCAAATCTGTCATTACTTTCATCACATCTTCTTTCTCTAAGCATCTAAGAAGAAATCCGTCGTAGTTTTTTCTGAATAATATTCCTTCAACAATTTGATAGGAGGATGATTTGAGACACAGCGCTCTTCTTTGCTTAGAATTCCAATTTTTGGGCAACAACCCTGCCTGCAGGTAATGCACGAGGTCTCTAGACCAAGATTCGGGGGCTATGAACAAAGGACATACATCCATCAAATGTAATTCAGCCTTGTCTTCCCAGGTGTGTTCATCATTGTTCCCATGTTCAATCATTAGTTTGCACAACCCCTGCCCTTTAACTATAGAAGCTAGCTTGAATTCGAGGTCATACTCTTGAAGAGATTTTACCCAATTTCCCCTTCTTTCTCCTAACTCCTTTTGTACAAAAAGTGACCTCACAGCTGGGTATGGGACGATCACCTTGGTTCGATTTTTTAATATATAGGGCCTGAATTGTTTCACTGCTTTGAATATTGTGTAAGCTTGTTTATCAATAGCCGGGTAATTTAATTCGGCCCCTTGTAGACGAGTGCTCATGAAATATATTGGGAATTCATCCCCCCCATCTTCATTTTGGGTAAGCACGGCTGCTAGTGAATCATCGAATGCAAAGGTATACAGAATAAAATCTTTGTCGAAATCTGGGCATTTTAGGGATGGTGCGTGTGTAACAGTAGTTTTAATTTTGCTAAATGCATTCTTCTCAATCTCAGTCCATTTGAATTGTGCACTTTGCTTCACCATTTGCTGCAGAGGCTTGACAATCTAAGTGAAGTCAGGCACAAATCTTCGCATGAAGTTTATTGTTCCCATAAATGACTGCATCCCTTTTTTATTATGGGGCAAGGGAATCTGTTCAATTGCTTTGATCCTTTCCGGATCTATAGATATTCCCTTCTTTGAAACTACGTGCCCCAACAACTTACCCTCTATGACAGCGAACACACACTTCTTGGGATTGAGTGAGATGCCATATTTCTGACAGCGTTCAAAAATCTGCCTTAGATGGAATGCGTGTTCTTCTCTCCTATTTGAGAATATCGTAATATCATCGAGGTATATCACAACACTACGGCCAATCAAACCGCAGAAAGCTATGTCCATAGCCCTCTGGAATGTGGCTCCAGCGTTTATAATCCCAAAGGGAATTCTTTGATAAGCGAAGGTTCCCCATCTGGTCTTGAATGTTGTCTTTAATTTGTCTTCTTTGGCTACTAATACTTGATTGTAGCCTAAGAAACCGTCCAACAAAGAAAATAGTTCAGAACCTGAGACCATTTGTAGTAGTTGTTCCAAGGGTGGAACAGGATAGTTATCTTTATCTGAAGCGTGGTTCAAATTCCTGAAATCCATGCATAGCCTGATTTCTCCATATTTTTTTCTCATTGGTACCAAATTTGAGACCCATTCAGAGTGTCTGACCTTAAAAATGATCCTAGCATCCAATAATTTCTTAACTTCACTCTGAATCAGAGGTTCCAATTTGGGGTGCATTTTCCTTAAAGGTTGCTGATAAGGTTTGACACCAGATTTAATGGGGATGACATGCTAGAGTATGCTAGTGTCATATGTATTCAAATATTCGTATGTTCAGGAGAAAACATCTTTATATTGATTAAAAATACTAATGAACTTATCTCTTTCGGCTGGTGAACAGCATTTGCCAAGATTCACATATTTAGGATTTGTCTCATACCCTAAATTTATCAATTCGAACTATAGAGATGAGCTGTGAGTCTTCACGTTTTATGTCCTTCTAAAATTTTCATTTAGATCGAACATTCTTTCTAAGGTTCTGACTCCTTTAGGGATGAAATTATCATACTTCAGCTCGGCCTGATGTTCTTCATCATCTATAATTGCTCCTTTAAATACCTTGTCATTTGTTAAGCATTCTATAATCTGCTGATCATCATCGAACACTCGTAAGTTGGTAATCATATCAGGGACCGAGGGCCTGAAAAGCAGTTCAACGAAGCACCGATTATTAGTAGGCACAAGCCTAGCAACTGATGTGGCTAGCAAGTCAGCTGCTGCAGTTTTTAGTCTTGGAATTGAAACAATATTAAATGTGTTAAAACATTTGAGCAGATCCCATACCTCATTTTGATAAGCTTTCAAGTGGGGAGAAATATAATGTATTTGATTCCGAATATGTTTTACAATTATTTCAGAATCTCCAAAAACTTTCAGATTACTTACCTTTAATTCGATTGCTTTCCTCAATCCTTGCATCAACACTTCATACTCAGCTATGTTATTCGTACATTCAAACTCTAATCTACATGAAATAAAATGTTTATTCTTCTTGGGGTCGATAAGGACACAACCGGCCCCTGACCCTTCTAATGTCTTAGAGCCATCAAAAAACAATGTCCCGAAATCACTCGCTACTGCATGCAAATATACTCCTATTGCTAAGTCTACTATTTTACAGTCGATTTCATCAGCCTGTGAGAATCGAAGGAGATCAGGCTGGGTGTCTGGCATGTTGCTGGCTTCTTCTGCTTGGTAATTTCCTGGTTCCAACTCAATAAAATAATTTCCCAACATAGAATCCACTGGTTCATTCTTTTCCTCAAGTTGAGTAACGTTGTATTTCATGTGAGGTTCCCTCAAAATTTTAATTTGGTTCGGGCTTCCTTTACAAGGAAGCCACAGATGCGACCAATCCGAGGCAAAATATCCATTTAGTTTTGCTAACCAGTCTCTGCTAACGACAAGCCCATAAGCATCTGGTATATCGGCCACCACGATATCAATGACTTGGCACACTTTATCATTTGACAACAGGCGGACTAGGACATCCTCCATCTCACCAATTACCTTTACATTCATCCTGTCCAACTGAAAAACCCTCCACATGGATGGCTTAGGCTGCCCATTTATCCTTTTACAGACTAATATTGGCATGACGTTAACCGACGCCTCTGAGTCTACCAGGCAATTATGTACGTTGTGATTAAAAATTTCAAAAGTGAGGAGGAAAGGTGGATGTTTGTTCTTAGACTTACCTCCAATGCTGGTTTCTCTGATTTCTTCTTCCTCTTTAGGTCGATTGTCAGCGGGTAGCCTCTCATCCGATGCTTCAAGCACTTTCGATAGTCTTTCCTTTTGTTGCGGCACTTTACACATTTCAAATAGTGAAACATTTTCCTTTACCCTCTTTTCATCTTCCACGATGTCATAATCCATCTGCGGTTCAATGGGATGCGGTTTATCAGCATTCATCTTTTCTTCATTGGGCTTGGCCAACGTATCATTCTGCCTAGGATCTTGGTTGGTAATGGTGAATTCAGGAATTTTATCAGCTGCAGAATTATTTTGAAATTTCTTAACATTTTTCTGCAGCCTTTTGATTTTTGGGAGTATGAGACTGTCTTCTTTAACCGACCCTTGGCTCCTTGTTGTGACGTTCGTTTCCATGACGCTCTCGTATCCCCAATTATTTTCTTCCTTAGCATCGAATAACGAAACGGAATTCCACAGAACCATGGTCTCATCTTCTTGTTCTTTCATTGAAGTGGTACTATCCCTTTTTCCTTCATCTCCATCTTCTATTAATTTAGAATCCAGCAGCTGATTCATAACCAACGTCATTGAGTTTATCCATTGAGGACAATTCTTTTTAGAGTGGGGATGTTGGTGGAACATTCAAAAATTGTCCATTCCTACCTCTATTAAATTCATAGATGCTGAATTGTGAGGAGGAGGTTGGGATTGATTGTTATCCTCCCTTTTCTTGTAATAGGGATTGTAGAATTTTTGAGTTTCCTTTTCTTTCTCCAAGTCTATGATTCTGTTAGAAAGCTTCTGCATCATTTTTTCCATACCTTCAAAATCTAGTGACTGATCTTCCTTTGGCTTGGTAAACAACAAGGCTTTCATTCCCACACCTTTCTCTCTTAACCGTTTGGGATAATCTTCGATACTTTCTCTTTCAGCCTCTACCTTTTCTGCCTCCTCATAAGTTTCTGCTAAAGTGGGCTTGGCCTTTATTTTGGCAAACATGGCCAACTCGGGTCCCAAAGCTGAGGTGTAATATTCAATCAGGACCTTACCTGAAGCTCTATCAGCTTCAGAGAAATTCTTGAGGTACGCTACAAATCTTTGAGTGAAGATGTGCATCTTCTCTTTTCTTTCTTTATTTAAGGCGCATAGTCCTTTCATGAGGGCTGCATGAGTCTTCTAGGTTGCATACTTGCTTCTAAAGATCCTCTCGAAGGTATCCCAATCCGGGATAGAGTTTGTAGGTAGACCAAAATACCAAGATGCTGCAGCTCCTTTGAGGGTGTGCAGGACTAGTCTGCAAACTACATCCTCATACTCCCCAGCCCTTAACCCTTCTATTGCCAAATAAAAACTTTGTAGGTGGTCGTCTATTAGTATCTTTTCACTCGGGTCAAATTTGGGCAGTATCTTTTCAAAGGCTTGAGGTAAATCATGTAACAGAGGTGTCAGGTTTAAAGGTGATCTAGCTCTCCAGGCAGGCGGTGGATTCGGTGGGTTGGGTGGTTGATTGGCGTTTACGCCTGCCATGAGTCTGGGTGGAGAGTGAAGAGGTGAGCAAATAGGAGTGTGATCAGGAGAACTGTGAGGAGTATCTGGGCCTTCTTGATTCAAAGGCAGTACAACTTCCTGTAGGGTTGTTTCTACAAGCTCTTCCCAATCCTCAACCAACACTGAGTCTTCCAATATGGGACGATCTTTCCTTTTATATTCTCTTCTGGGCAATTCAGGGATGATCGGAAATCCTCCGATCTTCTGCACGTATGCCCTAGTGTGTCTTCTTAGATTATTAACAACCTTGTTGTCAATAGAAAACAAATGTTCTCTACCCCTTTCTTCCGGAATTGGATTATGAAGCCCACTGCTTTTTGAACTATTACCGGTGGAATAGTCTCGGGAAAACAGGTTTCCTCGGCCAGCCATGCACTAGCAGCCCTCCTTCTAGTGCCAAAAACTGTTGAGGCCTGGAAATTCACAGGCAACAACAGCAAGGGATTCTCCCCAGTCAACATTCCCAAATAGCCCATGACTATTTGGTGTAGGGAATCCGTCCGGTTTGCGGTCTGGCTACTGTAGGTCAAGTAACAAAAGGGTTTACCAGTTGCGGCTCGGTCCACCGTATGTCTTTTTGTATTTTTTACTTAAGATATGATATGCACGTGGCTAATTAACCATGCAGGGTGATAAAGGATGCAAGCAGTAGTCACAATGTGATGCACAGGTTCTTACCTCTCGTCTTAGAACTCACAAGCATCTAAATCACATATGCAGCAATAAAGTAAAACTATATATCTATCAATCTATCTATTTATCCTCGGGGAGCCAAATTGTAACTTATTTATGAGTAATGTATATTGTGCATGCATTATGAAGAGAAATTACAGATAGCTGATATTCCTTCCTACAACACATGAACAATTAAATATATTTAGACAATCAGATAGCCAATTGTTTTATAAACAACATGCACTACTCATGGTGGTAATTTCATAGAATAAACCAGAAATCGTTTAAACAAGAACATAGGCTCTAAGAGTTAGAACGATCTCACAGTTAATGGAAAAAAACTGGAAAAACAAAATAGTCCACCTTTCACCAATCCATAGCATAGCATTTGAACATCCCACCAAAATTTCTCCGACAGGAAAACAATAATTCTTTATTGCAAAAAAAATTAGTTCTTCTTACAATATCTCTTTACATGTCTAACTAGGAAAAAAGCCCCTGTCAATTCTAACTTTCAAATATTTAAACTAACAGTTGACCACTTGGGCTTCCCTCCCAAACGCATGACCTTTCGGTCCCTCAAAATGTTTCATATTTCTCTTTATCTTTCTTGCACAGACTCATGATTTGCTGAGTAACTGACAGACCTTTCAGGTTTACACCTTTGTCACTATTGGCTTTTCCCTCTAATTTTCTTGTCCTCCTTGCAATCCTGTCTCCCATCTATACCTTCGCGCAGCGGTAGTCTGAACAATATCCTGAACGCTCCTGTAATTAAACGACAACAATCATTCATTGGGACAGTATTTTTCAAGAAAATCAACTACGTTAAATTATATCAACTACAACGGCTAAGTAGCAAGAAAGGCCATGCACTGCATTACTGCTAACACGGCAGGGTAGACCTATCCATAGCCGCATAGGCGAGTTTTAACATGCGATGGGCACTGCGAAAACACTTAGGCATATCGGAGTTGGAAAATTTACGACCTAAGTTGTGGGCGGGAAAACTTCCAATAGGAAATAAAAAAGACATCGACATCAAAAGCGAAGTGCTTTGCACAGCCACAATGACGGAAGAGAAAAGGCTACAGACATGCGACACGCATCGGCGGGCGGAGTGCTTTTCATTTCAGGTAGCTAGCTATTTTGGGAGCCACAACGGCGGAAGAGAAAAGGCTACAGCCTTCGATCGAATAAAAAGGCTAAGTGCTTAAAGACTTTGAAATTTAGAAATGGTTAAAACTATTTCTCCTCTGAAACAACATTTTACAAAGGACAAATGGTCTGATACATCTTCAACTAGGCAAAAACAAACTCTAAAATCTGCGACCCACAACAATTCCAAACACGAGCAATTTCTAAAAACCAGGACGAAAGGTAATCTTCAAGAAATCATCCAAAATTAAAGCATGACCCAAAAATTCATGGATCAAAATGATTCAAAGCAACATTAAATCATGAGGGGGACCAAAATTTTTAAAAAATTTGGGGAAAATAGTTGCAGCCGCAATAGTACCCTAGTACAATCTATTGAGTGTGAATAGATTATTTGATTTCAAACATTTAGTTGAGTCCATCAATCAAAGGTCAATCATGTGAACCTATGTCGAGAGCGAGAGAATCTATCATTGACTAATTCTTGGATGATGAGATGATGTCAATAGGAATAGTCTCATTGAGGGAGGGACACAATGAATCCCACATTGACGACACGAAACTCAGAACAAAGTTATGGAATGTTGTAGATAATGTAACCATAAAATTGACTCAAAAGGTACTAACACAAAGGTTGTTTTGAATACAGAGGTAAACTTTCAAATTCCCTTTAAACATCGGGTGACATAGCAAAAGACTTGGGAGCATTGACTTGACGAGGCGGAACACAATGCGATAATGGACAATGTATTCTTTGAAAGACTCAAAGGAGTGACATGACTCACAAAAGTGGATCGACTTAGAGACAAGCTGAATACCCAATTAGCTATATGAAATGTAGACAAGTGCCATGTTCAAAGGTGATGACAAACTGTCATTTTATTTGCAAAATGAATTGATTCCCTTCCCTTAATTTCCCATCATGATTGATGAGTGCCTATGTAACACCCCGGTATTGACCCTGCTTGCATTAAATGTATATGATGTATATATTGTAATTAATCACGGTGTGGAGCTAGGGGGAAAATCCCCGCCATCGATTTAATGTTTTATGTTTCGGTGATTAAAATCATTGCCGATGGTATATCGTGCTATCCAACACATTATAATTTGGCATCATGTAAATATGCATTTTAATTAAATACCCATAACTAGATATGTCTATGAAACATTAAAAGAGATGGGGGCATGATTTTCCTAAGGAGAAGGAGGGGGAATTATTTAACCGTTGGGGCCAATAGGAAAAATCCAAATGTCAAAGGGAGATCCCATCAAAACCTCAATTGCCCATTTTGTCTTTTCCCCCAATCATTAAATTCTGCCAGAATGTGGTTGAGTTACTTATTTCATGGAGTGGGAAGATTATGGGAAGAAATTCGAATTGGGCAGAGGACCCATTTTTGAAAAACGTTTTTTGACTTCCTTGGCAAGGAAAATTCCCAAAAACGTAGGCCATTTTGCCATACACCCACATTCTTCATTTTTGCTCATGCAGGGAAGCTTAGGAGTTATTTTACCTCCATGATTTTGCTGGCTGTGTGTTCTTCCTACATGATTTGGGCTATTGGGATTTTTTATCATTAACATTCACCCATGTTGGGGATCCCTAAGCAGCTGGAAAGTTGTTGTGTGTGAAATCCACGATTTTGGATTTGTTGTGTATTTATTCCTCTCGTGGACAATTGGTCTTCATTTTGTTGAAGTCTAAGAGTTTCGTTTTTGTGATGTTCTTGTGGTTAGGTTATTCCCCAATGTTTTCTGTTGCATTTTCCCAATGTTTACCAAGATGAAAATCATTTTTGTGTTGCCCAACGATTTTGAGGAGAGACCACATCCTCTTGAGTGTTGTTGATGAATTCATTTTTTGCCACGTTAGGGCCAAAACATCCCTGGGATATGACCTACTGTTAGTGGGTTGTTCTTACAATCCATGGAAATTAATTATGTGGCTGAAGTGTTCTCCTCTACCCAAAAATGGTGTATATTGTTGTGTATGCAATTGGTATTTAGACTGTGTAGGAGTGGAAAGGAGTCTTCTTGAAAAACCTAGTGTTTTGTAGGAGCCTCATAGATAGATATAGAGGGTTGATTCTCTTCTCTACACCCCCTGAATAGCACTGGAAGGGAAGTCATGTCCTCAGGGACTATGTAGCAGAGAGGGGAATGATTCCTTGTGTTGGGTGTGTGTGGATGTCTTAGGATTCAAGCTAGCTATGGTGAAGGAATCCTTAGCCCTTTAGTGAGCTCACTAGCTTAGCAGACAGTGCTTCCATCTCCTAATAACCTCCAACTTGTTGTCTTGGCTATGTGTTGTTGTGTATTCTCAGTCTGATAAACCCAACCGTGTTGGCTTGACTGGCTTGACTAACTTGTGTCCACCTGGTTGAAAGCACTGTGTGAAAGGATGGGATTTAAAACCCCTGCAACTTCACATAAGTATTTAATAGTAATACTTTTTCCTTTTGCAGTAAAGAACTTAGCTAACAAACTGCACTAGTTCTGAAAACTGTCTTTTCACTCAAACCACTTCTGCCTTTCCCCTCACCAAATCTCTTGTGCACAATTCTCAACTTTAGAATGTTGATGTAATTGTAACTTCGGAATGTATTCACTTGTATTTCTTATCTGTTGTAACCCGATGTTTATTCTGGTATGTTCTTGTGTCATGTCATGCCCCTGATGTTCCGATCGGGAGGATTTATAATGTAAACAAGTCATGTCAAGTCATTTGTGGGTAACCCTCCTATTGTCTAAGGGTTAAAGTCCTCACAGTTCTGGGGAACTAGGGTTATTAGACTCACCTAGTGATGTCGGCCCTAGTAGGGTCTTAGTCATGTCAGGAATTAGTATAAATAGAGAGGTGACTTCTTTATTTAGCACACACTCATCCACACTCAATTGTAGCACGTAGCTGAGGAAGAGAAAGACACTGGGGCAAGGAAGAAAGAGGTTACTGCTGTTGGGAGATCATCTTACTGTTTTGGGGTTTTACCTTTTGTGTTGATTCTATCTCTGAGGAAGTTGTGGGGTTTTCTCCATTTATGGTTTCCCCAAGGAAAAACATTATGTTCATTGTCTCTTGTGTTTGATTGTTGTACTTGTTGTTCTCTCAGTTAAATATACTAACATAATGCTAGCTTGAATGATGAAAAACTAACATGGCATCAGAGCTAACCTGAGAAGAAGACATTGTGCAGCTGGGGGAACTAGGGATTCCTACTTTGTGGATCTCTCTCCACATATTTTCAGCAAAAGAAAGTTGGAATAACTCTCCTCCCTAGGGCGCATATTTCTATCGAAGTAGAATCCAATTATGAGGTTTTTCAATTTTGGACCCAACACTGCTCCCGGAAATTAGGGATTTTCACAGAAGAGGAATTTTTCAGTGAGCCTAGGCCTGGATTGATCTCCTCCCTAAAATCGAAGTTAGGGATACAATTCAAAGCACTTGGTTGGACAAAAATCCAGAAAAGCAAAACCCTAATCTGCTCCTAAACCAGCTTTGCAGGATTTTAGCTCTAAATCCAGATCTGACATCTTGACCTGGTAAGATCTAAATCTTTTTTATTTCCATTTGAGGTTCTCAGTTAAGATGTATCATCATACCAAGATTGATGAAAATCTTGAGGGAGCTGATAACTTTCGAGCTTGGAAGTATAGGATCTCCCTGGTCTTGGAAGAAAATGAGTTGGACTCCTATATCAATGAGGAGGTTCCAGTTCCAGAGGGAGATGAGGCAAAGGCCTTACATAAGAAGAAGTTGGTTATGGAAAAGAGGATCATTGCTGATTCTATTAAGGATCATCTCATACCATAGGTGTCATCCCTAAAGACACCTAAATCTATGTTTGATTCCCTAACCAAATTGTTTGAAGGGAAGAACATAAACCAGAAGATGACTTTGAGAAACCAACTAAAGAATGTGAAGATTCAGAATGCAGAAACAATCCAGTCCTACTTCACAAGAGTTTCTCAGATCAAGGAACAACCGGAAATAGTAGATGAAGAAGTGGAAAATGCAGAGATTATGATGACTACTGTAACACCCCGGTTTTGACCCTGTCTGCATTAATGTATGTGATGTATATATTGTAATGAATCATGGTATGGAGCTGAAGGCAAAATCTCCACCATTGATTTGTTTGTGTTATGTTTTAATGATTGGAACAGTTACCGATGGTATATCAGGATATGCGGCATACATATTAAGTTATGGCATCATGTAACTATGCATTTTAATTCAGTAACCCCAACCGGCTATGTTCACTGCAACCATATTGAAAAGGTCATGATTTCTTAAGGTTAAGGGGGGGATTGCTAAACCTGGACCACATGGGGAAAAGCCACGTGTAAAACCTTAAACCCTTGTTTTAGTTAAGGAAGTTAATGCTGGGTAGGAGTGGGTGGCAGGCTTGCCCCGACGTGCCTCCATAGATGGTTTAGTCATGTACGGGTTGGGAGTGGTTCCTCGCGCACCATTTTGGGATGTTGATCGTTCTGTCTACTCTCTTGGATTGTGGGATATTCATTTTTCCCTCTCTCACACTGATTGTCAGTCGATAGTTCTGTTCTTCCTTCCATTCACGTGGAGAACTGATTTTCCCTTGGTATGATTGGACTATGTATTGTCATGTCCTTCCTTTGGAGATCGTGGCTGTGTTTTCCTCATTGATCCTTGGCTGTAGTCTCCTCCACATCTAGATTGACTATGTTTTCCCCTTGTTTATGGTAGTATCGGCTGTAGATTGCTGGGGGTACCTACATTTTGGTTGGTTGTGTTTTCCCTTATGATTTGGGATGTTGTAGGTCGTTGTGGGATATTTTTGGCCACGTTAGGGATAAGAACGACCCAAGGAGTTGTATATCCCCTGTTAAAGCTTTAATAGTTGGTTGCTGCATGCACACAGTGGTTTTGTCCTCGAACTACATTGGAGTGGTGAATGAGGGCCTGATATGCTTGATAAACCTGGTGTGTTTCAGGAACCACACAAACAAAGCTAGACGGATAGCTTTCTTCTCCACAACCCCTGAATAGCACTAGAAGGGAGGTCAGGGCCTGAGGGACTGCGTAGTAGAGAAAGGACTGATTTCCTTGTGTTGGGTGTGTGTGGGTGTCCTGGAAGTCAGGCTAGTTTTGGTGTAGGTGTCCTTATCTCTTCAATGAGCTCATCGACTTAGCATTTATCCTTTCCCAGCTCCTAGATGGCCTGATAAACCCAACTTTGTTGGCTTGGTTGTTCCGATGTTCACTTGATAAAACCAATTGTGTTGGCTTGGCTGAACTGTGTACCCTTGTTGTGTTGTTATCCTTGGCTATGTGTAAGCCTGTTAGTTCCTTATTCCATGGGGAATCATGCCTGAATTGGGGGTGGCAGTGTTGCTGAGAGATTAAGGAGCACGTGAGCGTATGGCTGGGTGGAACATTGCAACAACATAGCTAGTTCCGGAACAAGTTTTTTTTAAGATAAGTAGTATTGCCTAACTTGTGTCTGTAATCCTATTTACCATTGATGAATGATAATGTACATCTGATTGCTAAAATTGAATATGAATGCATGTTGTTTTGCTTCCACTATGTATATGAATGATTAAAGCACTGTAGTATGTTTTATGTTTTTAAGTATCTTGCTTCATCATTATATGTATGTATGTTCAATACTTCATGGGGCCTAGATGCCCAGACCCTCTTCACCGGTAGGAGGGTCAAGGACATTACAGTGTGGTATCAGAGCTCTGGTTGTAGCATGGGCCTAAATGGGCCATGAAAGGTAAGCTAGAAGAGGCAAGTTTCCTTCTTCCCAGTAGAAATCAAAAGGAATATGTGCATAACAAGAGAATTTTGAGAAATTTGAAAAATTTCTCTAAGCATTGGAACCGTCGGACCATTGAAGGACTCAGTGAGAAGCCCTTCCGATACGTCAGAAATTGTAGTTAGAAGGCCATCTGATGAGGGGAGGCAGAAAATAATTTTTGAAAAAGATTTTAAGTATCATACTATCGGCTCATCGAAAGTCTTAGTGGGAAGCCCACTCGATGAGGCGGACAGATTAGTCGACGGTCGTCCGATACAGACCCTGGCGACGGCGAAGCTTAGTGGATCGACTAGCTGATGATACAACGGTGGAGGAAGAAAGTTGTGGAAATTTTGCTAAGTGTTCGTCGGCCATCAATGGAAGATAGTGGAAGGTGGAGCCACAGTTTCGGTGGAGATCAGGTGAATACCACTGAAACACTGGCTCAAATTAGGTGAAGGAACATCCAATATCGACTATCGGCCGTCGGCAATAACTAGTTGTCCAGATCACCGATAATTAGGTGATGGGAACGCCGATACGTCAGCAAGAAAAAGGTGAAGGCGCTGAAGAGAAAGGATAAATTTCTGTCGAAAACTAGACATTGAAAGCGCCGATGATACATTGGTGAAACTTATTTGTTTGAGGCGTCGATACATTGGCGGAGGATAGAAGACATAAGTGTCAAAACGAAGATGGCGGAAATAAGATAAAAGAGAAAATAAAAAAATTTCTAAGTCACGAAACATCATCGCCATCGGTGACAATTAGAGGATGAGGGTGCAGATGACGAAGGGTTTCGGTGGAAATAGATGAAGGCAAAGCCGCAGTTTTGGCAGAGATATTCCAAAGATCACCGAAACATCAGCAAAAAATAGATGACGTAGGTGCCAATGCGTCGGCAAAAGAAAGTAGAAAGAGAAAAGAATTTGAAAATTTCTCTAACTATGGGAATCGTCGACGAAATTTACATGACGGAACTGTCGATGTGGTGGCAGACACCAACAGAAGTTAGTTATTTGGACTGTCAATGTTGTTGACGAAAAATAGTTGTTGGGATCTCCAACATCGCAGAAGAATTTAGTTGTTTGTCAGTTCGTCGTTGCGGCTGCCATGTGGACTAGTGCAACGATGATTAGGAGTTCAAACCACCAATGCTCTGATCACCGACACGTAGCGCTTAGTGGTTGTGACCATCGATAGATTTTATGGCCCGTGAGAAGAAGAAGAAATTTCAGAAATTTTTCTAAGTGTTTCTCCATCAGCGATCGGTGGAAGTTAATAGTATTGGCTGTCGATGACATTGAAAGAAGTTAGTGGTTCATGCACCCGCCGTTGCGGAATTCTAGATCACTAATATTCCGGAGGATAAAGGTTCCGAATGCGGATGCCATATTATTTGTGCTTCCGACCGTCGATCGAAAAAAGTTAATGAATGATGAACCGCCATTACAACTTCCTAGAAGACTAACCACGCGATGCCGCAATAGCTAGTGCTTCCAACCGTCAATAGGCTTCTGGCCGCGGAAGACACAAAAGGACCGTTGGCTACCGTTGTGGAAGCCTTGAGGACTAGCCACCCGAGGTACACTGCACTCGACCACCAATGTAGTGGATTAGTTGATTTCATTGCCAATTCAATTCGAAAGGTTAGATGATTACGAACCTGATACAATGGAAGGAAATAGAAGAGCAACCCACCGATGAAATTCGAAAGCTTAAACCACTATAGGTCCAATACACCGAAGAAAGATAGATGAACAGACTGTCGATGAGTAGTGGGGAAAATTAGTGGTTTTGGCCGTCGAAACATCGTAGCATTAGTTGGGATGAGACTCGATCCTGTACAAGGAAATTTAGGTTTTTCGAAGTGGATTTTTCAAGCAGTTTTCAACGGTTTTTCAATGGATTTTTTTTCAGCAGACTGTCAGTAGATTACAAGGCTGAACAAGAGGAGAGAAAATTTTGTGTTTTAGCAAAATTATTATTTTATGAATTTCCAGAAGAGGAAGGTAAGTAGTTCTGATTTATATTAATGATATGTATCTAACAGTTTGCTACTAACACATTTGTAGAATCATAGTCACCTCCAAGAGCAGTATTCTCGGTAGAATAGTGTGGTAAAGCAAGGAATGGTTCAGTCATGATAACCCATGATGGATATGATGCTCAGAATTCTTACGAGCGTGCAGGAGATGCCATGGGAGAAAATGTCCGTAATGAAAATTATGACATAGAGTCTAATGGAAGGCATTAGAGAGAATTTGAGGTAAAAAATGGGCTTCCTAAGAGATGTACTACAAAAATATAAGATATATTAAAACATTATCAGTTAGGGGTTTTATGGGGTAAGTATATATGACAACTCACCTCCTACATTGATTTTTATGCACAATATAAATAACCACGGTTGAGTTACTTTTCTAAATTGACTATAAATAAAATTAATAAAATAACTCTACAATGATGTGACTAAGAATCATTGTAAATTCCCAAAATTTTATTGTCCTTTAGTATTTATTTGTCTTGAACTTGTAAATGGAATTAAAAGAAAAATATATATTTAGGAGTTATTTTTTTAATTTATGTTGACATTTTATATTTAGTACATTCCTCATCAATTTAATTATAATGTGATTTAATTAAGATTTATTTACATGTAAAATTTTAACAATATTATTATAATATTTATTGTACTATTAGAATAAATTAATATCAAAATCATAAATTTTTTTGATATATTCATTTTATTGTAAATGAATGTTATAGTTAAATCTCTTATAGAAAATAATATAAGACTTAATTTATTCTTAAATAAATTATTAAAAAATATTTATACATTATGAAAATATGTCATATTATTATATAAGATTTTAATGTATGTTGTTTTTAGTAATAAAAAAGTTATGGGTATTGTTTTTTAGCAATGAAAAAAGTTACAAGTAAATAATATATCTTATTTACTGAATAAGTCAACACTAGTGTATAAATTATTTTAATTTATTAGTTGATTTTAATGTATATTAATTTTTAGTAATAAAAAAGTTGTGAATAAATAATATATCATATTAACTTAATAAGTGAATGGTGGTGCATAAATTCTTTTAATTTATTAGTTAAAGCATAAATTATTTTAATATTTTTTTATAAATGAAAATAAATTATTACAAAAATATTTATACATTTTGAAAATATTTTTATAATATAAATACTTATCCAAGAAAAAATTTTCCACTCCTTGCAACTAAAAAAATTATAAATACAAAATATACATGTAAAAAATCAATGTTATTAATTTGTTAAAAAAATGCGTCATACAGTTTTACACATTATGTTATAATTTCAAATTAAATAAAAATGGCTTAATTAATTTTATTAATCATTAAATTTTTTAAATATTTTTATTATTAAAACTAACATGATAACATTTATTATAATTATTATCATAATGGCATTATTATTAATTAATATTTAACAAGTTATAATAACATAATTTGCATATTATTCTATAAAATTATCTATTAAAAATTTATAATAATTTTTTTTGTCAAAACAAAATTCATATTAAAGTTATAATCATATAAACATTTATCATATCAACATGTTGTTTTATATATTTAAACATGATATAAATGAATGCGTATGATTCAAAATATATATAAATATAACTCATCCATAATTAACATACATCTCTCATATTAATATTATTCATGAATTTAATTTATTTTAAAAGTACTATATATATATATATATATATATATATATATATTAGTTTGACATTATGATATTAAATAAAATTGAGAGAATATATAATTTAAAATTAAAAAACATGAAAATGACAATATATTATTTTATAAAAAAATGTGAAAAAGACATTTTTATGAATTATGAGTACTTTACTTCAAAATGACAATAATATTATTTTATGAGAAAGTGAATTGTGAGTACTTTACTTGAAAATAACAATAATATTATTTTATGAGAAAGTGTGAAATGACTTTTATTGTGAGTACTTTACTTTATGACCAAAAGTACTTGTACCACTACCTTGGTTAACTATGGGTTTTCATCCACCATAGAAAATGTGACAAATAAGCATTCTTAACTCATGCAATGCCACCTCAACCATGGGGGATGATGTCATCTACTAAAATGTAATTGGTTGATTTTTATAGTACATTTTGGTCTTTTTGAGACCCATTTTTTACCTCAAATTCTCTCTAATGAGATTCCAAGAGACACCGTTAGATGTTGTAGCCACCATGAGAAGCTTGATTAAAGCCCAAGAAGAGCAGCATCAGTTGAATGCTGCCATGTTGCAGAGTTTGACATATTTGCAGAGAAAGATAGATTCTAGACGAGGTACAGCAAGACTAGAAGGCAGTAAGAGCAGTACTAGGAGAAGGAGAAGGACTTCTAGTGGATCATCTGACTCCGAAGAATCCAGCGGGGATTCATGCTCTTCTTCTCGTAAAAGAAAAAGAAGAAGACACCATAGAGATCGCTCTCAGGATGAATTTTAGAAAGCTAAAACTCATACCTTTGATGGTGGGATAACGACTGGACAAGAAGCTGAAGCTTGGCTTCTTGGGATAAATAAGTACTTCCAAGTGTAGGATTATTCAAGAAACATGAAGGCAAGAGTTGCCATATTCAATCTGAATGGAAGAGCATCCATTTGGTGGGAACAATTCAAGCAAGTAAAGAGGATCAGTGAAAGGAAAATGAAGTGGAAACAATTCAAGAAGTATTTTAAGCAGAAATACCTCTCTGACAGGTATTATGATGATAAGATTAAGGAGTTACATGAGCTGAGATTGGAACAACAGACCATGGATGAATATGCAAATAAGTTCTTGGAATTGTTGAGGTATGTCCGGTACATCACAGATGAAAAAGTGAAGGTCCAGCATTTTCTGAGTGGATTGCCTCAGTATTACAAAGATAGAATTGAGTTTTATGAACCTAGAACTCTTGAAGAAGCAATAAGGAAGGCTAAGTATTGCTATCAGCAAAGCAAAGGTAAACCTGATTACCATAAGGCATGGAAGAACAAGAAGAATGAGAAGTTTGACCAAAGAAAGAAAGGTTTCAAACCTTCTAGATTTAGGAACCAGCAGAAGCAGCCACCCCAAGCTACAAGTAAGCCAGTTGGAGTGTCGGGGGAAAAGCCTAAGGATCCACAACAGGATAGAAGGCCACTCAAATGTTGGAAATGTGAAGGACCCCACCTGCGCAAATATTTTCCACTCAAGAATGAGAGTGCAAGGCCAGATTACAACATTCAATAAGTAGAAACAGTGGGCCAAGTAGAAAAGGCAGTTCTTATGATCTATGCAGCACTAGAGGACTGCCAGGAAGATCACCAGTCAACTGTGGTTGAATTTGCAGGTAAGATTGTTGAGCAATCTGTTTCTATTTTGATTGACCCCGGTTCCACTCACAGTTACATTACTCCTAGAGTAGTGTAGATTTGTACTTTTAAGAAAGTAAAGCGTAGGAAATCTTGCTTAGTTCAGCTAGCCACTGGAACTAAGAGAAAAGTTAGTGAAGTGGTAGAGAAATTTCCATTGGTCATGAATGGATTGGTCACTTGTGTAGATCTGAATGTTCTACCGCTTGGTTCCTATGATGTTCTCATTGGAATCATTAGAGAAAATTTGGGGTCTAAAATGGGCCTTATAAGAAAACGTGCCAAAATAAGTTTTTGTGAGTTGGAATTCAAGAACCAATAGAATTTCAATA
>LPNX011010660.1:142543-159677 GCA_001517045.1 Pseudotsuga menziesii
ATGCATAAGACTGATGACATTGCAAAGATATTCATGAAGGATATTTTCAAATTGCATGGATTGCCGAAGGAAATAGTTTCTGACAGAGATGTCAAGTTCACTTCCAATTTTTGGAAGGGGTTGTTTGCATATTTGGGTACAAAGCTAAACTTCAGCACTGCATACCATCCTTAGACAAATGGGCAGACATAGAGAGTCAACTAGGTGCTTGAATATATGCTTCGCATGTATGTGATGGACAAACCAACCAAGTGGGAGGATTGCCTCAACTTGGTAGAGTTTGCTTATAACAATGAACAGCAAGCATCCTTGGGGATGAGTCCGTATGAACATTTGTATGGAAGAAGGTGTAGAACACGAGTGACTTGGGATAATCTAGTGAACAGAGTTGTGCTTGGACTAGAATTTCTCAAGGAAATGGAGTAAGAGGTTGTAAAGATCAGACAAAATCTAACAGCAGCACAGGACAGATAGAAAAGCTATGCAGATAAGCATAGGGTGAACAGGGATTTCAGTGTTGGGGATCATGTTTACCTCAGAGTGAGGGAAAATAAGAGTTCCTTGAAGCTTGGAAGTTGTGCCAAACTGTCACCAAGATATTGTGTTTCATTTGAAGCACTTGAAAGAATAGGGCCAATTGCATATAGACTTGCATTGCCTGCTAGCACTAGAGCTCATAATTTTTTTCATGTTTCTTTGCTTAAGAGATATGTACATGATCCTAACCATGTGATAAATTGGGATGTGATTTAGGTGGAACCTGAGGGAGAGTTCCAAATCGAGCCAATGCGTATCCTCGATAGGAAGGTCACAATGCTCCGAAACCAAGCCATAGGGTAGGTAAAGGTGCAATGGGAGCACTACGGACCTGAAGAAGCTATGTAGGAGTTGGAGGATTCCATGCGATTGGCACATCCATTTTTGTTTTAATTCTGCGGAACACTGAGGCGATACCCGTGTAGCATTTTGTTCAATTTTGTAAAGCACTAAGGATAGTGCTGTTGAAGGGGGAGGGGAATGTAACACCCCAGTTTTGACCCCATCTGCATTAATGTATGTGATGTATTGTAATGAATCGTGGTGTGGAGCTGAAGGCAAAATCCCCACCATCGATTCGGTTGTGTTATGTTTTAGTGATTGGAACTGTTACTGATAGTATATCGAGATATGCCACATACATATTAATTTGTGGCATCATGTAACTATGCATTTTGATTAAGTAACTCCAACCGGCTATGTTCACTACAACCATATTGAAAAGAGCATGATTTCCTAATGTTAAGGGGGGGATTGCTAAACCTAGACTCCATGGGGAAAAGCCATGTGTCAAACCTTAAACCCCTATTTTAGTTAAGGCAGTTAATGCTGGGTAGGGGTGGGTGGCAGGCTTTCCCCCATTTTCCTCCACAGTTGGTTCATTCATGCATGGCCTGGGAGTGGTTCCTCACACACCGTTTTGGGATGCTGACCATTCTGTCCACTCTCTTGGATTGTGGGTTGTTCATTTTTCCCTCTCTCACACCGATTGCCAGTCGATAGTTCTATTCTTCCTTCCATTCACACAGAGAACTGATTTTCCCTTGGTATGATCAGACTGTGTATTGTCACATCCTTCCTTTGGAGATCATGACTATGTTTTCCTCATTAATCCCTAGCTGTAGTCTCCTCCACGTCTGGATTGACTGTGTTTTCCCCTTGTTTATGGTGGTATTGGCTGTATATTGTTGGGGGTACCTAAATTTTGGTTGGATGCATTTTCCCTTGTGATTTGGGCTACTATAGGTTGCTGTGGGATCGTTTTGGCCATGATAGGGCCAAGAACGATCTAGGGAGTTGTATATCCCCTATTAAATATTTAATAGCTGGTTGCTGCATGCACGTAGTGGTTTTGTACTCAGACTACATTGGAGTGGTGAATGAGGGCCTGATATGCTTGATAAACCTGGTGTGTTTGGGGAACCACACAGACAAAGCTAGAGGACTGGATTTCTTCTCCACAACCCTTGAATATCACTGGAAGGGAGGTCAGGGCCTGAGGGACTACGTAGTAGAGAAAGGACTGATTTCCTTGTGTTGGGTGTGTGTGGATGTCTTGGAAGTCAAGCTAGTTTTTATGTAGGTGTCCTTAGCTCTTCAATGAGCTCATCGGCTTAGCATTTATCCTTTCCCAGCTCCTAGATGGCCTGATAAACCCAACTTTGTTGGCTTGGCTATTCTGATGTTCGCCTGATAAACCCAACTGTGTTGGCTTGGCTGAACTATGTACCCTTGTTGTGTTGTTATCCTTGGATATGTGTAATCCTGTTAGTTTCTTATTCCTTGGGAATCATGCCCAGCTCGGGGGTGGCAGCATTGCTGAGAGATTAAGGAGCACGCAGGCCTATCGTTGGGTGGAACGTTGCAGCAACATATCTGGTTGCGGGACAAGTTCTTATTAAGATAAGTATTCTTTCTTGACTTGTGTATACAATCCTATTTACCATTGATTAATGATAATGTACATGTGAATGCTGAAATTGTATATGAATGCATGATGTTTTACTTCCACTATGTATATGAATGACTAAAGCATTGTAGTATGTTTTATGTTTTTAAGTATCTTTCTTCAGCATTATATGTATGTATGTTCACTACTTCATGGGGGCTAGATGCCTAGATGATTTGATGTATGGTAGCATTCTCTTCGTCATTCGGATGGTCAGGGACGTTACAACTACCTTGAATGGTCTCCCTAGATCATGGGACTCCTTTATTCAAGGGATCTGTGCTAGAAAGAAGTTAGTCAAGTTCAACAAACTATGGGAAGAATGCTCTCAAGAAGAAGCTCAGATAGCAGCTCAAGAAGAGAAGATGGAAAGTGAAGATCAAGCTCTCATGGTACACTCCAAATCAAACAAAAGAAGATCTCATCACTCCATAGGTAAGCACTTTCACAAAGATAACACTAGAAAACATTTGTCTAGAATCATATGTTATACATATGATGAAGCAGGACACTTTGCAAGAAATTGTCCTAAGAGATAGAATAATAAAAAGAGCAATAAAAGAAGACATCATGCTCATGCTGCAAGGGATGATGAACCATCGAAGAAAAGAACCAGATATGAAAGTGAAGATTCTTCAAGCGAGGATGAATATGTTTTGATTTTCTCTTTCACAGGAAACATTACTCATGGAAGCAATGATTGGCTCATAGATAGTGGGGCTTCCAAACATATGACAGGATTCAAGAAATCCTTTGTGAGACTATCAGAAGATGAATCACCTCACAAGGTGAAGCTGGGAGATGACTACCAATATCCAATAAAAGGTAGTGGGGAATCCTCCTATAAGCTAGACTCTGGAAAGTCTATGACAATGAAGGAAGTCTTGTTTGTACCAGGACTCAAGAAGAACCTCCTCTCTATATCTGCATTAGATGCAAAAGCAATGAGAGTTGCATTCATAGATGGTCAAGTCATCATGTGGCCAAAAGGAAAGACTATCGATGATGCGGTGGTAATTGGAGAACAAGAAGGAGGATTGTACAAATTGAAGGGCCATCTAGAACAAGCCTTGGTCCATGACATAGTAGAGCCAAATGAACTTTGGCATAGAAGGCTTGCACATGTGCATTACAGAGCACTACCTTTTGCAAGAAAAGATGTTGAAGTTCTTCCAAAAATCCAAGCAAAACATGATGGGGTCTGCAAAGGATGTGCGAAAGGAAAGAATACAAAGAAGATATTTCCAAGCAGTGAAAGGAAAGCAAAAGGAATCTTGGAAATCATCCACTCCGATGTATGCGATCCTATGTCATCAAGCTCACTAAGTGGGTATGGATATTATGTTTTTTTTATTGATGAATTTTCTAGGAAGACATGGGTTTACTTCATGAAGAACAAAGATGAAGTATTCAGTAAGTTTAAGGAATTCAAAGCCTTGATCGAGAATCACACTAAAAAGAAGATCAAGACCTTTCGATCAGATAACGGTGAAGAATTCACTTCAAATGAATTCAAAGAGCTAAGCAAAGAATCAAGGATTAAGAGGGAGTTTTCCACTCCTTATAATCCACAACAAAATGGGATTGTAGAAAGGAAGAACAAAACTATCATGGAAGCTGCAAGAGCTTCATGATCAAGATATTCCTTTGCATCTTTGGGTGGAAGCAGCTAGAACAACAATGTACGTATAGAACCATACTCCACATAGAGTACTCGAGAACAAGACTCCTGAAAAAGTCTTTTCTAGCAAGAAACCAGAAGTTAGCCATCTCAGAATATTCAGTTGTCTAGTGTACATTCACATTCCAAAAGATAAGAGGACTAAATTAGATCCTTCAGGAAAGAAGGGTATATTTGTGGGATACTCTAAAAGCTCGAAGGCTTACAGAATATACTTCCCAAGATTCAAGAATATTGATATTAGTAGGGATGTGACATTTGATGAAGACACAACTTACAACAAATCTAGAAAGAAACCTAATAAAGAATATGAAGAAGCAAAAGCACCCAGAATTCATGATACAACCATGAATGAAGAAGCTCACGAAGAAGATCGAGAAATTGAAGAACCACAAATACCTGTAGATCCACCTCTTGGAAAGAATCCTCACAAAAGGAAATATTCTTGGGTACGAGAAGTTATCCAAGGTGCAGAAAGATATGGGGCTCCAAAAGAGAATCACATAGAAAGAAAGAGGACCAGATCCTACTCTGGGTATGTATCATTATTATGTGATTTCATTGATAAATAACCTTCCAATTATGAAGAAGCGACAGAATGAAAAGAATGGAAGGATGCTATGATCAAAGAGTACCAACCGATCATGAAGAATGATCTTTGGGATGTTGTCCCAAGACCAAAAGGGAAGTTAGTTGTAACTTCCAAATTGATCTACAAGATCAAGCATGCTGCAGACGATAGCATTGAAAAATATAAGGCAAGATTTGTCGCTCGGGGTTTCTCTCAGAAAGAAGGAATAGATTATGAAGAAAAATTTGCACCTATATCCAGATACACTTCCATCAGATCAGTACTTGCTCTGGCTGCAGTAATGAAATGGAAGATACACCAAATGGATGTCAAGACTGCCTTCTTGAATGGTGTAGTGGAAGAGGAAGTGTATGTAGAACATCCACTTGGTTTTGAGACACATGATAGGGATTCTCATGTGTGCAGATTGAAGAAATCCCTGTACAGTTTGAAATAGGCACCCAGAACATGGTATGATAGAATTGACAGCTTTCTATCCAGTTTGGGCTTTATCAAAAGTAAAGCAGATTCCAGCCTTTACTAAAAGGTTGAGGATGGAAACCTAGTGATGCTTCTACTGTATGTAGATGATCTGTTTATGATAGGTATGGATGGGTTGATTGTTGATACGAAGAGAAAGCTTGCTGCCGAGTTCGAAATGAAGGACTTGGGTATGATGCATTATTTTTTAGGTATGGAGGTGTGGTAGAATACGGATGGAATCTTCCTTGGACAAGGGAAGTATGTAGTAGAGATCCTGAAAAGGTTTGGGATGATGGACTGCAAGACTATGGCCACACCTATGGCATCGAACCTGAAGCTATTGAGCGACGCTTCATAAGAGTCGGTTGATGCCATGATGTATCGTCAAATGATTGAGTCCTTGATGTACCTGATGAACACGAGAGCAGACATTTGCTTTGCTGTGAACACCTTCATCCAATTCTTGACAGATCCAAGAAATGTTCACTTGATTCCTGCAAATCATATTCTAAGGTACCTGAGGGGTACAATTGATTATGGGCTCAAGTATGATGCGAATCAGAAGATTAACCTGGAGGGTTATGTTGATTCAAATTGGGTAGGCAGTTCCATCGATAGGAATAGCACTTTAGGGTGTTGCTTCAGTATGGGATCAGGTGTGATCTCTTGGTTTAGCAGGAAGCAATTCTATGTGGCACCGAGTACATCTGAAGCAGAGTATGTCGCAGTTTGTTCAGCTAGTTGTGAGGCAGTATGGCTAAGGAAGCTACTGTCTGATTTATTTGATCTCCAATAGGATGCTACTTGTATACATTGTGACAAATACAGTTGTGTGAAGTTGTCATAGAATCCAGTGTTCCATGACAAGTCGAAGCATATCGCACTACAAAATTTGAACCTGAAATCCGACGGCATCTGACATTTCACACGGATGTGTCGACAATAATCAATCCATAGAATGCCAACAACAGAATATTTATCTATCCATCAATTATCCGACACTTTTGATTCGGAATTCCAATGCTTATATTGGCAATTACCTAACACTTTTGTGCCGGATAGGAGTCATATTTCTGACTCCTATAGTGGTGATTATTCGACACCTCCATGTCGGATCGCCGATGTCTGTGAACCAAAAACAAGTTGGATATCTGACCCACATGCGTCAAATATCCAACAATCCGTATAGATGTTTTTGTGATAAAAAATTAAGGTTTACATGATTTTAAATTTTATGGTCCCATACTTCTAACGGTAACTGTGTTCAAGGCGTCGAATATCCGATGCATGTCCATTATAAATATAAAGTGTTTTAAACATTTCGACATGTTTTTTGTATAAGCGACGGATGATTGCAAAAATTATTTGTTCCTCAACGGACGTTTTCAAGAATAGTTTTATTCTTCAATGGGCGGTTGTGGGATTTTTTTTTCATCGATAGATAGTTTGCCGGAATTTTTTATTCTTCGACTTCTCTTCGTTTGACAAAAACTTGATGCATGATTGATGCATGGAACTTGATTTTTTAATACAACCAGTTATATTAATTAATGAAGTTTATGAAAAAATGTCAAATAGATTAAATATTTCGGATCCAAATGAAGACAATCGACAATTGCTTGCTAAACTAAGGGATGTAGCGAAACGAAGGGGTGATGGCAAATGTTATTGTTCATGTACTCAATGCAGGGGATTTAAGAGGAGAAGAATATTGATCTCAACAGCCACAAAACATTGTAGGGAACATGGACACACTGAGGGGGGGAACGAATATCGTCTATTTGTAGGTTTAACATTATAAACATTATTATATTCGTTTTTTTGGTAATTGTATGTATTATTTTTTTTCATATATTAATGTATATCTATTGATGTTTCCATGTATTTATATTAGAGGAAAGAAACCCTATAGCATGTCGTCTAGAGGAAGTTCTTTCAGAACAAGTTCAGGATCAGGATCATGGAGCGTGTATGTTTAATGGAGAACAAGTGAATGATCATATTGAACAAGATGATCATGCCGATGATGTAATTGAAGATGATGGTAAAAATACATTGATCCATGATTCATTTAACGTTAGAATGGATGACGATGATGTTGATAATGAAAATGATGATGACTTTGATGATGTTCATAATATACCTCTTCTCAATAAGGCAAATGAACCCCTTTATGATGGCTCCAAGACAAATATTCTCTCTACTATATTGTTGATAATGAACTTGAAGGTTATGAATGGTATTTCAAACATTGCAATCACACGTATGCAAAGGTATCTAAAATAATCCATCACATATAGAGGATCGTGATAAAATTTGTTTGCATTCCTCTAATAATTGTATTGTTAACTCATTATTGATCATCGTACAGATGAAGCGTGTTTTGTTAATATTATTTATTTATTAAATTAAATTTTTTTATTTTTTTTTGTAGCTTGATAGCTGATTTTTTGTTACCACCACCAAATATTTTACCTCACACATTTCGAGATTTATCTTCCATCATGAAAGAGATTGAAATGCATTATGAAGCAATTCATGCATGCCCCGATGACCATGTTATATATTATAATCAACATGAATTTGCAATAGAATGTTCGGAATGTCATGTAAGTAGATATTGTATAGATAAAGTAACAAAAAGGGTGCCTCAGAAGGTTCTTCATTATATTCCCATCATTCCACGTTTGCAACGACTGCTCATGTGCAAAAACATAGTGCAATTTATGGATTACCATGCCAGGAATAGAAGTCAAGATGATGTTATCCGAATGCCTACAGATGGTACTGCTTTTATAGATATTGAGGAAAAGTGGCCTCACTTTAAATAAGAACCACGTAATCTTAGGATTTCTTTGGTAGCAGATGGTGTTAATCCATTTTCACAGATGAAATCCATTTACACGGTGTGGCCTATTTTTGTAATCAACAATAACATTCCTTCATGGTTGTCAATAAAGAGGGAGAACATAATGTTGTCGATGATTATTCCAGGTTTTATTGACGAAAACTGTTTTATTTATAATGTAGTTGTGGCATCTCATTTGTCATAATATGTATCTTAATTTCATATATATATATATCTATTATTTTACTCTTCTGCATGGTTTATATATCTTAATGGTTCTCATAATGATATATTTTATATGTTCTTCAAATTATGAATCAGGTAAGTTCCAAGTCAAAGATATGAATGTATACATGGAACCTCTTATAGATGAGCTACTAAAGTTATGGAATGGCATAACTATGTATGATGTATCTAGACCAATACGACAAATACAATTTCAGTTCCATGCAATGGTTGTATGGACAATACACAATGCCCCTAGGTTAACTTCATTTTGTGGTTTGTAATTTTAAGTTCCACTTTAATTGCATTTAATGATATGGAGTAGTTAGAATATTTTATAAATGATTATATTTGACATAGATATTACATATGTAAATATTGTAGGTCTTCAGACAAAGGGTAAATTTGCATGTCCATTTTGTGGTCCTAACATAAAATCTCGACATTCAAAAAGCTTAAGAAAAGAGGTGTTTGATGAGTATAGGCATTTCCTCTCTAAGAATCATAGGTATAGAACAAATGAAAGAAATATTTTCAATGGGAAGTAGGAGACTGCATTAAAACCACGGAGAATGACACCTCACCTTGGAAGATGCAATACAATAGAAATCGTCATCATGGTATGTATGGATCATTGTATATGAATTTTTATGTATTTTAATTTTTATTGTGAGTTGTTTGTTAGCGTGGCCATATTTGATTTATGATGTAATTTATTAATTATAAACTAATATTCATGATTTCCATCGTGATCATGAAGGCATTAATGGTCTTCCACGAGGAATGAAAAATTATCCTATTCAATTCAGCAAGTTGCCCTACTATGAGCACCTACAAATTGCTCATTTGTTTGATACAATGCATATTGGAAAGAATGTTACTGAAACCTTATGGCGACTACTAGAGCTAAGGAGGGAGAAAGATAAAGTTGTGAAAGTGTGGAAAGACATTCAAGAAAGCAACCATGCAATGAAAGACGTCATCCAATTTCATACCAACAGAGAACAAGTTAATATAAAATCAATTCCATGGATGTTTACGGAGCAACAAAACAATGTTGTCAAAGAAGTAATGCAGAAAATTAAATTTCCCACTAGTTTTTATGCAAACTTGAAGAATATCATAACTAAAAAAGGTGATTTTGCGGGGGTCAAAACACATGATTGGCATGTCTTCATCAAGGTAATTATTATTGTTATGTCCATATAATTTTTTCTTGTTTGTATACTCTTTTTTTAATAAATGTCATGGTTTGTATATTGATACAGTATGTTCTACCTCTCTCTCTCCCAGACAACTTCGACAACAATGTCAAAAAAGTTATATATAATCTTGGTAAATACATGAGGTAACTAGCGATTACTTCCATGAGCTTAATGTTTCTTTAATTCTCCGTATAATAATTTATATTTTTTTTTTTGTGCACTATTTCAGCATATATTGTAATTTAATGTTTATTTTTGTTAAATATCGTTATTGGTTTGCATCACTTGTAGATAATTGACATCTAAAGAAATCCATAAGGAAGATATAAAGTATTGGCGGAGAGAAATTCCTCGTCTCATGTGTGAAATGCAGAAGCATCTACCATTGACATTTTTCAATGCACAGGAACACTACTTGATACACCAAGTTGAGGAGATTGAGTTGTGTGGACCTATGCACTCAAGGTCCATGTGGATGGTTGAGAGGCACTTGAAATTTATGAAGGGTTTGGTGAGACAACTAGCACATCCAGAGGTTTCTATGATGGAAGGATATACAGTATACCAAAACATGTTGTATGTTAGTTAATATCTTCCTATTTTAGTGTCAAAGCTCAATTTACGTCGCATTTGTGATCCGGACTCCAATAACAAATTTGAAGGGGAGCAACTGAAGGGGAAAGGTATATTGAGGAAGCTGAAAGGTAATTAGTAGCTACTATATTTTTATTATATCCTTCATATTCTAATTGTATTTTCTAGTCATAATTGCTTCAATTAAGATCATATACGTCTTTGTTCAGGAGATTTACACCTTTCTTTGATTTTAATGGTTATTGTCATTAAACAGTTGGTCGAGAATGGGATGCAATTCATTTATACATCGCAAACAATCTTGACTGGATGAAGGTATGGATTGAACGATGTGCACAATCGGGTCATGGAATATCATGGAAATGTGTGGCTTCATTGGTAAAAGAAGCACAATGCAATGGAGATAACAATCTAACAGAAAGGGAAATCGATTTAGCATATGTTGTAAAAGATAAAATGGCAAGTATATAATTAATCAAATATCCCTGTAAATATTTTATTTTGTTTGATACTTATTGATGTACATGTTCTTTTTTCCATGTATTGTTGCATAAGGACTGATTGGTTGTGTAATTTTTTCATGTATTGCTTCTTGCAAGTAAAACACCATAAGGCTATGGTCTGCAATGGAGGTAGATATCGGATCAAAAAACTGGATGAAACAAAGAAAACATCAGATTCTGGGGTTTCGAATGTCTTTGAGGTTACCAATGTTTCATCTAGAACTGACAGACATCCAGAAGTCTCAGAAAATCAATACTATGGGTATTTGGAAGATATTATACAGTGTGAATTTAAATCCTTTAAGGTAGTTCTATTTGTTGTCAAATGGTACAGGTTACGATTGAATCAACGTGATCCTGATAGAACTATTATTGAACATGATAATGGATTTAAGATGGTAAACACAAGGTTGTTTGAGCCAGGAACAGAGCCCTATGTTCTTCCAAGCAAATGTGAACAAGTATTTTACTCATAGGTTCTAGGTAAAGCGGGCTGGTCGTTTGTTGTGAGACATGATCCAAGGGGAAGGCCGGTAAAGTATAACCTAGATGATGGTAATGAAGAGGGTTATTTGGAAGAAGAATATGATGATGAAGAGCATGATCAACTTGAGTTAGCTGACGATGATGATCGAACAGAAGATGTCCAAGGAATAGTTGAATCAGATGATGTAGCAGATAATGCCATTGAATATTATTCTGACAATGACATGATGAGCATAACTGATGATGATGACGATGATGATATGGCCAATCCTTACAATTTTGACACAGATGATGATAAAAATGGTGCATCATCTTCATCATCATCATCATCTTCCTCATGATGATGATACTCATCATCAACATCATCATCATCTTCATCTTCATGATGATGATAATCATCATCATCATCATCGAGATCATCATCATCATCATAATCATGATCATTGTCATAATCATAATCATCATCTTCATCAGCATCATAATCATCATCGTCATCATCATCATCATCATTGTCATCGTTGACATCATCATTGTCATCGTCTTCATCATCATCATAATCATCGTCGTCATCATCATCATCATCATTTTCATCATCGACATCATCATTGTCATCATCATCATCATCACCACCATCATCATCACTATTATCATCACCATCATCGTCATCATCATCATCATAATCACCACCATAATCATCACTATTATCATCATCACCATCATCATCATCATCATCATCATCATCACCACCATCATCACCATCATCACCATCATCTTCATCATCATCGTCAACATCATCATCATAATCTTCATCATCATCATCGTCATCATTGTCATTGTCTTCATCATCATAATAATCATCGTCGTCATCATTGTCATCGTCAACATCATCATTGTCATCATCATCACCATCATGGTCACCATCATCATCATCATCATCATCACCACCATCATCACCATCATGGTCACCATCATCTTTATCATCACCATCATCTTCATTATCATCATCAACATCAACATCATAATCTTCATCATCATCGTCGTCATCATCATCGTCATCATTGTCATCGTCTTCATCATCATTGTCATCATCATCATCATTGTCATCATCTTCATCATCATCATAATCATCGTCATCATCATTGTCATCGTCGACATCATCATTGTCATCATCATCATCATCACCACCACCATCATCACTATTATCATCACCATCATTGTCATCATCATCATCATTATCACCACCATCATCACCATCATGGTCACCATCATCACCATCAACTTCATCATCACCATCATATTCACCATCATTGTCAACATCAACATCATAATCTTCATCATCATCATCATCATTGTCATCGTCTTTATCATCATAATAATCATTGTCGTCGTCGTCATCATCATCATTGTCATCGTTGACATCATCATTGTCATCATCATCATCATCACCACCATCATCATCACTATTATCATCACCACCATCGTCGTCATCATCATCATCATCACCACCATCATCATCACTATTATCATCACCACCATCATCATCATCATCATCATCATCATCATCATCACCACCATCATCACCATCATCTTCATCATCACCATCATCTTCATCATCATCGTCTTCATCATCATCGTTGTCACCGTCTTCATCAACATCATCAAGATCATCATCATCATCATTGTCATCGTCATCATCAACATCATCATCATCATCAACAACATCATCAACAACATCGTCATCATTGTCATCATCGACATGAACATCATAATCATAATCATCATCATCAACATCATCATCATCATCACCACCACCATGCTCCAAGCTCACATGCTCAACTTTTCAATCATCCTTCAAAGATATATTTTCATTTATCCAAGATAGGGATGTGTTGTTATGTAGATGGTTCTTCCCTCATTAATGCGAAGGTTCTTTATGCAAGTTAGGATATCATAAAAATATCCTAATACTATTATGGCAATTTATATAATATAAATAAAATATAATAAAACTAAAATACATATAATATAAAATAATATATAATAAAAATAAAAAACATATATTATATAATGTTTTTTGTGACAAGGGTTTTTTGTGCACGCTGTGATGTTTTCTCCTTTGTGGGACAAGCTTGAATGCAGACAGACCCTTCCTCATTTAGTGGGTTATTCAGGGATTCAATTTACAAACCTTCTCACCTTACAAATGAGAAATTCATTGTTTGGGTCAAGAACTTAGAATAGGGCTTCGTGCATCACCCCCTCTCATATATGTGAGTCACTATTATAGTGATCATTCATTTTGTAGCGCATCTATAGATGTAATTACACAATTTCTCTAGTTTTGCACAGACAGGCTTGATAAACATTGTAAATACTATATGATAGTGTTAAGGACTGCTCATACCATAAGGTTGGTAGACTATGGTATAAATACCATATCCTAAGTACTAAGTCTGCGCTGATATTTAAAGGGTTACAAAACCATAGGATAGAGGGTTTAACATATGATTGGTTAGTATATGGTATAATGTTGATTCCATAAACTATGGTGAGGGTTTGTGCATGCGTTAATGGTTTTTGGCAATGCATTAATGGTGAGGGCCTTTGCTTGTGCAATATGGTTTTTGGCATTTTGGTTTAGTGTGGCCTCTGCGCATTTGGAGAAGGGAGATGACCCCATCAATTTGCAGGTAAGCTAGATCGACTCTGTGTAAAAATGCATTGCTTCATTGTATTCTCCATGGCATGGTCATTCTTTTCATGCCATCATTGGTTTGTCTGCAGGTGAACGCGAAGGCGCTCCGGGGTTTGCACAGGCTACACTATCAATTTGGGATTTATTCTCCACGGCCATGGTAAGCATGCTAGCAATATTTACTTGCCTCCTCTCGTTCTGGTCATTTATGAGTTGGAAAACTTTACTGGGTTGGGGTTTTGTGTGGCACTTGTTGACTCTACCTTCGGGGTTTATAATGTAGCTTGCTCTGGTTTTTAATGGACTCTTGTTGGGAGGTTTGGCATATTTGGGCCATGGCTACACCATTACTTGTAATGGTGCCATAGCTCATGACTTTGCCATTTAACATTTTTAATAGTTTGACTATTGTAAAAGAGGCTTCATGCCTCACTGTGTAAATACATTGCGCGTTGGCTTTTATGTAAGGACTGCAATGTGATTTGGTATATATGATTTCAATCGACGTTTATAAAATATTATACTGTGTAAAGATTTGGGACTGTGTAGTAGATTTAATGCTGCTTTTTAAATTGCTGACTTACTGGGTTCGATTCGTGGCTTTCATCCTGTGGGATTTACTCTGTGCATTAATAATGGTTTGGGTTTGGGAGTAAGCATGACACTCTGATTTTATTGTTTGTAAATTAAGTCGAGAAAGCTTCTATAGCTTCTAGAGCTTGGGTTCGACTCATTTCATTTTGGATAGTTTAGTTCAATTTGGAGGTTTTTGTGAATTTGGGAGTAGATCTAGTAGACATGGCAGACAACTCTGTTGACCCGTGGCAGCAAGAGCTCAACATCTTCTCCTCACCAGAAATTACCGGTATACTGTCCCCGGACACAGTGCATAACATGCTGGAAAATTAGATAGTTGGAACCGAGAGTAGGGTTCCAGTTTCTCCGCCAGATGAAGAGCTACTAGGTGTGTTCGTAGCACGGCCATTAAACCCGCCCTTAGGAGGAGGCCCATACTCATTATTCCACTCCAGCCAACCTCCGAGTTTGACTAAATAAACTATTTCGATAATTGTACCTACATCTTCTTTGATGGGGATTCAGCCAATTAAATTGGAGGTATAGGTGTTCATCTTTTGATCACCCAGGACCACTACTTTTGCTTCAAATTGGGTGTTGGTTTGAGTACAAACACCAGATTTGAACTACTTGCTTTATGGAATCTCCTTTATTGTGCTAAATCCATGGTCCTTCCCACTCTACACATTCATGGTGACTCCACAGCCATCATTAATTGGTTCAATAGAATATCATAACTAACTTTACTTGCACTTGATGGTTGGTGTCAACGTATCCGTGATATGGAACCTTACTTAATCCAGCTAAAAGCAGTTCACATATTCAGAGAACACAATAATAAAGCTGATAGCTTATCCAAATAAGCATTAACCTTGGCCTCAGGCCATTTTTAGTTTACTGAATTCACTGATGGTGAATGTACTGGTCAGGGAACTTTCCAGCTTTTCTAGCCCTTAGCACTTGAGTCTTTTATGTGTTGTTGCTATTGACATCCTTTGGATGATTGATGTGGATGATCCCCTCATATTACTGATCTCTCTTATTTATTGCTTCTTTGGATTAGATACTTCAGTATTAGACTTTAATTCTCAGTCTGTTGAAGGTTAGTGATGTGGATGTAGCCAAGATTCCTAGATTAGAGGTGTTACCTTTTAATGTTTGTCCAATATTCCTGTGAAGCTGATCAATTGTATTCCTTAGGGTTGAAAAATAGTATGGGAAAACAAGTTAGCATTGCCTTAGGGTTGAAAATTAATATGGGAAAACAAGCATCATCAAGACAAGCTAAAAGGAATAAATCAACAAACATTACAGACTGATATAAATGTATTTAACGTGCCAAGTAGCTAGATCTGGAAATGTCCGCTCTTCACCACCACTGGTAAATATGCCTCTAAAGTGTTGGCTTATGCACTTCAGAGTAGCACAGAGGTTAAAACATCCACTCTAAAACTAAAATCATCTACAACATCACAAAATCATTCATGGGAAAACTAAAAATCACTTAAAGGATATATGTTCTTTGAAGGAGATAGTCCATTAAAGGAGAACCTCCAAGTTTTGTATAGACATATATTGGCATAAATTGCAGTGTTATATGTGATGCATATGCATAACATATCGTCTCAAGATTGACAATGTTGAAAGGCTAAAGTACAATGGCCACAAGCATACATTTGAATCTAATGAAGCCTACCCAATTCATGTTAGCAAAAGGAAATGCAAGCAATAAGTTAGAATGGAGACTTGTATGTAACCAAAAGAGGGGCATACATTATAATTTTTAGGGCTACCAAATGCCCACACCTAGCTATTAACCAAAATCATTCTTGACATTAATCTTTTTGTTTAACAAGTTATTGGCTTACAAGTCTTCCCAATTTTTTTTTCTTATAAGTCTTTCCACATTTTTTTGCTGGTATTTTGCTATGCTTATGCCAATTTTTTTTTGGGCACGGTGCAAGTAGAACCAAACAGGTATTTGTCAGACCTATCTTCCTCTAGTGAAGGGATTTTGGGAAGGCGAGAGGAAAGTGAGACATCAAGTAGGTCTACATGGGCTACATCAACTAGATGTCAGAAGATCAGAAAAAAATTCGACAAACACATGAATTTTTTTCTCGAAGGAGGGGGGTCATGTTCCTATGATGATGAGACAGTGGGAGACATCGACGTGCCCTTAAGGTACCAACACCTAGTGAAACAATGGGCGCCTAGCGATCTTCCTAAAGTAAACACTGATTTTTGTGTGAATGAGAGGATATATAGAATTGCACCATCCTCATTGCATGGATTGGGCTTGTTTTGCATGGATGGCATAACAGTTGGGTATGGTAGATGTATAGAATTGATGGAGTATGTTGGACCCTATTACAATTACAGTAATTGGATGCGCCTGGTCCAATATACATGAAGTATGCGTAGATATGGGTTGTCAGCGAATTATATACAACTGAAAGACCAAGCTCAAAATAAAGAAGCAACGATAGACATGGTCAGAAGGCCAAAAACAACCGGTAATATTGCAGGGTTTATAAACAGTACACAACCAGGGTCTACATTAAAGCAACCCAACTGCATATTCGATTTGTGTGAAGGAAACTGTGTCTTTGTATGTGCAATTAAATCAATAGCTGCTGGCAAAGAACTGCTTATTGATTACAGTTTGAACCATGTATATATAAACAATGTTAGTATGGTTGTGGTACAACAAACAATTTATAAGTCCTTTTATTAATTATTTTAACGTCTATAGGAATTTTTGTTAGCATATAATTGAAAT
>LPNX011010660.1:159726-196487 GCA_001517045.1 Pseudotsuga menziesii
CTTTTGTAACTTTTAGTATGTTTTTGATGCAGGGTTCTCTCAGGGGCACCTCCATCTATGTAGATGTTTGTCGACCCGAGTCAAGGAAGCAAGTATACATTGATATTTCCAATGTAATATTAAATTTTAGGATGGACATACAGATACGTTGTTATGTATTTTCATTAGTATATTAGGTTCGTTTATATAATATTATCAATTTTCCTAGCAGAGTGTTGATCAGGGAAGCAAACTGGCTATTGATTAGCTGACTACAGCATCAAGGAAATAGCCAAACATGAATGTAATTCTCCATTTCAAATACTTTAAAATCGTAAACATGTCTATTGTGATGCATTATGTTTATTTTGTTATGTATTCTTTCATTTTTATGGTTGCATTCATGATGGTAATGTTGTCTACCTTTTTTGCAGATTAACCGGGGAAACTCCCCAGCTGTTTATCAGACAACTGGAGACTCAAGGAAACCATTTAATCTAAATGTAATTCCACATTCTAAATACTTAAAAAATGTACACATATAAAACATGTAGCATAGTGTTTATTTTTGTTTTTGTTCTGTCTTTGTTAGCTTATACATATTGCGTTCATTGTGATAACGTTCTCTACTTTTTTGCAGGTGGATGATCGAGGTAAATCCCCATCTGTTGATCAAACCACACCCTCGGCTAGCAATCAAGTAATCCTAAATGTAATCCCTAATATAATTATTTGTACACACTATATTTTCAAAGACTAAGCAATTTTTTATATATTTCAATTGCAGACAGGGGATTCTGTTTATGAAACGACGTCTCAAAACTCTTTACAGAATGAGGTCTCTCGGTTGATGAGAGATAGTGAAATTAGAGAGTCTGCAGACCCTTTGGGGGTTCTGCAAAGTACAAGGGAAAAACAAAATGAGGAACTGGTTCATCTGACATTGGGAGTTACACTAACAAAAGAGCTCGAACAAAGGCTTCAGTTGTTGTTACAACAATGTAAACAACTGGATGTAAGTTATCGAATAAAAATGTAAATTCATTTATAAAAAATTATAATATTTGATTTGATATGATGTTGAACTTATAATACAACGAGTTTAATTTATAGCATGCTATGGAGATTATCAATGGTGGTCAAGGCAATGTTGGTCCCAGTGACCAAACCTCTCCACGTACACCACATACTGCTCGCATATTGTCCACTGAACAATCAACAACATGCTCTGCAACACCACCGAGGGAAACGGAGGGTGTAGCCGATGGTGCCCCACCCACAACAAATGATGTAGAAGAAGGGGTGGATGCAGGGCTAGATAGAGATGTGGAAGCATTTCCTAGATCTTCTCGTGTTACTAGCACTGGTTCAATAAAGTGTACATTTTTTGTGAATGAAGAACTAATTCCAATAAAGATAGAGAGGATTCCAGGTCATTATAGATTGTTCAATTTAATTTTTATAATTTGTGTCTAATATACCGATAATATTTTCTAATGTTCACTAATGATGGAAATAATATTTTGCAGGAAATGATATATTTTATAAACATCTATATGATTTGGCCTTGGAGATATTTGGGCCCACCATCTGCACAATGTGGAACAAGCCTAGAAAAGAACCCTAGGTATGAGAACCCTCCAATGATTCCATCTATGGAGTGTAAAGCCCTGGTGGAAGATGGAAAAGAGAAGGGCTTGAGAAAATCAGGAAAGATACCACCAGGTGGAACAGGGAGGTATGCAATTCATTCCAAAATGTACTGGTAAGCCTTATTATTACTAGTTTTTATATCAATTTTGGTACATAGACTAATGTATTTAAAAACTTAATTAGGCTGTCGGACACATCTAAGGCCACAAAGGCAAGAATTGAAAAAATTGGCCAACAAAAGCTTGGGCCTGGTGGTTACTCCAACTTGGTGGCCCGATATGTAAGTATCGCAAAACCTGAATCCACATCCAAATATCATACAGATTATTATTTTTGTTTTGTTCTGAAAAAATGCTTTAAAATTAACAACATCATGCAAATATGAAGGCCGACCGATTCAAAGAATTGCCCAGTGCAGATTACATGAAGCTTGGATTCAAACATGGCTTTGACGCCGTTGTTGAACGCCGGAGAAGCTTGTTTGTGAATACTGCAGGATCTTCTACTGATCCAGCTGGTGCCTAGGTATGTGAAAACTGTATATTTTAATGATAATTTATTAATGCTCATGCAATTTGTTTCTTATAAATCAACTAACGTAAATTCTTCATTCCTTTTTGTGCAGGAAAGTAACAATCCCATTCATGTCGAGGATGAAGAACATGACCAACCAAATGAAGATCATGCTTCTCATCCTGGTAATGAATTTATTAATGCACTACTATTTTTTATAGACCATTGTAGATGATGAACATTAATTCTAATTCTACACAATTCAACTACAGAGCATGTAGCTGCAGATCATAACACAGAACAGGTTGGGCCAGTACGAGATAATGTTGAACATGTTGATGTGCACATGGCAGGTAAAAACACACATTCATAATGTTTTTTTAATGAAATTACTCGTATTTATCAAAATATAAATATATTAATGAAATATTTTGACATTATTGCAGAAATTCATCGCCCCTCGCTTGAAGTTCAACCTTTTGAGCAGGCTAGCAGGGACACCGATGATCAGATTCCTAAAGATGTGACTCTAAAATAAATATTTAAAGAGAATAAAAGTAAAAAGGAAGTGACTAAACAAATTTTTAGTAATTCTTATTTATAAAAAAAATTAATGCTTTTTCCTCTGTTTTATGAATCAATGCTTTACTGAATTGTTTACTGATCTTTTTTTTCTACCATTGACTAAATTAATGTTTTAATGAATGGTTTTTTCAGCTATTGAATGATTGAATGGTTTAATGAATGTTATAAAGAATGATTTAATGAAATCGTTTTTCAACTATTGAGTGAAATAATTTGCATTGTAGATGCATTGTTATTTGCATTGTGAAATAGTTAAATAAATTGTTATTTGCAAGTATAAGCATTGGGTTTGGGGAGTTGAGAGTGATGTGAGGGGGGGGAAGGGCCATAAGGGCTTCCACCTTCACGTGGTTGGTCCTATTTAGTAGAGAATATTAAATTATTCTTGAAACAGAGAGGAGCTCAATGAATGGTAAGGAAGAATACATTAAAAAACATATATTTCTATATAATTTTTACTTTGTAATTTTCACTATTGCTATTTGACTCCTCCATTGGAACTTGTTGTAGATAGCATTGAGAAACATTTCCATAGTTAAGAGGCAAGGAATGGAGTTTTGATTAGATCGATGGCCTTATATACATAGTATTTTTGGTTATCCATGTTTTATTAGGTGATATATTCTTACTAATTATAGTTTTTTGCTTACATAATTTATGTTAGATCATTATATTTTAAATTCCTTGATTAGATTAAACAATTGAGTGTCATTTAATGTTTCTTGAAGATTTTAAAGAACTCAATTACTTGAATTGAATTAGTAAATGATAGATGTTATATAACACGTTTATATAAATGGTTAGGCATGATAGCTTCGGAGATAGATTGTTTGAATACTTGGTCAATTGTAGCAGGATGCATTTATTTTTGCAACACACTCATGTCTTCATTTTATGTTTTCAAGATGCTTTTGAACAAATAATGGCTTGTTTCTACATCATAAGTCCACATTCAATGTTTGGAAGATGCTTTTGAACAAAGAATGGCTTGTCTCTACATCAGAAGTCTACATTCAACAGCCTTTGTAGCAAGAGTTTCTATATACTGAAAAACTAACATTCATTATTTACTTGTTTATGGATTTTGCAATCCTGCAGATGCAAGATGTGGACAATGGTACACTGTTAAAGTGGACTCTTCAAAGGTTACCTTGGAAAATAGGGTAGATCTTCTTCAATGAGCTGAAGTTCATGTGTGTGCTTTTGATATAGAGACAACCAATCTTCCTTTCAAGTTCCCTGATGCCGAATATGACATGATAATGATGATTTCACACATGGTCGATGGGAAAGGATATCTTATTAAAAATCGAGAGGTAAAAACACTTGGCATTGTTTTATGCCCATTGGTCAGCCTATCCTTTGTTTTGGGATTTCTTTCAGCTGTTTTTTGGGATTTTTATTGTTTGCATATTGATGTTGCATTGATTGTTATGAACATCGTTTCTCTTCTTTAGTTTTCCAATTCCTTTTCGTTTGTTTCCTGAGTGTGTAGGGGTGGGGCATTGAAGACTTGGAGTACACTCCAAAACCAGAATTTGAAGGAAATTTCAAAGTAGCAAATGTGCCAAATGAGGTATATCTGACATTTACTGTTTACCCTAAGACTATAATTCTGAAAACAAGTATTGATCCCCTGGAAGTTTGCTAGACTATTCTACTGTACTATTCTACTAGTTGTTTGGAATTTGCAACAGTGAAGTTAAATGTCTACTATACATTATTAATAATGATTTAAGGTAACATACTATGTTGTTTATTTGTCTCTTCGCTATATGAAGTGGTTATGTATTTGTAGGATTCAATCTTATTCTATATCCCTTCCTTGAGCAAAGCTAGACTATTCTAAAAGTATTGAATGCCTCTTGGTTAGCAAGTTTATTTCTGTTATTTTTTTATCTTGGCTATTTCCTTTGGTCCCCTCTGTTTAGAGACTCTATAGGTTCAGTGTCCTCCATCATCACTTATTAAGATTGGGGATGTAAAGCACTCTTTGCATAAGAGCTCTTTCTTATATAGGGAGAAACTTATGCAAATACTTATACAATTAGCACAATGCATATGAAGGATAAAAACAATTCTTTAGACCCATTTCATCATAATCATGTTATAAAATACCCCCCTTTAGAACTTTAGTCAACTCAAAATGGAGGTAAGGGACACAGACAGTGTATGGGGACTACTTCATTCCACTTTCCAACTAATAGTCTCACCCAGAGAAGCACTACATTGTGTTCAACTAGGAAAACTTTATTGCAAGAAACCTTTCTCCGACTCTCTCAAAAGCCAAGTCACATAGGCCATTTCTAAGTGGGTAAGTTGGAACATGTGAGCATGGGATTACGTGACCTTTGTACATGTGGTTCACACTACTGTGAAGTTCTGTTGTAATCACCTACCCTTAGCACATGTAATGTCTCTAGTTAAGGAACATTCTCTTTAAGTGTTCATGGATTGGTTAGATTGGAGTTTGTCTTGTTAAGTGGTCCACTGGTAGACTTAGTACAGGGTTTGCTTATAATTACTCTCTTCCTTATTCCATAAATAGAATGGAGGGTGCTTCTCTTGAGGATATTAGGTTTTCTATTTTACGAAAAGTAAAGTTAAGAGTAAAGTAGTTGTGATAACTATATGTGCAAGGATGAAATGTATACTTGACATAGAATCCTCTAATTTGCTACCAGGATTCCTTCAGTAGTCAAATTCTAGGCTGAAACCATGTGGCCGTAAGTGAAATCTTTAGATTTTTTTTTTAATCCATCAACAGGCGTCACTTTTCCGATGTTCTTTCAACACTCTGGTTAACCCATCCTATGGTCGTGCCATGACTCTGATGCTTCCTCCCATTGGACAACTGACGGTTAAAGCGTCGGACTGCGTCAAAAGGCCGACTCTTCCAGTGTCGAAGTGCATCGGAGTACCGACACTGTCTGAATTAAAAACCAACAACACTTCCATTTCTCAGACACTTTTTTCCGTTGGATGGCCGATGCTTAAGGGATCAGAGGACGTTGGATTTTCGATGGTTTACGCAGTTTTGGTTGGCACTTCAGAAGGAATAATGGTCGAATATGCGACACAATGGTCTGTCAGAGCTTTGACCCTTATTCGACGGTCGAAAATCCGATGTTATGCCACTGACTAAAAAAAAAGTGTATGTGTCGAATACCCGACAGGTTAGTGTCGAATTTTGGCCTCAAATTATATAGTGTCGAGATCAAGTATCACTATATTAGGGATATGGTCTAGAGGGGAGCAGTGAAGCTCTGGTATGTTGCAATGAACAATCAAATAGATGATGTGTTGATGAAGCCATTAGCCAAAGTGAAGTTTGAGTAATTCAGGGAGAAGCTTGGTGTTCTCCAGATCGAGGTCCCTTCCAAGGGGAAGTGATGAGTCCGGAAGACATTTTGATGAGCAGGTCAGATATAAGGGCTGAGCCATTCTGTCATGGTGAGAGGATTTGGTTCCTTCCATGTCAGATATGAGTGTTGAATTCCATTCTGGGAATGGAGGTACCTAGTCAATTACCAGGAACACTCATTCTGGGACTAAGAGAGCCATTCTGATGAGCAGGTCAGATGTAAGGGCTGAGCCATTCCGATGAGAGTGTAGGATTTGGTTCCTATGAGATTAGATGTGAGTGCAAGCCATTCTAATGAGTAGGTTAGATGTAAGATAAATTTCCATTCTCCAGGAGAATGGAGGCACCTGGTCAGTTACTAGGTAGCTCAGTCTGGGACTAGGGGCCATTCTGATGAGGGTGTAGTATTTGGTTCCTACGAGATTAGATGTGAGTGCATGCCTTTCTGACAAGTAGGTCAGATGTAAGTGCTGAGCCTTTTCACAGATGAGAGTAGTTGTGTCCTATCATGATGGTGAATGTGAGTGTTGGGCCTTTCTGATGTGATTATAGGATTGATCCTGTATGATCATATGTGAGTGTTGGGCATGCCTTTCTGACGAGTAGGTCAGATGTAAATCCTGGGTGTGCCTTTCTGACAAGTAGGTCAGATGTAAGTGCTGGGCGGGCCATTTTGATGAGTAGGTTAGATATAAGAGTTGAAGAATACCTACATGATGGCTAGGCCTACAACCAACATGAAATAAGGATGGCTCTGTAGAACTTCCTGTGACGAGAAGAATCATGAGATAGCACATATGATGATGACTTGTGATGATCCAGATCAAGCTGTCATTTAGATCTAGTTATGATGTCTCCGAGATGATCCAGATAGAGTGATGATCCAGATCCAGCAGTGATGATCCAGATTGAGTGATGATCCACATCTAGTGATGATATCTAGTGATGATCTAGATTGAGTGATGATCTAGATCCAGTGATGATATTGAGTGATGATATCCAGTGATGATGATCCAGATCAAGTCATGATCTAGATCCAGAAATGAAGATGACATGAAGATGAGGATGACTTGAAGATGTAGATGACGATAAGATCCAGAGAAGAAGACCAGTGATGAAAATTGTGTCGAGAGAATACATTCCTAGTTAAGAAGGAGTGTTGATGTAATTGTAACTTCAAAATGTATTCACTTGTATTTCTTATCTATTATAACCCGATCTTTATTTCAAGATTTTCTTGTGTCATTTCATGCCCTCGATGTTCCGATCGGGAGGATCTATAATGTAAACAAGTCATGTCAAGTCATTGTGGGTAATCCTCCTATTGTCTAAGGGTTAAATTCCCCATAATTCTAGGGACTCACCTAGTCAAGTCAGCCCTAGTAGAGTCTTAGTCATGTCGGGAATTAGTATAAATAGAGAGGTGACTTCTCTATTTAGCACACACTCATCCACACTCAGTTGTAGCACATAGACGAGGAAGAGAAATACATTGGGGCAAGGAAGAAAGAGGTTACTGCTATTGGGAGATCATCTTACTATTTTGGGGTTTTACCTTTTATGTTGATTCTATCTCTGAGGAAGTTGTGGGGTTTTCTCCATTTATGGTTTCCCTGAGGAAAGCCATTGTGTTCATTGTCTCTTGTGTTTGATTGCTGTACTTGTTATTCTCTCAGTTAAAGATCCTAACATAATGCTAGCTTGAATGATGAAAAACTAACACAGAATTTTCACAAGGTAATGAATGAACAACCTCCTACTGAATTCTATGGGTAAATATAAGCATGCCTAGGTCCTTTGGTCAGTTTTTCACTTAATGAGTCACCTGATCTTGTTCCAATTTCTTGGGGAACATGACCATAAGATTAGGGAAATTCCCCCCTGCAATAACTAGAAGTGGTTGAGGATGCTGCCATGTGTCAATTTTATCTCACCCCAGTATATTCAACCTAGTGGGCCAGTGGACACTCATTCAACAGCCTCCTTAGGATGCTTGTCTCATATTTTATTTATTAACTAACAAAATATTCAACATAATTAATTACAATAATCCTTAACCCCACTTGGTTAATAATCATAAACATTAAAATAAAAATAAAATATAATGTTTTATTAAACATAAAATGTTATTGAAGTTCAGGGTACGTGACATACACCCCCCCTTAAGTCTAACATCATCCTTGATGTTACTTTATTGATCATCCTCATAGCTACCCTAGAACAGAATTGGATATGCTGCCTGCATATGCTTCTCCAATTCCCAGGTTTCTTCTTCTGGACTAAGGTGCTTCCATTGCACCTTCACCTTCCCAATGGTGTGATTCCAAAGCGAGATCTCCCTCTTGTCAATTATTTCCCATTTCCAGCTAGGAATTGTTAATGGCTGTAATAAAACGACTGGATGCTGATGTTCAGTCTAAACCTGTTGACACTCAAAACATCTAGCAATATATTCTGCCAATTCATTTTTCATATTTGGCCAAAAATAATCTTTCTGCAACATAGTTATTGTCTTTTGATAACCAGGGTGTCCTAACTAGGGATTCTTATGTATTTCATTTAAAATCGGTAGCTTAATTTTAGGTATGTTAGGTATATAAAGCCTATTTTTATAAAGTATTAACTCCTTTTCATTTAGACTGTAACCTATACTTAAACTTTCAGTTACATTTTCTGCCACTTTAGCTTCTAATTTTTTATAATTTTCATCCAATTTTACTCTTTCAAGGTGATCTTCTAAATATTTTTTATATGTACTGATTGCTGCCATAAAATTTACTCTTGCATTTCTACTCAAAGCATCAGCTACTTTATTTTCTTTTCCATTGATATGTTGGATCTCAAAATCATACTCGCTAAGGAAAGCTAGCCACCTAGATTGCCTCGTGTTTAAATTTGGTTGATCCAACAAATACTTTAAACCCTTATTATCCGACATTAACATGAATTTTATTCTGATCAAGCGATGGCACCACATATTTAAAGCATGTATCATGACACCCAATTCTAGAACATAAGTAGCGTAACTTTGCTCGTGAATTTTAAGTTTCGTAGACTGGTATGCTATTACGTGTCCTTCTTGAGTTAAGACCCCACCAAGGCCATTGTTGCATGCATCAGTGCATACACCAAAGTCTTTGTTAGGATCAACAATTCTTAAAATTGGCACAGTAGTTAATAATTCTTTTAATTTCTTAAAACTCTCTTCACATTTTTTATTCCATTGAAATTTCTTCCCTTTCTTATGTAAATAAGTTATGAGATTTGTGATCCTTGAGAATCCCTCAATGAACATTCAATAATAACCGGTGATCCCCATGAATGAACACACATCAGTCACATCCGTAGGGACCGACCATTCATTATTTTCTTTTATCTTATCTGGATCAACCGAGATCCCCTCTTTATTTATTACATGACCCAAGTATTGTATTTTATCTTTGAAGAAGTCACATTTACTGAACTTGGCATAAAACTGATGTTCCCTTAATACCTATAAAACAATTTTTAAATGTTCATCGTGTTCTTATTTAGTCTTAGAATAGATTAAAATCTCATCAATAAAAACTACTAAAAATTTATCCAGATATTTATGTAATATGTTGTTCATTAAACACATGAAGATAGTTGGGGAATTAGTGAGCCCAAATGGCGTGACAACAAACTCATAGTGACCATATCTATTCCTAAAGGTCGTCTTGAAAATATCCTCATCCTTAATCCAGACTTGATGATAACCGGATCTTAAATCAATTTTTGAAAACACTATTGCTCCACTCAAGTGATCGAATAGATCGACTATGCAGGGCAATGAGTATCTAGTTTTAATTGTCATCTTATTAAGATGACGAGAGTCAATTCATTAGCACAGATTATTGTCCTTCTTTTTAACCAAGATGATAGGTGCTACCCAAGGAGACACACTTGGTCTTATATACATTTTATATATCAGTTCCTTTAGTTGTGATTTTAGTTCATTAAGTTCTAGGATGTTCATCTGGTAAGGAAATTTTGAGTTAGGCACCGCACCAGGTACTAGCTCAATAATGAAATCTATCTCTTTTTAGATGTAGTCCCGTAATTTCCTTTGGAAACAGATCTGAGTATCCTGTCAGGATTGGTATATCTTCTAATTTTAGTTTTTCTTCATTATTAATGTATTCTTCATTAGTTATAGTTACAACAAAAGCTTTACATCCCCTCCGAACAACCCTTTTTAGTTGTAAGAGAGAAATTTATCTGATTGATGTTTTCCTAGGAATTCATTTTACTGTTACTGTTTCTCCTTTGTTATTTAAACAGGTAAAAGTTTTATCAAAATAGTTCAACACTACTCTATGATGTTCCAACCAATCCATTCCAATTAACAAATCATAGGAGCCTAACAGAAGTACATTTAACTTTACAAAAGTTTCAAATTGATTCATAAATAAAGCACAATCTTTCACAAAATTAATTACTTTTCTTTTTAATCCTGTAGCTAATTGAACCAGCCATGACTTTGCAAATTTCACTACTAGTAGTTTACTTTTCTCTATTAAAATAGGAGAGACATAACTCATTCTAGACCCTGGGTCAATTAAAATAGAGATGGGTTTATGGTTCAACATACCTTCTACTTCCACCATGGAAGTCTGATATTCAGCCTGTCTGTTCTCCAGCACTACATTGATTCTAGGAATCCCTCTTGCTAAATAACCATCCATCATTTTTTCCTGCACAGTATGAATTTTTTTTTTGGTCTTCTTTCTGTTAGGATAGACTGATGCATAGTGAGGTCTCTAGTATTCCCAACATTTTACTGGTTCTTTACGTTCGTTATTTTTAACGTAATTACTATGATTATTAGAAAATTATTTATTTCTGGGGCCTGTAGGGTTTTGCTGGGAGTTACTTTTATTTCCTTCAAAAAATTTATTAGGAACATTACGTGAATATTATTCCCAAAATTCTGATTAGGTGTGAAACCCTTCTTTTTGTGTTCAAAATTATTAGACCTCTTGGCCTTCCATTTTGGCATACTCTCCCTTTTCTAGTTCTTCTCATATCATAAATTTACTTTTCGCATGGCCTCTTCAAGTGTTTTGGGATTATCATATTCAATTTTGTCCTTAAGATGAAAAAATAAACAACTCAGAAACAACTGTACGTTGGGTTTTTCATCGACAATATAAGGCACACACCGCAGTAAACTTAAAAATTTACAATTTAATTCCTTCATATTCATGGTTCCCAACTTTAGATCATAGAATTCTTTAGCTCACTCCTCGTAATATTGCTCTGGCATAATTTTCTTTTTAAAGTACTTTTTAAAAGTGCTCCAGTTTATATTCTTTCTTTTATACCTTTTACTCATTTTATGTCCTACCACCAAATGTCTCCTTTTCCAATTAAGTTATATATTATCATTCTTGCTTTTAACTGGTTTGAGTAATTATATATTTGAAAATGATTTTTCATTTCAGAAAGCCATGCTTCGGCTTCCTCTCCTTTCTCTGTTTCACCATTAAAAGTTGGTGGTTTAATATTTTTAAACTCTCCAGAAATCTCTTCATAGGGCTTATATTTCATCTTGCTAGAATGATAATTATACACACTGCTGTCACTAGAATACCGGTGTTTATTTCTGTGTGAGTCACCGTAAATTTTAGAAGAACTGCTTTCAATTTTAGAGTGTTTTTTGACCTTTTACTTTTATGTTGGAAGGACGTATTATCAAATTCTATCTATTTATCCTTTCCTTCATTCTAAAACTTTTCCAGCAGTATTTGGTTCAGCTCCTCTTGAGCTCTTAGGATTCTCTCATTCTCTTTTCTAATAGCCTCCATTTCAATCTTTAATTCTTTAATTGTTGGCATTGAATTCCGAAGAGTTATTAGTTATATCTTCTTGAACAGGTTCCTTTCTAGAATAAATTTGTTCAGTTAATGGGGAACCCTCTTCAACATACTCTTCGAGTCCTTCCATACCTGCAATTCTAGTTCAAATTTTTTTCTGTACAACAACATTCAAAGTCATAAATCAGTACGCATGATTTCTATTTACCTTTTTTTACCTGAGTTGAGCCACTTCAAGCCTAGTGTCTGAACATGGGCTTTGATACCATATGTAACATTAAAAAAAATCACAAAAATTTAAAATTTTTCCGTGTGACATTTAAATCTTAAGACATAGCCTAGTGATGTTAGTTTAACAACTAACAGTTAACATTCTTGACTAACTGAAACTAGAGACTACATAATTTATTTACTAACTTTAAAACACATTTGCTACTAATAGCATTCATTCTATTATTGATTTCTCTTATTGTTGAAAGTTAAATAGTAAGAGACTTAATGAATTCACATCAACTGCTTACTCTCTAGTATGTGCAAGATTTTGATATTTGTTTTTCTTGTCTTATTAAGGGGCTTTGAGGTTTTTCCCGAGGCTTACTTAGATTTATCAAGCTAATGCAAAAATGATTCTTTTACAGGTATTTACAGGTAAGCGTTTACTTCCAGGTTACTAGGTGTAAAAACTTAAATTTCATAAGACTAAAACAACATGGGAAAGCTAGGAAAGAAGGTCTTAAACTTTGCTTTCACTTTTTTTTTTTTTACTATCAAAAAGTGACAAAATCCCATTCTCTAACCAAGACTATTTATTTTGATAGCAGGTTTGAGATGCTAGATTGCTTATTTATTTTACAAGTTTAAAGGAAAATAAAACAATTATCAATATGTTTTTTTTTTGTTGCTTGGAAGAACTTAAACACCAATACCTTCCATATATTCTATAACTCACAACATTTATTTTTAAACCTAGAACTTCCTAAGGTCTAACATTATTATTGATATTTTTGTTTAACCGTTATATACTAAGTTATGATTAAACAACTCTAGTCTATACAATTATTCAAAAGATGCATAAAGTACATACTATCCTTAGTATATTGTAATGCATGCTTCACAACTATCAATGCATGTCACAAATATATAATCTATATTAAATGTTTATGGATTGCATACCATATGACTTAACACTAGACATAAATTCATTGCATTAATTAATTAGTAGTTAAAACTAATTATAAAAGGATAATATTAACATATGCATATCATTAATGTATAAAAATACTATCTAAATCTTAACTAAGATCATCATGCATAGAAGAAATAAACTAACCCTAGCTCGAACTACGACCTTAAAAAACAAACTAGCTTCCTTCCAAATAAAAGAAATAGTATTACCTTTTCAAATAAAAAGAATAAAGGTTTTAATTAAAAATCGAGGTAATGTTTAGTTAACCCTCTCGTAGGCTCCAAACTATAATAAACGATTAAACGATTTCATTGGGAATGGATTCCACATGGCAGGAGATTATTTTTTGAAGGTTTTTGGACAACAAACCTTACATGCTTCCAACAAATCTAACCCTAAAATGTTGCTCGGTTCCATAGTTGTTTTGTTGGTTTGAGTGGGGGGGCAGGCCGACGGGCCTTCAGCCTTCTCAGGCCTTCTCAGGCCTTCTACAACTGTTAGCTCCATACAAAAATGCTTGTGGCCATAACAAGATTTGACAAATTAGGTTTCCACCATTGTTATGCTGCTTCAAGCTTGGTCGTGGCGCTAGTGGATTTTCAACTCTGGTTCCTTTGCCAAAATCATTTCCTTTCTTTCAATCTTGTTTTTAGCAGGTAGAAAGTTCAGTGTTCCACTTCATTCTCAACGGCTTGGGAAAAAGCTGGTAAGTGATTGTAAAATCCCTCCATTCAAAATAATTTCTCTTCTATTCAATTAAAAACAAGAATCAAGTGACAGAAGAAAACTTTTTGTTTTGCAGGTATAAAAATGATGATACTTCTCTGTAGGAGAAAGAGTTTTACTCAGAGGTTAAAGGGTACGACCTACGTTTCTGGTAAGCCTAGGTTTCAAAACTTGAGGCACCCTCCGCCATTGATTTGCTGTGAAGAACTTAGTGCTGCTTACGTCGATTTGCATGCTTATCGATATTTTTGTTTTACTGTAATAGTTAATAGTTTTACTATGGGTTAGATATAGGAAGAGGCCGTATGGCCATTTTGTGTATAACCCTTGGGCTTTTTTTTTATAATAGAGCTACGGCTCCGAAAAAAAGATTTAAAGGTAAATAAATTATTATCCAAGGTTTTTTCAAACAGTTTCATTTTAAAAAAGAATCTATTTATAATTATTAGTTATCCACGGTTGAGAGCCTACGGCTCTTAATTAGATCTTTGTTTAACAAGATTTTGAAATTTATGTTAAGAAACTGTAAATTACTTTAGGGTTTGTAAATATAATGTTTTTGTAAAATATTAAGAGGTTTTAAATGAATATGTTATTTTTGTTTCTGTTTCATCTTTGACTTTATTTACTATAAAAAAAATATAAGCTTATTCTTTCTTTGCAGCATACATATGTTTTACTTTTAGTTAATTCCTAAATGTAGAACCTTCCTTAATTTTTAAATAGGTCTTAAAAATATATACTAACGTTTTTTTTAAAGAAAATAAAAATTGTTTTAAGGGATGGTTTGCAATCTTAACAAAAAAAAGGAAAAGGATCATACTGGTTGCTACAGTTTGATTACTAAATACTTAAATTATAAAATATAATACATTAGGTATTATAGCTTTAATTATATATGAATTTACTAAGTCTGGGTTTAAAATAAACAGTTTGAGCTTTAACCTTACTTTACTTCTTGTAATATAACTAGATCATCTGCTTATGATTTTTAGGAAAATAAAAAAAAATACTAAATTAAAGAAAATATTTTTCTTTACTTAAGAAAAACTAATTTGTTTGTATTTTCAGTAATTATTAATATATTATACCATCCAATACACATTTTATTATGTGTGTAACCACAATTTTTCCACAAAAGACTCTTCTTAGTAATCTAGAGATTGTTTTGTATAAAGGTTTTAATTCTTGAAAAATAAGTCATTTAATATAAAATAGTTGAATATACGGTAAAATGAACTTTCCATAATTAAACATCTTCAAAATCATCTTAGTGCATGTATATAAATCATTTCTATTTACCTCTAAATATCTTCTGTACTAGAGTACTTCATCTCAGGATGCATGGAAAAATACAAAAGGGGATTTCATCCATTAATCAATTTATTCTAACCCTAGGTTCATTTATTCAGATAAACTTTAAACAAGTAAATTTTCTTGAAATAAAAAGCAGACTTATACAGTTCTAAATGCAGAAACAATTTATCCAAGTAATAACAGTAAATCTAATCATAACTTCTTTCATTCCAGTACTTTTACTTGCATAAGCTAAATAAAATAATGCTTTGGAACCTGATTGTAGAGGAGACAAATAGCCTAAGAATCCCGTTCCACCCAACCAATTCCTGAAGATAGCTTAGTTGATTGTCTTAGGACCCCCGAGCCTGTCCATTGGTCCACCTAGTTGAAAGCACTGGGTGAAAGGATGGGATTTAAAACCCTGCAACTCCACAGAAGTATTTAACAGTAATACTTCTGCCTTCTGCAGTAAAGAACTCAACTAAAAAACTGCACTAGTTCTGAAAACTATCTTTTCACTCAAACCACTTCTGCCTTTCCCCTCACCGAATCTCTTGTGCACAATTCTCAGCTTCAAAATTTTCACAAGGTAATAAATGAATAACCTCGTGCTGAATTCAATGGGTAAATATAAGCATTCTTAGGTATTTTGGTAAGTTTTTCACTTAATGATCCACCTTCTCTTATTCCACTTTCTTGGGGAACATGACCACAAAATTAGGGAAGTTTCCCCATGTAACAACTAGAAGTGGTTGAGAATGCTACCATGTGTCATTTTTCTCTCACCCCAATCTATTCCACCTAGTGGTCCAGTGGACACTCATTCAATAGCCTCCTTAAACTATTTGTCTCATCTTTTATTTATTAACTAATAAAATATTCAACATAATTAATTACAATCATCATTGACCCCACTTGGTCAATAATCATAAACATTACAATAAAAATAAAATATAATGTCTTCTTAAACATAAAATGTTATTGAAATTTCGGGTACATAACATTGATAGTGTATATGTAGTTTAGGTGACAAACCACCAGCTGAGAGTCCATAAATACTACCAAATCACAAATGTCCTGAGATGCATCCTCAGTGAGCAAACCTATCACTGCTTGATACACAGTGATGTTGTTGGTAGCTGGACCAAAATAGACCACTCCTGAACTGACTAGATCATGAACTGAGGAATATAATATTTAAGCACTTGAAGAAAGGTTCAAGGTGTGATGGCATGCACCATCAGCGAAACCATAGAACACCGTCCAATCTACATAACCAAAACATGGTATAAACAATATAGACATCAAACTCAAAACCATATTGAAAAAATCAAAACTGAAAGAAAGCCAAATATACATATATAGAAGGTACCATACATAAATATCTTAAGCATGGTACCTCTTCAGATACAACCCATTGCGAAGTTTCCCGAAGGGTATCCTGTAATAGTCCATGAGCTCATAGGCCCCCTTCTCTAAAATCTTACTAATGATAAAGGGGTCATACCACATAGATTCAATATTTCCCTTTCCTAGTTTATCGTGTCTCTAATCGTAAGCCAGGACTAGGTCACCTTCATTGAAGACACGAGATTGAATAGACTTATCATAGTGTGCTTTGAGGAGTTTTTTGTGTGCCTTGTTAGCTAAAGCAACATTTATTCTATTTTCATCAAGATTGGTCAAGAACAAAAATCTCTCTTCCTTGGCGGAAGTGTTTGGGAGAAGTTCGATTGTGAGTTTTAATGACGGAATTCGACACTCAATAGGGAGGACAACTTCTAGTCCGTAGACCAGCTAAAAAAGTGTGAAACCAGTTGTCATTTTTACTGAAGTTCTATAAGTCCAAAGTGCAGAAAAGAGAGTCAAGTGCCAATTTGATTTTTGATCTCCAACCATCCTACGTAGCATAGGTTTCAAAACATTGTTAATGGACTTGATTTGGCGATTAGCTTGTAGGTAACACGAAGTTGAGTTTTCATGGAGAAAATATAGCTTAGCACTCAGCTCAGTCATCATCTGATTTCGGAAATGAGATCCATGGTCAGTGACTATAGACTGTGGAACTCCAAACACAGCTATCATGTGGTTAAATAGAAAGAGGGTGGAAGTTTTACCATCATCTGCATATGTAGGCATTTCCTCATCCCATTTTGTGAAATAATCAATGGCTACGCTGATGTAACCATGCCCCTCAACTGAGGTAGGATTACAATGCATAAAATCAATACCCCATTTAGCAAAAGGGCCAACTGCAATGACAGAGTGTAAAGGAGCATGACGGGTGCATTTTTTGGATAAAAGTGTTGACAGGGTGTGTCACATGCCCCAATTTGCAAAACAATTTTATGTTTTTGAGGAACATTATGTTATATTTTATGTTAAAGTTTGTAATTAATGACCAAGTGGGGTCAAGGATAATTTAATGTATTGCAAAATATTTTATTAATAAATAAATGAAAGACGAGACAACAACTTAGGGAAGCTATTAAATGAGTGTTTACTGGTCACTTGGTGGAGGAGGCTGGGTTGAGAGTAGATTGACATGTGGAAACATCCTCAAACCGTACTTCTAGCTGTTGCAAGTGGCAACTTTCCTATTTTTGTGGTCATGATTCCCCAAGAGAGTGGAACAGGAGCAGGTGGCTCATTAAGTAAAAACTGACCCAAAAGACCTAGGCATGCTAATAAAACTTCCCATTGGAGATAGGTGAGGATGCTCATTCTATATTTTTTATCACTCTGAGTGAATGAAGTGCACATGTGAATTCGATGGAGGGGACTAGCTGAAGTAATTTTGAGGGGATAAGTGTTGAAGACTTGAACTAGTGCATTTATTCTAAGCTGATTTCATACTGTTGTAAGCAGATCTGAGTTATTGCTGAACACTCAGTGGAGTTGCAGAGGATTTCAAGACTACATCTCTCACCTAGTACTTCTACCAGGAGGACAAGGCGACAAGCTCAGGGGTGCTGAGAATTGCAGTCCATCTCTTCTCCAGGAGTTGGTTGGGAGGAACAACTTTCTTAAGCTGTTGCCACCTCATATACACTTCTAGGTTTTGCTTAGTTCAGTTATTTAAATTATTCACTATATCTAGAAGGTTTAAGAGTTTTTCATTAATATAGTATATTTTTTGTTTTATTTATGTTATGGATAAATAGGAGAACTACATATTATGTGAAAATTAGTAACTAGCTAGATTAGGGTAAGTTAGTAAAGAAAATTTTGAGTTAATTGATAGATAGGAAAAATGACCTAAACTTTTTTTTCCCACACCTTTTGTAAGGCAGTACTCTAGTACAGTAGGTTTATTTATTTTCAAATAAGTAGATTCAATCAAATATGAATGCAGATGCAAATGGTTACTTTCTACAGGACTTTGTGTAAATTATTTATAGAACTTCAGTTGTATTTGTGTTATTTACTTAAAGTATTTAAATAAACTAAATAAAGATAGAAGAACAAGCATAAGTAATACACACTAATATATGTAATATTTTATATAGTAAAACTAGCAAAGTTGCATATTATAAACCTAGTATGTAATCCTAAATAGATAATATAGGAACAATAAATTATCTAATCTAGGTTTAACATAGTAAAACAGTAAATTAGGTTAAATAATTACCCAGTTAGCTTACTTATGTGAAAATGTAAACAAGGGTTACTAAAACAACATTACTAGCTCTGTAACTTTAAAGAAGATTTAAGGTTTATAAAAGAACTGTTATTTTATCACCAAATAAAATCATAAATTATAATTATAAAAAATCTAGCAATAAAATCCAAAAAGTAGAGAAGATAGGTAATTTTGTTCACTAATATCATTTCTCTGTTCTATCTTCTGAACTCATTCCTGCATTAATAATAATGCTTTTATGAAAGAATTTCACCGCCTTTTGCCCTCAAATCATAATTCATTTGGAAGAAAACATATTTAACTAATAATCCACTTAACCTAATTCCTCAAAGGTATTTAATAATAAACACAGCTAGCATAAAAAAAATATTATATAAATATTAACCAAACAAAGATACTATTAATTCAGCTTTAAGCTGTAATATTTCTTATAAATATTAAAAACGAAACTGAATAAACTAAGTCTCGGCTCACAACTTTACATTATCAGTCAAAGCTTAAAATATTGCATAAAATTATCTATACATAAACAAAGTTCACAAAAAGAAAACAACCATCTGTTTTGGCTACAAAATCCCTTTTCCAAAAACAAGAAGTGCTGTAAGAACAACCATTAAGTTTTTCTTTAAAAACCCTAAAAAAATACGCATCTAACGATCCAATGGCATGACAGTGAGAGTCACGGATTAAAGCGAGTTCCAAACAATATTTTTATAAGTTAATCATGGCCGAAAAGGCTCATAAAAACTAATTCTTTAAGTCTCGGCTGAGAGAGTTCGATTCATCCATTACAAAATACCCACTAGGGATTTTTAAATAAAAATAAAAACAAAAGAACAAATAGTGTATCTAAAAGCCACGGCTGAACCAGAACCATATTTCACACAGCAAAACTCTCCTAAAAACACCATACAACTCTTGCAGGAGTACGTCAGGTGAAACTGAGGCTTACTGGTTTGAATGCCTTCACAAAAGCTTCGTTGATGGAGTTTAACAAAAATTTGAGCCACCATTGAGGAGCCTGCACAAAATCAAAAGAAAATGAATGTTATTACATAATCCCACAAATTAAAAATTTATACTTATGCAGAATAGTAAAACCAATTTTAGTTCTTACCAAAGGAACGACGCAGTTGTTGGAAGTTGCATTATCACCCTAGACTCCCTCATGAGTTTCATGAACTGAAATGGAGCCCTGCTGACATGAAAATGTAGTGTGATTTATTCATAGGTGAATTCTCAGGCTGTGGTGAGGTAAGGACCAAACCCTCATTGAGGAAACGAACAGTAAACAAGAACCTAGCACATTTTACTCAACGACTTGTATGGAAACACGAGGTCAACAAAACCTAATCATTGAACATCAACCACGTGTCCCTCAAATCTTTTGTGAATTATGGGTATAATTCTATAGTTTGGAAATCTCATTTTAACCTGCATAATCATTGTTCACAAAGTCAAAACCTTAGGATATTATTACTTATATCATTTTCCTCATTATATTTTTTTTTGGGTATAAACCGAAGACATTGTGATTAAGAGGTATTCACATTTCACTTTGGTTTTGTGCATAATTTAACTATAACCTTTGCATTTAAAAGATTCCCTCATTTTACTTAATGCCTACTATTGGTATTGGTATTATACAAATCAAAGGAATATGAACCAATTTACATGGAAATACCTAACCATAGGAATCCTGGAGCTAGGATTAGTATAATAATAAATTTAGAAATCACAATATACGCATTTTAATTGAAAAATTATATAAAACAAGGTTTTATATACAAGAAAATTAAGTATAAATGCTTGATTAAGAAGAATCATTAACATCGAATGTTTAAAGTTTAGAAAGAACTCAACAAATATAAACAATACCTTATACCAATCACTAACAACAAACATGTAGTTATGGTTGCAAGTGTGTTTTAATATATTTTCTAGTTTATAAACTTCTTAGGCTACCATACTCTTAATGATAGAGGTAGATCTTCCCTTATTATACACCATCTCAAAATGAAATACAAGTCTATAACTGAAAATACAAGAAGGAATATTAATGGAACAAGTACTGTGACAGTAAGCATAACTGCACTAAACCCTCTCTTTAACAATAGTGTTATTACCAACATTTATGCAGTTTTCTAACAATAGAAATACCAACAATACCTTTTACGGGGTCAAGATGCAAAACAAACAATTTAACTAGCATTTTATCCTATGCTAGTTGAGTGTTATTCTTGATCTGAAAATTTACTGGTAAAAAAACTGCTTACCTCCTTAGAACCTGTAAAAGAAGCATCACTTCACTGCATTAGCTGTAAGCCAAGTAAGCCCTGATCTCATCTAAGATTCTTTCCTACTTGACAGAAGACAGTAATAACACACTTAGCATCAGATTTAGATGTAGTTTCCTTTCCTTCCCTTCTAAAACATAAACTGCTAAGTTTAACATCCCTAACATAGTACTTCAAGATAAACAAATAAATTACATAGAACTAAAGAAATACAATGCTCATTCTAATTACTACTATTGAGTAACTGCTAGCATTTACTGGTTCATAAGCAGTGGAATTCTTGAACATTTTATGTTACATGAAAAATTTTAAATTTTTATGATTTTTTGGGTTATTGCAAGGTGGGAATTTCTTAATCGCTTCATGGAAATCTTTAAAGATCGAAGGCCAAAAATACCCAGCGGGAAGGATTTTTTGGGCTGTATCCATCCTAGAAAGATGACTGTCACATGCTCCAAAGTGGCAATCATTCGATACTGTTTCAGACTCTTCATTTGGAAGACACAATCAAAGGATAAAATCGATACCACTTCGGTACAACGTATCATTTAGAATGCGATAGTATTTAGCATGGTGGCTGATACGACGACGATCATCATGGGAGATGTTGGTCTGAAATATCTGAGTCTGGAGATAGATAATAAAATCTCCATACCATGGATCAGTTGTGCTTATCAAGAACAAGAATTCATCCATAAATGAATCATTGTGATCAATTTCTGTCAAAGCACAGGGAAGGTCACACATAAACTCTGTGAAAACCAAGGATTTCTTCAAAGTGGCCTTGGAGAACTCCATATAAAACTCCTGTAAGATAACAATCCAATGGGAATATTTTCCCCCAAGTATCTGACGAGTCAGAATGTAGTACATGGGATTTTGATCTACGAGTACCATTGTGGTACGAAGCATGATGTAATGGCGAAAATTTTGTATAGCAATGACTGTAGCCAAAGCTAACTTCTCCACACGTGAGTAATGGGTTTCAGAGTCAATGAGACTCTTACTCATGTAATACATCATGTGTTCTTGGTTGTTGGTATTTTCTTGTGCTAGAACCATTCCAATGGTAGTAGTGGAGGAAATAACATACAAGAGAAATTCCCTTGATTAATATGGGGGTGGATCATGGGTGAATGGGTCAGAGAGAGCTTCAGATTATCAAAGTCTCGTTGGGCCTGGTCATCCCAAAAGAATGGAGTTTCCTTTTTTAGGAGACACATATAACCGCGCATTTTCTCTATGAAGTTTCACATAAAACGATGAAGAGAGTTTTCATTCCCTTGCAAAATTTGGATCTTAGTGATGTTTGTTGGGGCAGGTAAGGCCAAGATAGTAGCAATTTTCAAGGGATCAATCTGAATTCCATCTTTAGAAACCACGAATCCAAGAATACTTCCAGTTTCAACACAAAAGACACATTTCTGTGGATCAAGCCAAATATTATAATGACGACACCTAAGGAAAATGTCCCTAAGGTTCCTTATATGGTCCTCCCATTGTTGCGAATTAGTAGGGAGATCGTCAAGGTATGGCTCCACAATGTGCTTGATATCATGAAATGCATAGGACATTGCTCATTGAAATGTAGCTCTGGTGTTCTTTAGTGCAAAAGGTAACTTTCGATATGTGAAGATTCACCATTAAAAAATAAATGTCATTTTATGCTGATCGATGGGTAGAATCTCTATTTGAGTGTAGCTAGAAAAAACATCCATAAAATAAATGATGATGCTCCCAGCATAGTTATCGATGATCTGATCAATGTGTGGAGTCAAGAAATTGTCCTTAGTACAATCCTTGTTCATGTCTCAAAAATCGATACAGACTCTAATAGTGCCATGTTTCTTAGTCACAGGGAAAATTTTAGATACCCATTCTGTGAGGAGTACGGGATAAATAAACCCCACCTTCATAATGTTTTCCACCTTAACTTTAATCGCCATGTCCTTCCTAGGATGGAATTGACGTAATTTTTGTTGGATAGGTTTTTCCATGGGATATGTTTTAATCTTGTGCACAACTATTAACGGATCGATCCCAGGCATCTCCTCATTGGTCTAGGAAAAAATATCACAAAATTCTTTGAAAAGATCTCTAAAAATTGTAGTTTTCTTCTATTGAGTAGTTCTGGCCTATGTGAACGTGGTCAACAATTCCAGGCTTGATTGATATGTCAATCGAGTTCATCTTAGTGATGTTGCAAATATTTCCTTCAGAATATGTGTCTTGCAACAACATGGGATTTTTTGGATTGGTGACAATATCAGTATTGATAAGAGATACAAGGTCAAAACTTACCGAACTAGTGTTGGGAAGAAAAGAAGATCGACAATGGTGGCCTTCCCATATGGGTTCATTCGCACTCATAAACTCCATGATGGACTTGTCTGAAGGAAAAGTCTGGGTGAGATAGTCTAGAGTGGGAAGAGAGGGTTCTAGCCAGTAAGGAAAGTGGTAAGGATCCGAGGCTACCAAATGAAGATCATATGGTTGGACATTGAAAGAAGATTGGACAACATCATAAAGTGCTTCGTAAGGGCCAAGATAGGATGACTCAACAACTTCTTTTCCCTTACGGTTGTAACCAGTCGTGGAAATCATGTTCATAGTTGCCACTTCCATACTAGGAGGAGCTGGAGGAAACACTCCCATGAGGGTTGAATCCTTTAGCATACCTACCCCAATCAACTGATAATGAGGAGGCGACTGATCTAGCATAGGGATGTTATTCGTAGTGGGAGTGGTAACATCTGGTGAACAAAAGTCAAGTTGATCGATAGTTACAATTTTTTCTAAATGAGGAAACTGGAGAGTTCAAAAGACTATTGAAGCAACGAAATTCATAGCATAGAACCAGTTTTTTCTTAATAGGATATTTTAATCTAACAAGGCATCAACTACTTCCACTTGAATAGAAATAGTCTTTCCCCCAAGCTCAACTGAAAAAGGTGTTAACATACCATGAGGCTGGAAACCTCGTCCATCACAATATTTTAAGGTCATAGGAGACTTTGTAAGCTTAGGAGAACCAATGGATATCCAACAAGCTATAGACAAAACTGAGGTTGAAGCTCCCTCCTCCAAAACAGTGTGATGGACCTTTCTCCCAACTACTCTAAAGGAAATTTGAAATGCAATTTGATGAGTTAATCTGGTTTTATAGTTCTCCAAATTAAAATGGATAAGGTTGGTATTGTTAGGGTCTAATTCCCCCAAATCCATTAGTAGGTTTTCACGTTGTGTTGGACATATTTGGAGTACCTCAAGGGTAGACATTGCACAAAGTGCCTGAGTTAAATATTCAACAAAATTATAAAACTCTGCAGCTCGGGAATTGGGATTAAAAATAGCCTTCCTGAGGGTACTATTGGGTGGTCATAGAATCAAATCAAGGTTAGGTTTTTCGATCACCAAAGAACCATTACACGAAGAGGGAGGAGAACTAGTTGAAGGGGTTTTCTCAGAAGGAGGAGTCTCGTCCTTCTTTTCTATAGGATTATTGTATGACTAACTACAAGTGTTTAAACTAATCATTTCCGAGGAAATCATTCTGATTTCTTTCATAGAATTAGAGGTTTCCTGATTAGACATATGGTCTATCAATTTTTGTTGAGACGGCAAGGGGCCATTAAGCACCGCAGGTGTAGGATTACTCTTCACAAATTTACTAATCTCTTCACATCGAGGGAACTCCTTCGTGAAGTCATCACCACCACACAACAAACAAGGATACTTAGCTTTTATATTCCATTTATTATCATTCTACATGGCCACAGCCTTGTTATTTTCCAGTTGGTTTCCAGGTTTCTTACTTTTACCTTTACCTTTCTTCTTGTTACCGGGTGTTTGCATACTTTGAATAGCATTAACCTCAGCAGAAATCATAGGATTTGAAGGAGTAGTAAAAAAATCCTTGGGTTGCTTGGTGAATTTGGTTGTTGACGAAGGATGGACTGAACCGACAATTCCTTCAATAGGAGTTTTCATAGGTTTCTTGGTAGGGTCTATACTGGGACGAGGAGCTTGAGGAATTAGGTCATACAGAGTTTCAAATTGGGAATACACCAATTCTAGATACTAACTATGACTAATAGCCTACTCTTCGGAAACAACACCACCCATAGCCACATCTTGGTAAATAGGAGGCAACAAGGAGTTCATGAACCAATCAGCTAATAGTTGGTCTAGGATGGGAGCTTTAATAAGTCATTTCTACCTTCTCCACTCATGGATATGGTCTGAAATGTGTGTAGAAGTATTTTGACGGAGTGAATTCAAAATGTTCGTACCCATTTCATAACGAATGGGTATCTGAAATTTTGTGAGAAAAATGATTTCCAATGTGCTAAAATCTACAAACGAATGTTGTGAAAGTTCAATATACCACTTTGCAACCGTACCTGTCAAAGTGCGCTGAAAGAGTCTCAAATGAATAGAGTCATCCATCAAGGATTTCGAAGAGCACCATAGATTAAAAGTGATGACATTATTTTTGGATCATCTACCTGCTCTAGTAGGGCACGAAGGGTTGTGTTTAATGGGATGATTTATCAAGTTGGACAAATCAAGTAAGTCCAAAGTTTCTAGGAATGGAAGCTATCGATTAGCTTCGACACACTAGTAGTATTTATAAGGCATATGTGTACCAGTAGGACCATAAGCTGACTAATATATCAGCTATTGAGGTTGTTGATGGGAAAATGATCCTCCCAAAGAGCCTCCTGATAGGGACGCGCTTCTAGGAGGAGGGCCACATGGAGGTTGTGGGCCTCTAGGTGGTGGGATTCCGGGTGGTGACGGACCTCTAGTTGGTGGTCCTCCAGGTGGTGATCCACCAGATGGTGGACCCATAGAAGGTGGTCCTCCCAAAAGTGGGCCTCTAGGTGGTGGGCCTTTTGGGTGGTGGTCCTCCATAAGGTGGTCCTCCACCAAGTGGAGCCCTGCCTACTTTCCCTCCAAAGAGTGGGCCACCATAAGGTGGCCCTCGGGCACCTCCAGCAGTAAGAATAGGTATTCCTCCCATGGTGTAAATGTGTTTCCAAGGTAAATTATTCTAGGATACATAGTTCTTGTAGATGTAGATTGATAGTGCATATTTGCTATAGGTAATTGATTCCCTGGGAAACCATAACCCCAAGAAGGTTTGTTCACTACAGGTTGTGCCCCTAAGGGTTGGCTTGAAATCGATGAAGGGTTTTCCATGTTGGTGTTGGTGGGAGGAACAACCACAATAGGTTTCCCTATAGTAGAATTTTGTATAGAACTAGTAACAAATCCACTAATTGGTGACGTAACTTGTGCTGGGGGTTGCCCCCCGGAATTGGATGGTAATGATACCACTTGAGATGTGGATTCCCCCCCCATCTTCAATAGGTATGGTAGGACTAGTAACAGAAATTGGATGTGAAACTGTAGGGTTTGAGGTTTGACTTGGATTATGAGAAGTCACACTACAAACCGAAACATATTCAATAGGACCCAAAATATCAGCAAGTGAATGATATCCCGAAGGCCACGGATCTAACAGATGGAGTAAAAGAGTCGAAATAGATTCTTTATAAGATACAGGTGAGGGAATAATTCTTTCCACTCTCTCTGAAAAATTGTGAGTGAGATCAAGAGATGATTGAATTCTCCTATATTCATCCTCACCTGGAGGAGGGTTCTCAAAAGAAGGTCTAGTAACCCTGAACTTGGAAATGTCTTAACCCATATAATGTCTCCAAAAATGATCATTAGAGCCATATTCAGTTTCAACAAGACTATCGGTATGACCCACCATTAGAGAATGGAAGGAAGTCTCAGCCAAAGGAGGTTGTTGGACTAAGGGATTAACGTAAGAAGTGAATTCTTCTCTGTTATCCACTACTGGACTTCCTTCTACATTGGAGTTAGTTTCATCTCCTTGATCGGTGTCTTCCATGGGGATCTCCCTTGTGACAGGTGGAAAGTCAGGTGGTAATCCTTGGTTTCTTCTGGATTGTCTCAATTGAAACTCATCCAGATTGTATGGTCTCTAAAACCTAACCTAAGGTTTCAAAACTAAGGAAATCACAAAAAAAATTTCCTACACAAACTATAGGCCACAAGAAAACTTAAGTGACAAGAGGGGTTGAACAAGTTGGTTCCTCACTAGTATTGTCACGTTTTTGCAACTCGTGATATACCCAAGGTCCAATAGTAAAATGTAGCAAGGATGATAAAACATCCCTCACTTGAATACCTGACTACCTAGATGGAACATGCGTAGTAATCTCCCTAAGTATTGTTCTCAGTGTATTGCGCCAACAATATGGCCAAAATATATTTTCTCAGATGGTCTCAGGAATCCTAGAAGGACCTCCCGATATACTCAAGGTACGTGGGAGTTCAAATCCGTAATAGTGTTGTCTAATGACAACTATTCACAAGGGGTATTTCGATATACAATCGAGTATGTAAAGTACCTTTCGATATACCTCAAGGGTACGTGAAATACCATTCTATATTGCAATGGTACATGGAAGAACCATGCAGTTTTCGAGTTGCAGTGCAGAAAATAAATGACAACTCCTACGTTTTACGATGTTGAAACATGTCTCTAACTTATCACTCAAATTACTAATATTTTTAACCTATAGCTACCATTAATTTTAAGTTGAATGACTAGGTGAATGCATGGAGTTATGACAGAAATGTAAAACCATGCAATTATGACATGCAAATTCTTTCACTTTACCATTCAAAGCATGCCTACTTATGGGAAGGAGAGAGTATTTTTCTTTTTCCAATTTCGTTTCAAAACCAAAAACTTTCCCTAACAGTCTAACTAGTCAAATATTTTCGATAATACAACAAAAAACAAACTTCTAAACTGATCTTGAAAGAAAACAAAATGAGCAAGATCTCTTTTACTAAAAAGAACGTCAAAGATACTCAAAGGCACAACTATGTACTTTTTTCAATTTTTCTTCAAAAATGGAAAGATCTAACTTAAAACTACTAATATTTTTTCTTTTGAGGAGACAAGAACGTAAAATGGAAAGAAGATTATGGAAATATGAAAGCTTATGAGGATAATAATAGGTACATTAATTCATCTTTGAGAAAAAATTCTAATCAAATCTCAATAAAAAAAAATCTTAAAAAAAAGAAGAATTCTTTCGTAAACTTATCGAAAAAATGCAAGAAAAAAACCAATAAGAAATTCTTTCTCTGCAGTCTTATCCAACGATTAAGAATGATATCTAACTAAACTAAGCTTCAAAGTACTCCTTTCAGAATTTGAAAACCAAGCATACAAGCAATGAAAAAGATGAGCCTATCCTAGCTTTTTTTATTTTGACAAAACAAGAATTTACCACATCAAGATTTTGAATTTTAAACACTCAGATCTCTGCAAACAAGCCCAAACATTCAGAACTGAAAGCAAAACCAAAACAAACTTTGAAATGACATGTCTTAAAAAATCCTACCTGGCACCGCTTCTAGAGGGTCATTGACAGAGCGGTTCTGAGAAAGAACCACTTCCTGATTGCTGAATATAGGTGGTGGTACCACTTACTAACCACTGAATATAGTCGGTGGCACCGCTTACTTCCCACTATACATGCGCAGTGTCCTGTAGATGTCAAAACACAAAATAATGGTAAAAAAAGAAAAGCAAGTTACTGTAATACTAGCATAAAAATCATGAATTGACAGGAATATAAAGTACAGAAGGTAAGAATGACTCAGAACTTAGCAGATCTGGTTATACCAAACAAGATCTCACTAGATCGTCTAGTGGATCTGATCAACAAAATATGGAGCTTAGATTTCAGACAAGAGTTTGAAGACCAAGGAAGATCCAATGTGCTGAAATATCTTCCCCAGGGGATTCACCAAATTTCTCGCTAGGAAAAAAGCACCTCTTGCAGCCAAGAGTTGTTCCTCTAGCCTGAATGGTTCAGATATAGAACAAATGAGTTACAACCGAATTGGAATACTTTCCCTAGAATGGGTGAAGATATGGAATGGGACTCTTTGATGGAATGGTGTAACTACTTCCTGCAGTGATATCTCTTCACTGATGTACCTGCATAATCACATGAAACCATCAAACAAGATAAAAAAGAATCAAAATATAATCCACTATTCTATGTCAGTGACTAAGGAGTCTAACAATTAAATACATGATAATAACACAACATACTTTATGGGAAAGGAACCAATTTTTCATTAAAAGATGAAGAAGAAGTTTACAACCTTTTCTTTAGTGTCGATATTCTCCTTCACAATGCCAATATCTTGTCCCAAAAAGATCCAACTTTCTCCTCCTATGCTCACCCTAATGATTTTAGGCCAGAATGTCAATGCAACAACATAACCTTGCTATATCTCAACCATGGATATGAGCCTTCTTTTATGGGATTTTGGAAGGATAGGGATGGTTGAGTAAATGGTGGGTGAGGTGGATAGGAGATCCTTAAAGGATGGATATCGAGCCCAGGTGGTCGTCAGGTGTAGGGATAAGGGTTCCATGAAGTCTTCATTCGCGAATCTTCGTGGAAACCTCTCTTTTTCACTTTTTACCAAGGGAACCGATTCTTCCTCACTATCATAGAGCGGTGACAGGGAAGAACTGTGCCTTGAAAAATAGGTAAAGGAGGTGGCGCCACTGACTCTCAAAATATTAAAGGCGGTGATGAAGAAGGTAATGCTCATGGACTGAAAGGTAGGAGCGGTGCTGTATTTTCATATGCAGGATTGAAGTCCGGACCAGTGTTTCACTTCACAACTTGGGATTTAGGGAAAATGTTGATATTAGGGGCCTCATCACATGATAGTGACGAGATTTATGTGTAATAATGATCATTTTTCTCCATTGTCCTTACCTGTTGTATTGCATGAACTTCCTCTAAATTATTCCCAAAGAAATTCCTTGTATGATGGAGAGGGAAATTTCACAGCAAAACAACATGTTGATAGATTTGATGATTTTGTTAACTTTGGAGGAGGTTGATGATGAATATTTTGAGATGAGGTCGTTTGCAAAAAGTTTTTTAGGAGAGGCAAAGAAATATTATATAGATTTACCTGCTAGGTCCATTGCCACCTTTGAATCTTTCCGAACTGCATTCTTAGAGAGGTGGGATGATAAGAAAAGTCCATTACATGTGCTCTCTCAATATAATAGTCTTAAGAAAGGAGTTTTTGAATATGTCCATGAGTTTTCTATTCGATTTATGAGGGTGTATAACTCCATCCCTGCTGATATTAAACCCCTGGTAGGCACTGCAAAACTCCATTATGCTGATGCATTTGATGGTGACTTTGCATTATTATTGAGAGAAAGAAAATCAGCAAGTCTTCCTGCTATGTTTCAAGATTCTATGGAAGTGGAAGAAAATATGATGGCAAGTGGAAAAATAAAGAAGAAATTTAAAACAAGGAAAGAAAGAGAAGAAAATGTTCCTTCTGCTTCTGCTTCTACTTCCTCTAATGATGCGAAGTTTGAAATGATGATGAAGACAATGGAGAAGTTGATGGATAGGATGACTATGGATAATATAATAGTGAATAGAGAACAAAATGAACCTCCAATAAGAAACCCAAACTTCAGAAGGCCCAATCCTCCCCCACCTCCACAAATTACAGAGAGAGATATGAGGAATCCTAGAAATCCTAATGATCAGCAAATAAGGCCACCTTTTCCTGATAACTATGTTGCAGATAAAGATGAAGTTGAATCTATCGAGGATGTATTCACCATTTTGGTGACATGGATTATGAAATATAACTCATTGAGAAGAACCATAGTATGTTTGCTCAGGAGGATGCCAATAATGATCTTGAGGTGGAATCAAAACAGTACCGAAGAGGATATTTACATGTCATAAATGATGTTCAGAGGAAGCTAAAATTGAGAAATAGAGATGTTACTGTAAATAAAGTGTTGATCCCAATTTTGTCACTATTCTTGGCCATTAATTTACTCTTTTGGAATCACTTTTGTTACCTTTTGGTATACTTTTTATCATTCATCTTATCATTCAACCCTAGGTACGAACGCATTTGAGTTTTATGCAAGTCTTGGTTTAATTTTGTTATTTCATGATTTTATTAGTAATTATGTGATATTTGTAAATGTGTTTAATATATAGACTTGATTTGCATATTATGGTTTGCAGACAAGCCTCCATGTGGACACACATATATGCTAAACACGCACATATCACATCCATCTCACCATAGAACCCTATGAACAATCTGCGCGCTGTTAGTTAGAATATTCTTAAACATTTAAAGCACAAAACGATTTGTCATTGTTATGTTGTCCACACATCCTACGGCTATCATAGTATTTTATATAAAAGGCTTGGGATTCTTCCCTCTCTATTTGACACCACACTTCATGCCCATGTCAACAATGATCCATGCACCTGTAGCCCGTGCAAGGAGAACCGATAAACAAAGGATCAGGAAGGTGGATGTGTGTTGTCTCCAATCATCACATGGTTGTTTGAGTTAGTAGTTAAGGTTGACTATTTTTGGATCGGTCGACTAGTGAAAGGGTCAACCTACTCATCCATGTAAAAAATATATAAAGTCATCTTTAAATGAGAGTCGATCTAGCTAGTTAGTTGGTTGATTAGTCATTATCAAAGAAGCTCTATAAAATATGTTCTGAATCGAATATAAGTTATATTTTCAGCTGTGCATACATGTATTTGCTTCATGAGTGGTTTATTAAGTGAAGAGAAACCCTGATTGCTGATAGGGCCCCTCAACAACCAGCGGTCTTCCATTTCTATGTGTTTTTCATTATTTTCCTTTTTACATCTAAGTAATTTGCACTTCCAGTTTCTGTAGGTAGTTTGATTTTATTATAAATTGATGTTGTTATTTCCTTATTTCATGTAACGTGTGTTTGCTATCATTAATATAATTTATACTATGTTGTTAATATAGTTCCCATTCCATTATCGCAAGTGACCGGTCGCGCAATAGTCATTTCTAGTTTTCTTTTCAGCTTGTTTCCTAGTTCCATTTTTGCAATCAAGTAGAGTTTGGTTAGTTTAATGTTTTAATCTTGTAGAAATTCTAAATCCTTGATGGCATAAGGAATTTCATAAACAAGCTAAGGATCTAGGCACACAATTAAGCTCACATAGAATTGTAGAGAATTAGCATAAGGAGAGAAGAAGAATTTATGAACACACATTAATGAATGATCAATAAATGATAATTGATATTATTACATAGGTAAGACATCCTTATAAAGGAAACAGGAGTTTCTAGAAGACAACTCAAGCTAGCTCATAAAGAAGGCTTACTAATTATGATAAACCCCATACTTGACTAAAGCACTTTCCCAATCTACCAAGCACCTCACGAATTAGAAATAGCATGTGTGAGTGACGATGAGTGAAGGGAAATACTTGATAATCCTACAATATGGAGATAAAATAATGGGGGATGGGTTGGCAACAAAATCTGCCAGTTTCCTAGTTGACTAGCTTTACCTTATCCACGGAAAAGCAGGATAAAGCAGATAAAGCAGAATAAAGCAGAATCTATTGTAAAGCGCAGTTACCAATTTTGGATGGCCATAAAGTGGTCAAGATCAACCCAGAATCAGAAATAAATCATTTCGAGTATATAGATGGCAAGTTTTGACTCTAAGGTGCAAGTGGATGTCAACTATCTAAGCTAGTGGGTAGGAAATTAATCAAATAATGATTAATTATTTTATGAGTGGGTTTATTATATTCCAACACCCCCCTTTTAGCCTGAATTTATGATGATATCTCTGAACTAATAAGAAATATATATGCATATAGGGCCCAGCAATAAATTTATGGCCACCCTTTTACAATTTATCTTGTCCAAAGAAATGAGGAAAGAGGAAAAACCTCATGGGGAAAATCCTCCCTCAAGAAAGGACTTGAAAAGAAATAACAAAAAATGTTGAACTGCTGGTGTTGCTGCTGCTCCAAACTAAATGCTGATGTCTGGAGGAATCTTCTTCTTGGGAACAAGATAAATCTCCTCACCTGGATCAAGGATTGCTGCAGGATGGAAACTAGGACCATGTAGAACAGCTGAGATCCAATGATGTGAAGGAAATACTGAAGGATCTTGATACTTGTAATCAGCTTCAAAGTTAATGAGATGACTTGAAATTCAAACCAGTAGAGATGAAATGAGCTCTAGATAGGTGAAATAACTGTCCAAGCGAATGTATAATGTCTCCATCTTTATTTACACAGAGAGGATGTGTGCAAGTGATTTTGTAGAAACATAGAGAGGGCACAGAATCAAAGAGTGTGAATGAATGGGCTCCATGGGTTGATATAGCTTCCAAATAATCCAAGAGATCACAAATAAGCAAAACAGTAGACTCATGGGAATATACTAGTAAATAATCCTCTATTGTAGAAGAATGTAAGGAGGAAAGGTAGTGATGTTCAAAATATTCAAGGAGGCTTTGAGAATGAGTGCCAAGAACAAAGGAGGAGCTGCAGAAGTGCATGGGATCAAGTATGGTAAGTGGTAAGACACTAAAAGGACTTGATTTGGCTAAGCAAACATCTTGGAATTCACTGGGTTGCGCACCATTAAGGATAGAGGCATGCACAAAGTGTGAGAGGTCTGGCATATGGATCTCAAAATCCATGATAGAAGACCTAGAGAACACTAAATATGTGAGTGAATCATCAATATAAATAGAGGCTCCATTAGTCACTTCTTTTTCATCAACAACATCATAAGAATATGAATCAAGATATTCTACTTCAAGAGACATAGAAAATGGCTCTTCAATATTTTCTTCTTGATTGAAAGAGGAAGCATTCGAATCAAAGAGAGTAGTAGCAACAAGAACTATATGAGAAACTTCTTCTTCATCATCAACTTCATCATAGATTATAGAGGCTGAGACATTTTGAGAGAGAGGAATCATTGAGGAGCTATAGGCACTCTCCACATGTCATGTCCCCGGTTTCGACCCCGTTTGCATGATGTATATATTGTAATTAATCGTGGTGAGGAGCTCAAGGAAAAAGCCCCACCATCGATTTGGTTGTGTATGTTCGGCAATGGGGATATTTGCCGATGGTTTGTCGTGCTATCCGGCACCTTATAATTTGACATCATGTAATTACGCACATCCATTAAACTAAAACCACAACCAGCTACGGCAGTGCAACGTTGAATGAAAAGGGCATGGTTCCAAAGGATAAGGGGTGGGGATGTCAAACCTTGGTTATGGGGGAAAAACCCATGTTTTGTCACCTTGTTGATTTTCCACCTTCTTGTCTCACCCAACCTTGTCAACCTCTTTAATGCTCAGCTGGTGGTTGAGGAGTTATGGCTGAAGGCATTTATTGCTGAAGTGGTGGTGGTTGTGGGAGGCTGTCAGCCTTACCCAATTTCCCACTCCACCCATGTCTGCCCATTCTTCTCCCTCACGCACTCTTCCCTAGTCAGTTTACACTCTCACCACGATTTTTGGTCGGTTGGCTTCTCACGCACAGGCTCTGGGCGATTTTAGTCTCACGCGGACATTTTCTGGGGCTCCACGAGTTGCTGAAGCACCCATGCACTGCAATTCGCGTCCTTGCTGTTGTTTTGTTCATCCACGGGCAAAATCGGAGTTGTTTTCTCCTCACGCAGGGCCTCTACTGCTGAAATCCTCACGCAGAATCGGGTATGTTTTCTCCTGCGTTTTGTGGGCTGGTGTAAGTTCCCTCATGCACAGACTGTTGGGGCCGTTTTCTAATGTTGTGAGCCGTGCTCACGGATTGTGTTTTGGGGCTGTTGACTTCCCCACGTTTTTGTTGGCTGTGGTGACCAACTGCGTTTTGGGCCACTGGGTTTTCGAAGTGAGCTATTTCTCTATTGTGGTCTGTGGCTATGCTGGAAGTACTGTTGATTATCCTTTGTGGTCTGCGATTTGTGTTAATGTTCATTGTGTGTTTGGGCTGCTGAAGTACCCTGTTTGGGTTGCAGCTGGGTTGTTTTGGCCACGATAGGGCCAAAACCAGCTCTGAGTTTCCTTGTAGGCTGGAGTGGTGTCTCACCCTTTGTTTGGGACTGTCCCCTATTGTTTATGACTTCTTCACAGAGCTGTGAAAGGATTGTTTGGCTGCTGGTATGCAGTGGTTGACCCTTGGACTGTGCTGGCTTGGCCTGTCTGTGGAAAGCCTGTGAAACCCAGCAGAGTTGGTTTGGCTGTTATGTGTCCCCTTGGCTATGTGTAAGCCTACAATTGACCCTTATTCCAGAGGAATCATGCCCAGCTCGGGGGTGGCAGCGTTGCTGAGAGATTGATGAGCAAGCTGGCCTATGGTTGGGTGGAACGTTGCAGCGACGTAGCTGGTTGCGGGCAAATTCTTCATCTAAAGATAAGTGCTTCTGGTTACTTCACCTCTGCAAATTATATTGATGTTGAATGAATTCTGTTGAATGCTGGAATGCTCATGTATGTTTGCTTCCACTGTATGAATAAAGAATTATGCATCTGAGTATGCTTGCAAGTTTAATTTCAGCATTTGATTTCTTTGATTATGCTCATTGGGCTGTTTTCCCGGTCGTGTATGATATGTCCGTCACGTCCTCTTCGCCGGTTGAGGGACGAGGAAGTGACAATATGGTATCAGAGCGCCATGGTTACAACAATGGGCCTCTATGGGCCATGAAAGTGCAGGGACAAACACAGAACTTCTTCCTGCCCAGTAGAAATTAGACTGGAAACTTCAAGAAAATCGCCTAAGTGTGAGCAGTCGGACCACTGAAGTAAGTGGAATTCTGCCATTGCGGAAGGGTTGGAGAAGTTCCTATCCGCCGTTGCGGAGGGTTTCGGGAAGTTACCCATCCGACCGTTGCAGATGAGTTCTCAGAGTTAACCTTCGACCGTTGCGGATGGCGAATCGCTTGGGCTTCCGATTGGAAAGGCTGCCGACGGCCGCCGTTGCGGAAGGTAGAAGCTTCCGGGGAGCCGCAGTTGTGGAAGGGTTGGAACACCCGGAGAGCCTCCGTTGCGGAAGGTAGAAGCTTCCGGGGAGCCGATTCGGCGGAAGACAGAAAGGTCAGGGAGCCGGTTCGGCGGAGGAAGGAATGGGAAAGGAGCCGACGTTGCGGCTGGGAGATCGAAGTGGGATCCGATTCAGCGGCTGCAAGATTGGTTAGAGAGCCGATTCTGCGGAAGGAACAATGGTTCCAGGAGCCGATTTCAACTGTTTCTCAGTGAAAATTCTACTTTACAGTAGTGTAATGAAAGTGCCGAGATTAGTGAAAGCCTTCATTCTTGGAAGTGGTGTGGTTTTCACATCCGAGGTCGGAATGATGCATGTGAATAGGCGTTGGAAAGCTTATCCAGCAAGGAACAAGGATAAGTGACCAGAAATCTGAGCATGGAGCAGCAAGTGATAATAATGGCCGTTGTTGTCAAATGGACAAATCTGGACAGTTGCATGCCCAGGGGCAGCAGGGACTATGAAGTCAACCAGCTGCTGTGTGGAAAAGAAATTCCATAAGAAGATGAGGGATTTGAAAGGGAATTTTTCATTAGACCCTATCTTGTTGATTATAACTTTATTCGTTGATTTTATGCTTGAAATGCATGAGGATATGTAGTGCATGCATAGGATATTGCATGTTGGTAAGAATATGGGAAATTACATAGTTATGATGAACCACTAATGATAATCAT
>LPNX011010660.1:197610-209621 GCA_001517045.1 Pseudotsuga menziesii
AAAAATTAATGAGAATAAACTAAACATGTGAATCTATTCAATGTTTGAATATAGGTATCGCTGGAAGCGAGAACTATGAGAGCATCCTAGAGGTGCATGTGGACATGTGACTATCCTGGAAGGCTCGGAATGAGCGGTAATGAAAAAGGTGCTAGTGAGACGGGGGAGTCCTAGCAGCTGAGACAAACCATGTGGAGAAACTCCATGGTTTAGAGGTCTAGAATAGACCAAAGACACTAAGTGTCATGACCAAGAAAGATTGGTCCAACATTCACGGTAAAGTGAAAGAGGCTAAGAGCATGAAAAGCCACTGCGATGGCGAGGGTTCCAGGATGGAACAAAACAAAGAGGGGAAAATCTCTTACTGCTCTCTCTTTCCTTTTGATTATATATGTTTATGTATATATGTTTATGCATTGTGAAAACAAAGGATTGTTTAATGCATGTATGATTGAAACGCAATGTGTGTATTTGCTTAAAGTAAATTTGTGAATGCTGGAATAGTTAATTCCCTGCTCAAGAATGGAAATGAAGGAGCTCATGTGCCTGTTGGGGAAGGCATGAAAAATATTTAAGTTTCCTTAATGGAACTTGAACTGTCATGCCAATTGGGTAATTAACTAGCTGATTTTGATGCCTATATTATGCTTAGTCTGATAGAATTTCAATGGTGCATTCCATAGGTGAGAAAAGTGAAACCAGGTGGTGCACGTTGATTATGGAAGCAGATCAAAAGTTATTGGACTTGGCTCGAAGTCTCCTTCAAGTGCTTGCTAAGACCCAAGAGAATCTTGGGGAGATGCTCAAGATACAGAGAAGGCAGAGTGAAATGAACCACCAGATTTTGCAAGACTCTATTGGTTTGCAAAGGGAGGTGAAATGCCTTCTGGGAGCAATCGGAAAAGGAAAGGAAGGTGGATCAGCAATGGGACATTCGTCCAAGCGACCCGATAGGAAATGGTACAGGCATGAAGACTCAAAGGAAATTGAGTAGGTAAAGATGAAGCAGCCAGTGAGATGCTGGAGATGCGGAGGACATCATTTACGCCAAGACTGTCTGATGAGGGAACATGATGAGGGAAATAGCCGCAAAGTTCCTAGACTTCGGGATCAGCTGGAAGCTGAGAACCAGCAGGAAAAGTACATGGAAGCCGAAAGGCTTGGTCTTGAACGTTCAAAGTAGATGACTGAACGTGGAATAGATCTGCAATTTTGAATTTTTGATGTGCAATTGTATATATGTAATGGAACACCGAGGACGGTGTTATTCCAAGGGGGAGGGTAATGTCATGTCCCCAGTTTCGACCCCGTTTGCATGATGTATATATTGTAATTAATCGTGGTGAGGAGCTCAAGGCAAAATCCACACCATCGATTTGGTTGTGTATGTTCGGCAATGGGGATATTTGCCGATGGTTTGTCGTGCTATCCGGCACCTTATAATTTGACATCATGTAATTACACACATCAATTAAACTAAAACCACAACCAGCTACGGCAGTGCAACGTTGAATGAAAAGGGCATGGTTCCAAAGGATAAGGGGTGGGGATGTCAAACCTTGCTTATGGGGGAAAAACCCATGTTTTGTCACCTTGTTGATTTGCCACCTTCTTGTCTCACCCAACCTTGTCAACCTCTTTAATGCTCAGCTGGTGGTTGAGGAGTTATGGCTGAGGGAATTTATTGCTGAAGTGGTGGTGGTTGTGGGAGGCTGTTAGCCTTACCCAATTTCCCACTCCACCCATGTCTGCCCATTCTTCTCCCTCACGCACTCTTCCCTAGTCAGTTTACACTCTCACCACGATTTTTGGTCGGTTGGCTTCTCACGTACAGGCTCTGGGCGATTTTAGTCTCACGCAGACATTTTCTGGGGCTCCACGAGTTGCTGAAGCACCCACGCACTGTAATTCACGTCCTTGCTGTTGTTTTGTTCATCCACGGGAAAAATCAGAGTTGTTTTCTCCTCACGCAGGGCCTCTACTGCTGAAATCCTCACGCAGAATCGGGTATGTTTTCTCCTGCGTTTTGTGGGCTGGTGTAAGTTCCCTCGTGCACAGACTGTTGGGGCCGTTTTCCAATGTTGTGAGCCGTGCTCACGGATTGTGTTTTGGGGCTGTTGACTTCCCCACATTTTTGTTGGCTGTGGTGACCAACTGCGTTTTGGGCCACTGGGTTTTCGGAGTGAGCTGTTTCTCTGTTGTGGTCTGTGGCTATGCTGGAAGTACTGTTGATTATCCTTTGTGGTCTGCGATTTGTGTTAATGTTCATTGTGTGTTTGGGCTCCTGAAGTACCCTGTTTGGGTTGCAGCTGGGTTGTTTTGGCCACGATAGGGCCAAAACCAGCTTTGAGTTGCCTTGTAGGCTGGAGTGGTGTCTCACCCTTTGTTTGGGACTGTCCCCCGTTGTTTATGACTTCTTCACAGAGCTGTGAAAGGATTGTTTGGCTGCTGGTATGCAGTGGTTGAACCTTGGACTGTGCTGGCTTGGCCTGTCTGTGGAAAGCCTGTGAAACCCAGCAGTGTTGGTTTGGCTGTTATGTGTCCCCTTGGCTATGTGTAAGCCTGCAATTGACCCTTATTCCGGAGGAATCATGCCCAGCTCGGGGGTGGCAGCGTTGCTAAGAGATTGATGAGCAAGCTGGCCTATGGTTGGGTGGAACGTTGCAGCGACGTAGCTGGTTGCGGGAAAATTATTCATCTAAAGATAAGTGCTGCTGGTTACTTCACCTCTGCAAATTATATTGATGTTGAATGAATTCTGTTGAATGTGGGAATGCTCATGTATGTTTGCTTCCGCTGTATGAATAAAGAATTATGCATCTGAGTATGCTTGCAAGTTTAATTTCAGCATTTGATTTCTTTGATTATGCTCATTGGGCTGTTTTCCCGGTTGTGTATGATATGTCCGTCGCGTCCTCTTCGCCGGTTGAGGGATGGGGACGTGACACCACATAGCTAGAAGGATCCTCATTGTCCTTTCCCAAAACATTATCCAATGTTGTCCAGAGATCCTTTGGGTATTCAACAGAATCAATAAGGTAGCACATGCTTGGAGAGATAGCTAGAAAAATAGATCCAATTGCTCTATCACAGTCATTGAACCAGTCAATTGGCTCTTCATAATACATTTCACCAGCTCCAATAGATATCTCATAGATACCTTGTCTCTTTATATTGAATTTGAACCTCCAAAATAAACCTGCAAATCTGAAAAGGAGGATTAATTAATGAACTCTCAAAGATCTGATATCATGTAGAAATTTGATATCCTCAGTTCTGATACCATGTACTTGTGAGTATCCCTTGGCTACCAATATTACCTTATATTTCAAAGGTGAACCATCAGCAGCAAACTTATTCTTGAAAACCCACTTACGTTGAACTAGCTTCCTCCTTGGGAGAAGATCAACCAATTCCCAAGTGTTGTTCTTCTGGAGCGAGCTGAATTATTATTTCATGGATGTTTTCCATATTGGATCATGTGATGCATCTCCATATGTCTATGGATCTGATTCAACCATCAGATATCACTTCTAATAAAATAGAGGATCTTTCACACAAAGGGCACTCTCAAATTGAGATCTGGTCCTCCTAGTGTCACTAGGATTTCTAGCTAGTTCCCCAGCTGAATGAATGGTATTTTCTGCCCATTTTGGTCTTGTGGGACTTTTAGGATCTGCAATCAAACCATCATTATCATACATATCAGACTCAGCAAACTCATTAGTCTCTTCACTTACAATCAATGGATCTGGTGGTGAACAAGACTCTCCAACTTCAACTACTACTGAAGGCTCTCCTTGGAAATGAACACTTCTTTCAATGAAAGATTTGTTAGTGCTCAATTTTATCAGCTTGTACCCTTTTGAATATTCAGAATACCCAACAAATAGGCCCTCTTGGATTTGGGGCTACAAAACCTTCCTCTTTTTAGTTGGAATTCTAGCCCAAGCCTTTGAGCCAAAAATCCTGAAATGGGTCACATCGGGTTTGTGCCCACTCCAAGATTTGAAAGGAGTCATACCATCAAGATGTTTATGAGGCACCCTATTCTAGATCTAGGATGCACAGTTTATAGCCTCGGCCCAAAACTTTGGTGGCAAAGTCTTAGCCTCCATCATGCAGGTTGCCATCTCCTTTAGTGATCTATTCTTTCTCTCAGCAACACCATTTTGTTGTAATGTGTAAGGGATTGAACGTTGCATCTGAATACCTGCATCCTTACAATATTAAATCAACTCATAATTGACATACTCACCACCATTTTTAGATTTGAGGATCTTTAGTTTCCTCCCATACTGGTTTTCAACCAAGGCTCTAAAGACTTTGAAGAGGTCAAAAACTTCAGACTTATGCTTTAGGAAGTGAACCCAACAATACCTGGAAAAGTCATATATGAAGGTCAGTGCATATTTGTCTTGAATCATGGACATATGAGGGAATGTACCAGCGATGTCACTATGGATCAGCTCAAGAGGTGCATAGGTTCTCTCATGACTAGCTTTCTGATACTTGTGCTCTGGATGTTTTCCTAGGATACAACCTTGACAGACTCCCTTGGAAAATTTGATCTTTGGTAACCCTATGACCATATATTTTCACTCAAATAAGAAAGATACTTGTAGTTAAGATGGCCAAATATTTCATGCCAAAGCTTGCTTGCTTCATTAGCATGACTCACATGAGCAGAGGGGTTTGAGTACGATATAAAATGGGAAAACTTGTATACCTTTGAAGTGTGATCTACAACACCTTTTGCTATGAATTTACCATTTTAAATCTCAGTGATTTCAACATCATCAAGATATAATATGACCTTCGTTGGAGACCCAGCATGATTCATCTGATACACTGAAAAGAGATTAGAGGCAAGACCTGGAACATAAAACACATTATTGAACTTACCATGGTCAATATCAATCCTTCCCTTCCCCAAACTGTCAGTGAGAGAGTCATCTACCAAAACTATTGGTGGACCTTTCAACATGTCAAGAGAGGAGAATGTCTCTTTTGTCGAAACCATATGCCTAGAAGCTCCAGAGTCTATGATGAAGCTAGGTGATCTTGAGGTGTCAGCAGCAAAGGCATGTAGTTTCTCACTATCCTATGAATTTGATCCTCCTTTCCTCTTATTTGAGAAATTAGGAAGGGAGATGTTATTCTTCTCCAAGATTTGGGTCAACATGTCAATTTGCTTCTTCATACAAGAGCTCTCAGGATGATAGCCCTTACTGTAGTATGTGCACTTCCTCATTTCTCCTTTGTTCTTCTTCTTCTAAGAGTTCTTCTTGGAACCTTGGGGCTCCTCTTGAGACTTGTTCTTGTCTCTCTTTTTCTCAGGTGGCTTTTTATCTTTTTTCCTGGTTTTTGAATCCACCCTTGAATCTCCATCAACCAAAGCTTGGTCTTTGGAAGGTTTGATGGTGCCCATCATCATAAACTTCTCTTGCTCCTATGTGAGGGATTCCATGAACTCGGTAAGCTTAGGAATATTCCAGGCTCGAGCTGTCAACTTGGTGGCATGGAAGGTTGAAACAAACATTGAATAGTCAAAACCAAGATTAGAGAGAATGGCCAAAACTAGTTGCTCTTCCTTCTTTTCGATCCCACACTATTTCAACTTCAAAACAAGGGCTTTAAACTTGGAAAAGTAGAGTTGCAATGATTTGAAGCTACTGGGACTCAAGGAGATCAGATCATTCTCGATTTGATGTCCTCTCATATCATCCATATTTCCAAAAGTCTCTTCTAGCTTCTACCACACTTCATTAGGTGATGTCAATCCATCAAGATGGAAGAGGAGGTCTCTTGAAATGCACAGACACAAAATACCATAGGCCTCATCCCTCCTGTTGTGCCATTTAGTTTTCTCTGTAGATGCATTGGGCTCTGCCTGAGTTTCCATTGTCACCCCATAGAGACCTTTCTCTCTCAACAATATCTCCATCTTAGCTTTCCACTCCAAGAAATTGAATGGAGTCAAGATAATCTTTTGAGATTGGTCCATGTTAGTTTTTCAACTTTAAGCTAGCATTATTAGGATCTTTAACTGAGAGAATAACAAGTACAGCAATAAAACACAAGAGACAAGGAACATAGTGTTTTTCCTCGAGGAAACCATAAATGGAGAAAACCCTGCAACTTCCTCAGAGATATAATCAGCACCAAAACAGTAAGTGATCTCCCGATAGGAGTAATATTCTTCTTGTCTAGCCCCAGTGTCTTCTCCTTCCTCAACTATGTGCTACACTTGAGTGTGGATGAGTTGTGTGATAAATAGAGACTCCAGTTCTCTATTTATACTAATCCCGACATGACTAAAACCCTACTAGGGCCGACCTCTACTAGGAGAGTCTAATAACCCTAGTGCCCCGAAATTGCAGGGACTTTAACCCTTAGACAATCAGAGGGTTACCCACTATGACTTGACATGATGTGTTTACATTATTGATACTCCCGATCGAAACATAGGGGCATGACAACATGACTCAATTACATTATAGATACATCCCAGAATAAACATCGGGTTACAATACATAAGATGCATAGATGAATACATTCCGAAGTTACAAATACATCAACACTCCCTCTTAACTAGGAAGGTATTCTTTTGACACAATTTTTAGCACTGGTCTTCTTCTCTGTATCAACTAGATCATCTTGTCATCTGCATCTCAAGTATTTTGATTCTTCAAGTCATATTCATCTTCAATTCATCTTCATTCTTCAAATCTGGATCATCTCTCGATCTAGATCATCATGGGACATCATCACTGGATCTGGATCATCACTAGGCATTATCACTCAATCTGGATCATCACTACTAAATCATCATCACTAGATCTCGATCATCACTCAATCTGGATCATCACTGGTTCTATCTCATGATTCTTCTTGTCACAGGAAGTTCTACAGAGCCAGCCCTTTTTCATGTTGGTTGTAGGACTAGCCTCCATGTAGGTCTTCTTCAGCACTTATATCTGACACTAAATCAGAATGGCCCGCCCAACACTTACATCTGACCTACTCGTCAGAAAGGCACACCCAGCACTCACATCTGATCATGTAAGAACCAATCCTATAATCATATCAGAAAGGCCCAGCACTCACATTCACCAGCATGATAGGAACTCAAACTACTATCATCTATGAAAAGGCTTAGCACTTACAACCACCAGCATGATAGGAACTCAAACTACTATCATCTGTGGAAAGGCACAACACTCACATCCACCAGCATGGTAGGAACTCAAACTAATACCATCTATGGAGAGGCACAACACTTACAATCACCAGCATGGTAGGAACTCAAACTACTACCATCTGTGAAAAGGCATAGCACTTACAATCACCAACATGATAGGAACTCAAACTACTATCATCTGTGAAAAGGCACAACACTTACAATCACCAGCATGATAGGAACTCAAACTACTATCATATGTGAAAAGGCTTAGCACTTACAACCACTAGCATGATAGGAACCCAAACTACTATCATCTATGGAAAGGCCACTACACTTACATCTGATCATGAGGGAACACATCCCTCCATCACATCAGAATGGCTCTCAGTCCTAGACTAAGGATTCCTGGTACCTCACCAAGTGGCTCCATTCAAAGAATGGTGATAGCAATTATATCTGACACCAAGTCAGAATGGACAGCACTCATATCTGACATGGGAGGAACCTAATCCTTTATCCATGACAGAATGGATTAGCCCTTACATCTGATCAAGTGGGAACACATCCCTCTATCACATCAGAATGGCCATGCACTCATATCTGATCATGTGAGAGAACATCTCACGGTCATATCAGAACGGCTCTCAGTCCTAGACTGAGTTTTCCTGGTACCTCACCATGCAACTCCATTCAAAGAATGGAAATCGCCCTTATATCTGATCATGTAGGAACCAATCCTACAGTCTTATCAGAATGGATCAGCACTCATATCTGACATGGAAGGAACCAATCCTCTCACTATGACAGAATGGCTCAGCCCTTACATCTAACCTACTCGTCAGAATGGCTACTGATCTCAGCACTCATATCTGTCATGGAAGGAACCAATCCTCTCACCATGACAGAATAGCTTAGCCCTTATATCTAACCATGGAAGGAACCAATCCTCTCACCATGTCAGAATGGATATGGGACTCATCACTTTCCCTTGGAAGAAACCTTGATCTGGAGAACACCAAGCTTCTCCCTGAAGTACTCGACCTTCACCCTAGCCAATGGCTTCATCAACACATCAGCTATCTGTTCCTTCGTCGCAAGATATTGGAGCTTCACTACTCCCTTCTGCACAATATCCTTGATATAGTGATACTTGATCTCGATATGCTTTGACTTGTCATTAAACACTAGATTCTTTGACAACTTCACGCAACTCTGGTTGTCACAGTGTATACAAGTAGCATCCAACTGGAGATCAAATAAATCAGATAGTAAATTCCACATCCATACTGCCTCACAACTAGCTGAACAAGTTGTGACATACTCTACTTCATCTGTACTCAGTGCCACACAGGATTGCTTCCTACTAAACCAAGAGATCACACCTGATCCCATACTGAAGCAACACCCTAAAGTTATCTTCCTATCAATGGCACTGCCTACCCAATCTGAATCAACATAAACCTCTAGGTTAATCTTCTAATTCACATCATACTTGAGCCCATAATCAACTGTACCCTTCAGGTACCTCAGAATATGCTTTGCAGTAATCAAGTGAACATTTCTTGGATCTGTCAAGAACTAGCTCAAGGTGTTCACAACAAAGCAAATGTCTGGTCTTGTGTTCGTCAGGTACATCAATGACCCAATCATCTGATGATACATTGTAGCATCAACTGACTCTGATGAAGCACCACTCAATAGCTTCAGGCTTGATGCCAAAGGTGTGGCCATAGCCTTTTAGTCCATCATCCCAAACCTCTTCAAGATCTCTACTACATACTTCCCTTGTCCAAGGAATATTCCATCTGTACTCTGCCACACCTCCATACCTAGAAAGTAATGCATCATACCCAAGTCCTTCATCTTGAAATTAGTAGCAAGATTTCTCTTCGTATCAACAATCAACCCATCCACACCTGTCACAAATAGATCATCTACATATAGTAGAAGCATCACTGGGTTTCCATCTTCAAGCTTGTAGTAAAGGTTGGAATCTGCTTTAATCTTGGTAAAGCCCAAACTAGATAGAAAGATTTCAATTCTGTCATACCAGGTCCTGGGTGCCTATTTCAAACCATATAGGGCTTTCTTCAATATACATACATGAGACTCTCTATCATATGTCTCAAAACCGAGTGGTTGTTCTACATACACTTCCTCTTCTACTACACCATTCAAGAAGGCAGTCTTGACATCCATCTAGTGTATCTTCCATTTCATCACTGCAGCCAGAGCAAGTACTGATCTGATGGAAGTGTATCTGGCTACAAGTGCAAATGTTTCTTCATAGTCTATTCCTTCTTTCTAAGAGAAACCCCGAGCCACAAATCTTTCTTTATACTGTTCAATGCTACCGTCTGCAGCATGCTTGATCTTATAGATCCATTTGGAAGTTACAACTGACTTCCCTTCTGGTCTTGGGACAACATCCCAAACATCATTTTTCATGATCAATTGATATTCTTCGATCATAGCATCCTTCCATTCTTTCCATTCTACCGCTTCTTCATAATTGGAAGGTTCTTTGTCAATGAAATCACATAGTAGAGCTACATACCTGGAGCAAGATTTGGTCCTCTTTCTTTCTCTGTGGTTCTCTTCTAGAGCCCCATATCTTTCTGCACCTTGGATAAGTTCTTGTACCCAAGTAGGTTTCCTCTTATGAGGATTCTTCTCCAGAGGTGGATCTATAGGTCTTTGTGGTTCTTCAAATTCTCTATCTTCTTCTTGAGCTTCTTCGTTCATGGTTGTATCATTAATTATAGGTGATTTTGCTTCTTCAGGTTCTTCAACAGGTATCTTTCTAGATTTGTTGTAAGCTGTGTCTTCATCAAATGTCACATCCCTACTGATGTCAATATTTTTGTATCCTGGGAAATAGATTATGTAATCCTTCAAGTTTTTAGAGTATCCCACGAATATACCCTTCTTTCCTGAAGGATCTAATTTTGTCCTATTCTCCTTTGGGATGTGTATGTACATAGGACAGCCAAATATTCTGAGATGGCTGAATTCTGGTTTCTTGCTGGAGAAGACTTCTTCAGGAGTATTGTTCTCAAGTACTCTATGTGGAGTATGGTTCTGTACATACATCGATGTTCTAGAAGCTTCAACCCAAATATGCATAGGAAGATCTTGATCATGAAGTATTTCTATTGCAGCTTCCATGATAGTTCTATTCTTCCTTTCTGCAACCCCATTCTGTTGTGGATTATAAGGAGTGGACAACTCCCTCTTAAACCCTGAGTCTTTGCATAGCTTCTTGAATTCATTTGAAGTGAATTCTTCGCCATTGTCTGATCAAAAAGTCTTGATCTTCTTCTTAGTATGGTTCTCGATCAAGGCTTTGAATTCCTTGAATTTGCTAAATACTTCGTATTTGTTCTTCATGAAGTAAACCCATGTATTCCTAGAAAAATCATCAATAAAAGAAACATAATATGCATACCTGCTTAGTGAGTTTGATGACATAGGACCGCATACATCGGAGTGGATTATTTCCAAGATTCCTTTTTGCTTTGCTTTCACTACTTCGAAATGTCTTCTTTGTATTCTTCCCTTTCGCACATCCTTTGCAGACCCCATCATGTTTTGCTTGGATTTCTAGAAGAGCTTCAATAGCTTTGCTTGCAATAGGTAGTGCTCTGTAATGCACATGTGAAAGCCTTCTCTGCCAAAGTTCATTTGGCTCTACTATGTCATGGACCAATGCTTGTTCTGAATGACCCTTCAATTTGTACAATCCTCCTTCTTGTTCTCCAATCACTACTGCATCATCGATAGTCTTTTTTCTAGGCCACATGATGACTTGACCATCTATGAATGCAACCCTCATTCCTTTTGCATCCAATGCTGATATGGAGAGAAGGTTCTTCTTGAGTCCTGGTACAAACAATACTTCCTTCATTGTTAGAGACTTACCCGAGTCTAGTTTATAGGAAGATTCCCCACTACCTTTTATTGGATATTGGTAGTCATCTCTTAGTTTCACCTTGTGAGGTGATTCATGTTCTGACAGTCTTACAAAGGATTACTTGAATCCAGTCATATGTTTGGAAGCCCCACTGTCTATAAGCCAATCATCACTACCATGAGTAATGTTACCTATGAGAGAAGAAATCAAAACATATTCATCGTCGCTTGAAGAATCTTCACTTTCATATCTGGATCTTTTCTTGGATGGTTCATCATCCTCTACAGCATGAGCATGATGTCTTCTTTTGTTCCACTTATTCTTATGAGAGTGTACCTTGTTCTTAAGACAGTCTTTTGCAAAGTGTCATTTTGCATCACATGTATAACATCTCAATCTAGATAGGTCCTTTCTATTGTTATCCTTAGAATAAGAGTTCTTACCTTTGGAGTAATGAGGATTTCTTCTTCCCTTCTTGGAGTGAACTGTGAGGGCTTGATCTTCACTTCCCATATTCTCTTCTCGAGCTGCTATCCGAGCTTCTTCTTTAGAGCATTCTTCCCATAGTCTTCTGAACTTGACTAACTTCTTTCTTGCACATATTCCTTGGATGAATGAATCCCATGACCTAGGAAGTCCATTCAGTGTTGTCATCAGAATCTCTGCATTCTCCACTTCTTCATCTAAAGCTTCTAATTGTTCCTTGATCTGAGAAACCCTTGTGAAGTAGGACTATATAGTCTCTGCATTCTGAATCTTCACATTCTTTAGTTGATTCCTCAGAGTCATCTTCCAATTTATGTTCTTCCCTTAAAACAACTTGGTTAGGGCATCAAACATAGATTTAGGTGTCTTGAGAGAGGACACCTGTGGGATAAGGTGATCCTTGATAGAATCAGCAATGATCCTCTT
>LPNX011010660.1:209662-224489 GCA_001517045.1 Pseudotsuga menziesii
CGCATCTCCCTTTGGAACTAGAACCTCCTCATGAATGTAGGAATCTAACTCATTCTCTTCCAAGACCAGGGAGATCCTATACTTCCAGGCTTGGAAGTTTTCATCTCCCTCAAGATTTCATCAAGATTGGTATGGTGAGACATCTTAAACTGAGAACCTCAAATGGAAATACAAAATATTTTAGATCTTACTAGGTCAAGATGTTGGATCTGAAACTTGAGTTGAAATTCTGCAGAGCTGGTTCGGGAGCAGATTAGGGTTTTTCTTTTTTGGAGATATATCCACCCAAATGCTTTGAAATTTGTCCCTAAATTCGATTTTGGGGAGCAGATCAATCCAGGCTTGGGCTCACTGAAAAATTCCTCTTCTGTGAAAATCCCTAATTTCCAGCAGTAGTAATAGCTCCAAAACTGAAAAACCTCAGAATTGGATTCTGCTTCGACAGAAAGATGCACCCTAAGGAGGAGAGTTATTCCACTTTAATTTTGCTCAAAATATGTGGAGGAAGATCCACAAACTAGGAAGCCCTAGTTCCCGCAGCTGCACAGTGTCTTCTTCTCAGGTTAGCTCTAATACCATGTTAGTTTTTCAACTTTAAGCTAGCATTATTAGGATCTTTAACTGAGAGAATAACAAGTACAGCAATCAAACACAAGAGACAATGAACACAGTGTTTTTCCTAGTGGAAACCATAAATGGAGAAAACCCCACAACTTCCTTAGAGATAGAATCAGCACCAAAACAGTAAAACCCCAAAACAGTAAGTGATCTCCCGACAGCAATAATCTTCTTCTTGTCTAGCCCTAGTGTCTTCTCCTTCCTCAACTATGCACTACACTTGAGTGTGGACGAGTTGTGTGATAAATAAAGACTCCATTTCTCTATTTATACTAATCTTGACATGACTAAAACCCTACTAGGGCCGACCTCTACTAGGAGAGTCTAATAACCCTAGTGCCCCGGAACTGCGGGGACTTTAACCCTTAGACAATTGGAGGGTTGCCCACTATGACTTGACATGACTTGTTTACATTATTGATCCTCTCGATAAAAACATCGTGGCATGACAACATGAATAAATTACATTATAGATACATCCCAGAATAAACATTAGGTTACAATACATAAGATACATAGATGAATACATTCCGAAGTTACAAATACATCAATAGTCCATAGCTCATAAACTGTGCCCTCAAGTCAGCAGAATGCACTCCCAATCAAGATGTCGAACCTGCAATAGCAATAAGGAAGGAGATAAATTGATCTACAAAGGCTCTGATACCATGTAGAAATTCTAAAGACTTGATGGCACAAGGAATTTCATAAAGAGGCTAAGGATCTAGGAACACAATTAACCTCACATACAATTGTAGAGAATTAGCATAAGGAGAGAAGAAGAAGAATTAATGAACACACATTAATGAATGATCAATAAATGATAATTGATATTATTACATACATAGTACATCCTTACAAAGGAAAAAGGAGTTTCTAGAAGATAACTCAAGCTAGCTCATAAAGCAGGCTTACTAATTATGATAAACCCCATAGTTGACTAAAGCACTTTCCCAATCTACCAAGCACCTCACGAATTAGCAATAGAATGTGTGAGTTATGATGAGTGAAGGAAATACTTGCTAATCCTAGAATATGGAGAGAAAATAATGGAGGATGGGTTGGAAACAAAAGCTGCCAGTTTCCTAGTTGACTAGCTTCACCCTATCCACAGAACAACAGGATAAAGTAGAATAAAGCAGAATTTACTGTAAAGCACAGTTACCAATTCTGGATGGCCATAAAGTGGTCAATATCAACCCAGAATCAGAAATAAATCATTCCTAGGATATAAATGGCAAGTGGTGCAAGTCGATGTCAACTATCTAAGCTAGTGCATAGGAAATTAATCAAATAATGATTAATTATTTTATGAGTCGGTTTATTATATTCCAACAAAGCTTAGTTTGTAGTTAGATTCAATTCTGTCAATTCTTGTTTAGCTGTAGATTTACTTCAATTATTTCTTAATTTGTCTCATTAAACAATAGGAAGTAGATTCTATTTTTAACTGTAGATTAGCACAAATTATTCCTCTGTCATTTTAGGTATTGAATAAGTTTAATCACTATCTTTTCTGCATTGCATCCTCATGTGCATAAATCAGCTGATGTTAAGATCATTTAGGTTATCTATTTCGTAATTCATAGTGTTTGTCCAATCCAGACTATCATTCAAACTGTCTGTTTATACTGTCATCCAGACCTTCATTCAACTTTTAATATTTTTTGTTATGTTTTATGATTGTTTAAAGTTCGGTTTTCTTAGTTTTTGAATTATGTTAAGTTCTATAATTAAATAGTAGTTATATACATATTTAGGACCTTAGTCTAAACCACTTAAAATATCCATCAAATTCCATAATCATTTCCATCTTTAATTCCGTTTTATCTCAGTTTTGAGTTGTGTTCCTTTTTGTATCTGACTCCTTCATTCATTACTGTTTTACAATTTTTTAATTGCATCTCTAATTTAGTGTACTTCATTCTTATTTAGATTTCATCTAGAATTAAGTTTATTAAATTTATTGTCTAAAAATCACATCAATTCTTTATAAGTTTGATCATCGTTTCTAGAATAAGGTTTATCTTCCTCACTCTGTAGTTACTAAAGATGTTCATAGAATAGGGCGAGATTAAGAAATAAAACCTCTTTATTAAGTTTTCTACTTGCTTCTTTATTAAGTTTTATACTTGTTTTTATTAATTTTTCTACTTGTTTCTCAATTATATTTGTTTCATGCGAGAATAGTATACCCTTAATTTCAAGTGGGTCCATTAAAAGAATCTCATTTCTTAATTAATAGATTGGTTGTAAATAGCATCTTTTTCAATTAAAGTCATTTGCTTATGGAATAAATTAAAATGTTTACTATTTCTTGTAACTGGACATTCCTTAGTTTACATCTATTTGTAGAAGTTAAATTAGAATTAATTCCATTCAGTTTATTTATTTGTTTTGAAATGCATTTTGATATGCCTCCTTCTTGAGTTCTGATCACAATGAATGCATATCCTCAGAATCCGCAAGGAGAATGGAACTAGACAATTTAGTTTAGTTATTGTATATTTGTTAATTGCGTGTATACTTTAGTTATTGGATTTCTTAGATAAATTAAGTAGTTGTAATATTGTCTCAAATAATATAATCTCTTGTTTTCATATAGTAAGAAGTTTTGAATTTGTTTCTAACCTTTCTTAAGAAGAAGAATAATTAATTAATAGATTTCATGACAAAAGATAGTTCACTTTATTAGGATAGTATTATATCTTTTTATTGTTTATAGAGTAGAGTAGTATATATCGATACTTCTCTAATCTAGTAGTGTTGTACCAGTATAATTACCTTAGTAGTTGAATTTCTGGAGTTTGACTCAGTTTTTCATTTTGAAAGATCTTTCGATATTTTCTTTGTTAAAATATTTCCATGACACCTTAGGTACCCTTCTACCTTCGCATATATTTTGTGTCAAATCTAAGTTTACAAACCTTGGTCGATAATTAAATATTTGGTAAATTAATTAAGACAATAAAAAACCCAACATTTTTGGATTTGTTGCTGGGGAGTTGTTTTGTAAGGTAGAAATAAGTAGAATTCCCTTATGAAGTTTAGCAATAGGCTGGTGGCGGGGGAGTGGTAAGATGAGAGATAAGAACCTACGCATCTATTATAACAGGTGCCTCCAAATCCAATAGTAATAGTAGTATTGTAGGTTTTTGTTTAGTTTAAATTTTCATGAACAGACCTAGAGATTCGAAGGGTAGATACGTTAGAACTAGTTCCCAAAAATTTGTTAAAATTCCTACTAACCTTTATGAGGGACAGAATACCCCAACCACTAACTCAACAGAAAGCTATCGAAGAACACACGTAGGAATTAGTTCTACTTGGAAACCTAAAGACTTTATAAGAGAATCCATAGAAGATAAAGAAATCCTTGCATGAAGTTCTAAGGAGTCCATCCCTGAAGAAGTTCTTGAGGGCCAAACTTTGGAAATCCTAAACTCGACACTAGTGAAAAAACCTAACGATACAACTTTCTCACTAGTAGGGGATCCAAAATTCATCAATTTCATTGATCCTACTCAGGTACAAGCTCTCTTTGGAGGCTCAACTAATATTGTTATCTCACAAATTGAAACATCCACAATAGAACCTACTATTTCTGTAGAACCTAATAAAGAAACAGCTGACAAATCCTCTTATCAAAGGAAAAATTCCCCTGAAAAGGAACATTGGGATGCCCCATTACCACCTCAGAAGTAACGTCCTAGGTACACACTCTTTAAGAATCAAATCTACATGGAGAGACTGGGATAAAATGAAGATCATGAAGATGTTAGAAATGATGAAGGAGAAGGAGAGAATCAAACTGAGGCTACCTTCAGGTTCCCTATTCTAGACACTGAATAGGATGTAAATATGAAGAAAATACCTCCTTCCTCCTTACCTACTTTCTATGGGAAGAGTAATGAAGACCCGGACACATTTTTTTTCGAGTTTGACATCCTCTATAGAAGCTATAACTATCTACAGGATGCTCACAAATTAAAAATTTTCCCTGCTACATTGAAATATTCTTCTTTAAGGTGGTTCATGGGATTACAAAAATATAGTATTAGGACTTGGGAAGATATGAAAACCACATTCTTGTGGAAATATCAAGAGTATTGAAAACCTAGACACTCTCGAAATGATATTTTTAAGATACAGCAACTCGGAGATGAGAGATTGGAAGATTATCCTGAGAGGTTTATTTATACATTACATGAATATAAATATAATGACCTTTGAGAAGATGTAGTACGAACACTCTTTCTTAAAGGGATCTCAGAAGACCTGGTAGAAAACCTCAATCTCAAGGCATCTGGCGATATCTCTCACAAACCTTTTGCACAAATTGGGGAGATGTGTAGAAATTACTCTATAAGTAGGGGGGAAGTTGGGAAAAGTCTCCGAGAACCCTACAATAGGAATATAAAAGGAAACACCCGCAATTCTGGAGGAGTCATGAGGATAGAATTAGGGAACCTATTAGAAAACTTTGAAACTAATATTTTAGGAGCAATGGGTTCCCAACTAGATGTGTTACAAGATAATAAGAGGCAAGAGGAAAAAATTTCAGCAATGAGTATTTTATGTCCAATATGTAGGACTAAGAACCCCCAAAGGGAATTCCCCTTGAAAAACATCTCTGTATGTCACATCTATATGGATGATCATACGACAAAAAGCTTCCCATCGCTTCCTGGGTTACAAGCCATATATAAAAGTGGGGACATTGGTGAAACATCTAGGAGGCCCCCTTGGAAACCAAGAGACCAACCACCATATCATAATTTCTCACCAAAACCCCCACCTTATTATCCACCTTACCAAGCACCTCAACAATGGAACACTTCAAGTTGGAAGCAGTCGCCACCCTAGTATCCTCCTCATCCTCATTTTACTTAGCATCAGTATTGGCCATAGGGATGGAGAGGACAAGCATATCCCCAGTCACCACCTATCTCTGCACCTAATCATTTTTATCCTCAGCATCCAGCCAATGCCCAACAATTTTTTCCTGGGTTTGTGCCTTTAGGGCCCCTTATTACATAACAACCTCATCATTTCCATAATACAAACCCCCCACGACCTACATTGTTACCTGTAAAACCGATAACTAACCCAAACAATAAGCCAAATCAATCTCTTAACAGAATTGGGTTGAAAAATCTTCCATCCCTTTTCATTTCGAATATGCCTGTGAACAAGATCCAATTATGATCTGGAAGAGTTGTGAATGATAGACCCAAGTCATCAGTCATCATTCGTGAAGAAAATGAAGAGGAAGAAGATCCCAATGAAGTCATGAATGATGTTATTTTCCAAGATTTGTATATTCCAAAGATTCCAGTACATACCCATTCTCGGTGAGAACCAACTCAACAACACATAATCCCTCCATTTCCAGAATGATTAGTAATAGAAAAACATGTAATCCATCCTAAGTACGATATTTTAAATGAACTAAAAAATGTCTGTGTCAAGATCCCTCTATTACAACATATTAAGGATATACCAATTTACAATAAAGTAATAAAGGAAATTTGCATTAAGAAACCAAGAAAGAAACAAAAATACCCCCCTACAATTCATGTTATAGGAGAGATGTCTGAATGTATGACTGGCCAGTCTAGAATTGCAAAATACGCAAATATAGGGAGCCCAGTAGTAACTGTTATTGTAAATAATATTTCCATAGAAAATACACTTATTGATTTAGGATCTACTATTAATATGATGACCACTCTAGTTTTAGAAGTTTTACAGTTGGGACAATTTCTCCGACCAACCCCCTCAATTCTGGAACTAGCAGACCGTACTACGGTGAAACCTGTTGGGGTTCCAGATTACATTGTTGTATCCGTAGCTTCATGGGAATATCTTGTTGATTTCATGGTAGTAGAATCAAAGGATCCTTATAAAGTACATCCTATTATATTGGTAAGACCATAGTTGGCTACTTCTAATTCCTTCATAGGATGTAGGGATGGGGAAATCACCATTTCTAATGGGTTGTCCACACAAAATCTTGCTTTATACCCCCCAACACAACCTTTAATAGGAAAATTATGGTGGTTAGACTACCCCTTTAGGGATGAAAATATTGAATATCTTTTCTTTCCTAGTGACTACTCCTAGGCACTTCAAGAGCAAAATGCTGAGAATGTGTTAAACCAATTTGTTTCTTCAACAACATGTATAGATTTTCCTCAATCTTTTGTTTGATTTGATCAAATTTTTGGAGATGAGTTTCAAGAAAATATGGCCCTCTTAAGGTTTGTGGACACACATTGTGTCTTTTCAATTGAAGAGCATATAGGGTCTTACACCATACCTTGTGAAGTTATCCCTGGAAAAGTTCTACACATAAATGCAGGGTTAACCGAGAGTCAAAAAGAACAATTGCTTAAGGTCCTTAAAAATCAATCCAGATCATTTGCATGGGAGTACACTGATATGAAGGGTATACACCCTGACACTTGTATTCACCATATTTACATGGATTCCAGTATATCCCCTATAAGAAAGCCTCAAAGGAGGATGAACCCTGTTTTGAAGGACGTAGTTAAAGAAGAGTTACAAAAACTCCTTGATGTTGGTTTCATCTACCCAATTTCAGATAGTAAATGGGTTCTCCTCTAGTATTAGTGCCAAATAAATTCATAGGGAAATGGTGTATTTCTGTTGACTTCTAAGAATTGAATAAGGCCACACTTAAGGACTACTTTCATTTTCCCTTTATCGACCAAGTGCTAGATACCCTGTCTGACAAACAATACTTTTCTTTTCTCAATGGGTATAATGGATATAACAAGATTTGGATAGCACCTAAGGATTAGGATAAGACTACTTTTACATGCCCTTGGGGGACATATGCCTATAGAGTGTCTCCATTTGGCTTATGTAACGCACCTGCTACTTTTCAGGGTGCATTTTTAGGAATCTTTGTTGATCTAATACATGACTACGTAGAGGTGTACATGGATGATTTTACAGCCTATGGTAATACCTTCCAAGAGGCTCTCAATAATCTTGAAAAGGTCCTGATGTGATGTTAAGAGACAAACCTTGTCCTTAGCCATGAAAAATGTAAGATGTTGTTAAAAGAAGGCATAGTATTGGGGCATCATGTCTCTTCACAAGGGATAAAGGTATATCCTACTAAAATATAAGTAATTGTTGGTCTCCCCTCTCCAAAAACTCTAAAGGATGTAAGGAACTTTCTTGGTCATGCAGGTTACTACCAAATTTTTATCAAAAATCTCACTAAAATAGTTGCACCACTGTTTAAACTACTTATGAAGGATATAGAATTCCAATGGACTGAACCCTATCAAAGTGCTTTTGAGGTCTTAAAGTATAAACTATCAGTGGCACCAATACTTAGGGGTCCTGATTGGTCCCTTCCCTTTCATATATCTACTAATGCTTCTGACATGACCATAGGAGGAGTTCTTAATCAAAAAGAGGGCCAAGCCTGTTATTCCAAATATTTTATCAGCAAAAATCTGACTCTTGTCGAACTAAATTACACTGTTACTCAAAAAGAATTTCTGGCACTAGTCTACTCTATCGATAAATTTTTACATTAAATTACTGGATATGAATTTTTTTTGCATACAGATCATTCTTCGATCATATTTTTGATGAATAAACCAAATACTAATGGTAGGGTGACCCAATGGCTTCTTCTATTATAGGAATTTAATATCATTGTCGTCAACTGACCTGGTAGAGAGAATTTGGTAGTAGATTTATTCTCTCGCATTCAACATGATGATGGTGCTAAGCCTATCGATGATACTTTCCCTGACGAACATCTATTTTCTATGTCTGTTCAAACCCCTTGGTTTGCAAACATTGCTAATTATTTAGCAACTAGGAAGTTACCAAACCATTTGTCCCCACATGAGAAACGTTGAGTTTTAATCCAGAGTTCTAATTACTCTTGGGTTGATACTAACATTTTTTCATACAAGCCCAGATCTTATTATTAGACGATGTGTACGGGAGGATGAGATGACATAAATCCTCCGTGCATGCCATGATGGTCCATGTGAAGGACACTTTTCTCATAAGCGTACATCATACAAAGTGTTGCATTCTGGCTATTACTGGCTAAGCATTTTTAAGGATGATGCCAGGTACGTTATAGGATGTGACAGTTGCCAAAGAATGGGTAGACCTACGGCATCAGATGAGGTGACTTTATAGCCTCAGGTCATGATTGAGCCTTTTGAGAAATGGGCTCTTGATTTTGTAGGATCAATCTCTCCCATGTCCCGCAAGAAGAAATACATCTTGGTTTGCACAGATTATGTCACCAAATGGGTAGAAGCTAAAGCTTTGTTCCAAGCCACAGAGAAATCTGTGGTACAACTTATATATGAAGAGATATTTAGTCGGTTTGGTGTGCCTAGGGAAGTTGTCACTACCCAAGTTTCTCAATTCACCTCTAAATTAATGAAAGAACTTACTACAAAGTATAGTATCTAACATTGCAAATCCTCACCTTACCATCCACAAGCTAATGGCCAGGTAGAATCAACCAATAAGGTATTGGAAGCTATCTTAACCAAAACCATTCAGCAACATCATAAGTATTGGGCAGATAGACTCCCGGAGGATTTTTGGGCCTATAGAATAACTTGGAGAAACACTATTGGATGTACACCCTATGAGTTAGTATATGGGAAACAAGTCCTTTTACCTATTGAATTCCAAGTTAAGATTTTTCTTATGGCTGTACAATTAGGTATGGATTTGGAAGGGGCATAGAAACAACGAATTTTACAGATTAATGAATTATATGAGATTAGGAAAGATGCACTCCAAAGGACAATGCTAATATAAAATCAACGAAATGAATGGAATGATAAATTTATTAAGAAAAAGTAGTTTAATACTGGGAATTGGGCATTACTATTCGACTCAAGGTATAAAAATTTCGAAGGAAAATTAACTGCCCGTTGGATGGGTCCAGATGAGGTAGTTGCAGCCTTCAATAATGGGTCAGTAGAGATTAATACAATTGATGATTCAAAAAATTCCTTTTTCGTAAATGGACACAAACTTAGACTTTACCCTCAACCAATATCTAGACAATATTTTGTAAAGAATGTCTTACAACAAAAGGAGATGGAGCTGGTTGAAGAGGAAGTCATTCCTCCTCCTCCTGATTCTTAAATTATTTTATGTTGCCTTTATGTATATATGTAATTATATCTTTATTTATTTAATAAATAAAGTCATTTCTAATAAGCTGACTACATTCATGCAGGGAATTTGGTTTTATAATCAGCTTATAGAATTTTTCCAAATCAAACATGAAGATTCTTTTCATTTGCCTAAATTCTGATAAATCTCATATGACTTTTTCTCAATACATATGTTTTTCTTATGAATAAATATGAATCATCGAACAAGTAGTTTTGCAGTTTGATTACAAGAACCTTGTCTCTTTAATCAGCCCATGAAATCTTGTCTAAAAAGGGAAGTTCTCTAAGAACTCATAATACATCCTAACTCTTTTTCTTTAAAAAAGGATTTATAATGAAATTAAAATGTTCTCTATATCATTCATACCCACTTTATTCGATGATTCTTTATGATTTTATGGTATTTGATTTAGATATGCACATTTCTGACTTATCATTAAAACAATTGCTTAAGACCTACTTTAATCATCGTGTTCTTCAAAGTTCTATTTTACACCTAAGGACTACGAGTTCATCCTATAGTCATTATCAAAACTTGTCTCTTCAGTATTTTTGAGGTAACTCAAGAATAAGTGAAATTCCTGCTTGTGGGGAACATTACTTCTCTTTTTTGAACAATATAGACTAAGAGGTCAAGGAATAGCTTTAAGTTATTATCTTTTGACATGATCTATAATTTAGGTCATTATAAAAAAAATTAGTTATAAGATTTTCTCTCAAAAATTTGAATTATGTGTTTAGCAGGCTTAACTCGCTCTAAGGACCAACCGGCTTCCACATATTAAAAACTTTATATGAAGCAAACTCGTCGAAGTACTGAACATGATTTTTGGCAATGAGTCCATGCTAAGTAACATCTTTAAACCAGGAATCCTGGTAAGTGCAAGTAAACTCATCGGGGTACTAAACAATCTCGCTGGAAGCGGTGCTATGCTTTCATGGTACCAAGATAAACTGATTGGGGTATTGAACAAGCCTACTGGTAGCGGGGAAATATTGGGTAAAAGAGATCTGGTTAATGCATCACTATGCACATGGTTCAGGGGGGAAGAAAAACAATGAAGAAAAGGAAAAATGCATGTTTAGGACAATTCTTCATCATGTCATTAGAGAATGGTTGTAAGTTGGACTTGGACTCGGTCATCTAATTCAATATTACCTAGGATATGATTATTCTAGAAATGGGACCCATATCTATAGAAATCTCACAAAATCCAGGGTGAACTAAAAATATTATTTAGATGACAAGAGATTCTTAAAATGAGGCATGGATGACTAGTTTCTCCTATGGAAATTTTCGCATCAGTTATACTATCATTATTTGTATGATCTCCTTAAGCACTGTTATTTTTTATAGAAATACATATCTGAATCATCTCCATTTACTAGTTAGTATTTCTTTTTCTTATATAAATAATAACATCATCTTAGAACTATTTGTTAAATTATTTGGAAATATATCAATTTTTCTTTTATGGCTTGAGGACACGCCATATTTTTTGTTTGGGGGAAGGTTAGAACTGTTTTTACTTTCTAAATGTTTATAGAAAGTTTCATTTATTTCTGACAAAAGTGTAGGTGTTTTCAAGCTAATGCAATTAATAGAATATTGTTTTAATACATGATGGACAATGAAATGAAGGTTTAATAAAGTTGGTTTGCATCATCATGTTGTGTGTTGACAACCCAAAAAATTTATTGCATAATTAGCAGTAGTCAAATCCAGTAAAGCATATTTTTCAATAGAAGGTCCATATGAAGGTTCAAATGTCGATCCCAATGGAATGCGAAATGACGATCTGAATGAAAATTGTAACGTTATAACGACATGATGTCAAAATGTCAATTTCTTTCAATTTTCACAGGCAAAAAGTTTAATTAGCTAAATCATACCCATAATTATTAGGTCTCATTCACATGCTTACAAAAGAATTATGATTTCATTAAGACTCACCTCAACCTATGATTTTGATTATGATTTCGTTATGATATGATATTTGGAAACCTTGGTTTCAACCCCAATTGCATTAAATTATAAATGATGTAAATAGTCTTAATAAGTCATGGTGTGGAGATCAAGGCAAAGGCCCCACCATGGATTTGGTGTTCTATGTTTCGGAAATTAAAATCAATGTCGATGGTTATCATGCTAATTGATGGCACACTATAATTTCTACATCATGTAAATATGCAATTAATAAAATACCCACACTAGCTATGTCAATGCAACATTAAAGAGATGGGGGCATGATTTCCTAAGGATAAAAGGGGCGGGATGTTTAACCTTCAGCCAATGGGGAGAATCCAAGTGTCAAAAGGAGAACCCATCATCTACCAACCACCTTTCTTTTCTTATTCAATCACCCACTTAACTCTCTAAGGAGTAGTTGGGAAGTTATTTCCTTGGGGAAAGGGGAGTATGGGTGGTTGTCAGTCCTGGCAGGGGTGTCATACTTTGACCCCACGCTTCCCCAAAGGAGATCTCTCACCCAATTACCCTCACGTGGAGGAGGGGAGGGGCATTATTCACTAACGAAGGTAGTTGCAGCCCATTTTTCCCTCACGTGGAAGAGAGCAATCACAATTGCACTCACGCACAAGCATTTTTCTCCCATGCATGCATGCAACTGATTTTCCTCACGTAGGAATTCCTTTCTGGGGAAGCAATTTGTTTTTACCATACACATTTTTTGCAGATTCTTGGACTTTTCCCATGTCTGGGAAGTCGATTGGGAAAGGCTCAATGGATGGAAAGTCTTCCTTGGAATTTTTTATGTTGTTTGATGGAAAGTCTTCCTTGGAATTTTTTTATGTTGGATGGAAAGTCTTTCTTGGAATTGGCTGTGAAGTGGTTGTTTTCACCCATCTTGGAAATTTGTTTTGTTGCCATAGTTGTTTTGGTTCATACCCAGAACCTGCATTTTGCTGTGTAGAGCATCCTTGTGTTGCCTTGGCTGAGTAAGTCCAAGAATCCATCTGTTAGTGGGATGACTATGTTTACATGTGGTTATTGGATTAACAGTGGGTGTTTGGCCTTGGTGTGTGTAAGTCTATGTCCCCTAGTTCCCTGTGGAAATCATGCCCATCTCGGGGGTGGCAGTGATCCTGAGAGAGTAAGGGGCACACTGGCCTATGGTTGGGTGGAACGTCGCAGCGACATAGCTAGTTGCGGGGGAAGATTCGTTTCAAGATAAGTATTCTTGTATTTAAATCTACAATTGTATTTTCTTGAACATGATAAATGCTTGAAAATGATGAATGTTTCTTGTCTTATGAGTATGAACAACATGTATGTGAATTATTGAATGTGTATGCTTTCGTTGTATATTACATATTTGATCCATCTGTGTATGTCTTTAAGTTTCATGCATTTTATATCATGTTAATGGGACCATTTTTCCCAGATTGATAGCGGCATAGTCGTGTCCTCTCTCTGGTAGAAGGGTGGGGAAATGACAATATCATTTAACTCTATCTTGATATGATATGATTTTAGGATCTTTTCGATTATCATTTCCCTTACCCTCTCATCAAATCACACGCGGAAGTCGTCAAGTGTCCTATCATCCTATTGATTAGAATTATTATGGTTTTAAATGCATTTTTATGGATTTCGTAATAGATAAATCATTCAACCTATCCAAATTTTACTTTGTACATGGTTGAATATATCAAAACCTTACGATTTCATCAACACACACGTCCCTATGATGACACACAATTCAAAGAATTGAGCCATAGTGTGATTGGTTGAGCATGCAAAACCATGATCTCATGATCATTTAGGCACTTAGAAATATTACGTTTTAAACCCACAATATTTACAATTTTCCTCACTTACCTTCATCTTAACAGAGTTATTCAGATGCCATTTTTTGTATCCTTTGCAACCCTTTCATTTTTTCCTCTGTTTGAACAATGTCTAATTGTCTTGAGCCTGAAAACTATAAGAACTTGTTCTGGATTCTGGAATTTCAAGAATGTTGGGACAACTTCTTTTGAGTACGATGGAATCCATTTCTCCACCTTTTCCAAGGATATGACGAGGATATTTCAGTGTTATTTGCGAGAGGATTTGATGGTAAGATGGCCAAGGTTGGTTATATCATTTTTTCGATAACCAAGGAGGCCATTGGAGTAGCGACCAGGCTCCCAAGAGAAGGCACCCATTCGCATAAACATTTTCTTCTCCTATGGAAATTGAACCCAGGTGTTAGAACAATTGCACTCACAAAAATTGCTAATCAAACATGCAAATTACACACAAAGGATACTGAATATGGAGCAGAACACTAATCTCTATTGAATAAGTGTACAATAGCCAACCTTGTGAAGTCATAGGCTACCACAATAAATAATTACATGAGATATTTGAATGCATTGGGATGCCATTCGAATTAGTCAAAAGCAGGCTTACTAAATCTAGTCAAATCCCCCATAGGTGCATAAAGTAGTTTCCAAATCTGCCTAGGAGTTCACAAATTGGAAAAATCAATTAGGAAAGCTAATAGGTGATGGAAGGACAAATCATACATTCTTTTATTAGGAGAAAAGAGTGGAGGATGATGAGGGAAAAAAACAAGTCAACTTCACCCAGTCATACTTTCCCTTTTTCCATAAAGCTAAGTAAAAGCAAGCAATAAAGCAGAAAAAGAAGATATGCGCTAGGGAGGTTCAAGAATAAAGTAGAATTGATTCCAAGAGGTTTTCCAAGTGCTCCATGACTCAGTTTTAGTAAGTTTGACCATATTGGACATGTGGAGGACAACTTGCATAGAGTGGAATATGGAAACTAGGCAAATAAGACAAAAATGGATTAATTAATGTATAAGGTAGCTAACTATGGGTTGATTATTCTAACACCCCCCCTTAAGCCTGACTTATGAGTAAAATATCAGAAAATGATAGGGCCTAGCAACAAGGCTTAGTCACCCTTTACATACTGCATGTCCATTTAAACAAGGAAAGAGGCAAAAACCTAGTGGGAAAAATCCTCCCTTAAA
>LPNX011010660.1:233247-319405 GCA_001517045.1 Pseudotsuga menziesii
TTGAACTGGATCATTGTAGATTTGAATGGTACTCTGATTATCAGAATAGATAGTAGTTGAGTATTTTGATTCAAAGCCACACTCACCAAGTAACCCCTTCAACCATAAACATTGAGTTGCTGCATTTACAACTCCTCTGTACTCTGCTTCTGTAGATGAGAGTGCAATGGCACTATGTTTCTTGCTTGACCAGCTGATTGGTCCTTTAGCAAGCATGAAAACATATCCTGATGTTGAATTTTGATATGTGTTGTCACCTACCCAATCACTGTCAGTAAACCCAATCAAATCAAGATCAGATTTAGCTTTGTAGAAGATCCCATGAATCCTTGTTCCCTGAACAAAGTTAAGGATCCTTTTGGCTGCTCTCCAATGGATCTCAAGAGGCTGATCCATGCATATTGAAGCCACACTTACTACATAAAAAATATTAGGTCGATCATGTGTAAGGTACAACAAACACTCAATCAGTTGCCTATACAATGTATTATTTACCATAGGAGAAGAACCTGCTTCTTCAAGCTTAAATCCTGAATGGGAGCGAGTCTTGCTTGGCTTGGAATCTTTCATGTTGAACTTGTTCAGAAAATCCAAAGCATACTTGTACTGATGTAATTTTATTCCATGTTTGGTTTGAACAATATCGAGACCCAAGAATTGGCTCAATAACCCCAAATCAGTCATAGAAAATGCATGGTTCATTGCATCCTTCAAGGAGGAAATTTCATTCTTTGAGCTTCCTGTAATCATAAGTTCATCCACATACAAGACAATAATCATCAAAGAACCACGAATCAGCTTCAAATAAACATTAGGATCAGACTTGCATCGAACAAAACTCAATGACAGAAGAAATCCAACAATCTTGGCGTACCAAGCGCTGGGGGCTTGCTTAAGCCCATACAATGATTTCTTTAGCCTGCACACAAGATATGGATTAGTAAAAAAGACTTGAGACTTCTGCATGTAAATTTCCTCACTAAGATCTCCATTCAGGAAAGCACACTTCACATCCATGTGATGTAACTCCCACTGCTTCGAAGCTGCAATGGCTAAGGCTAGCCTGATGGAGTCCATCTTTTCCACTAGTGCAAAGGTCTCATTGTAGTATATACCATGTACCTGTGAGTAGACCTTGGCTACCAATATTTCCTTGTATTTCAAAGGTGAACCATCAGCAGCAAACTTAGTTTTGAAAACCCGCTTACATTGAACTAGCTTCCTCCCTGGGGAAAGTTCAACTAGCTCCCAAGTGTTGTTCTTCTGGAGTGAGCTGCATTCTTCTTTCATGGTTGTTTTCCATCTTGGATCATGTGCTACATATTCATAGTTCTCTGGGTCTGACTCAACCATCAGATATCATTTCTCTGCAAACAAAGGGTCTTTCATACATAGGGCACTCTCAAACTGAGATATAGTCTTCCTAGAATCACTAGGATTTCCAGCTAGTTCCCCAGCTACATGAATGGTATTTTCTGACCATTTTGGTCTTGTAGGAATGTTAGGATATGCAATTAAATCACAATTATCAGGCATATCAGAATCAGCAAACTCATTTATCTTTTCACTTACATTCAGTGGTTCTGGTGGTGAAAAAGATTGTCCAACTTCAACTGCTGCTAAAGGCTCTTCTTGGAACTGAACAATCCTTTCAATGAAGGATTTGTTTATGATCAAATTGATCAGCTTATACCCTTTTTAATCTTTAGAGTACCCAACAAATAGAAACTCTTGGCTTTGGGGCTGCAAAGCCTTCCTCTTTTCTGTTGGAATTCTAGCCCAAGCCCTGGAGCCAAAAATCCTGAAATGTGTCACATCTGGCTTGTGCCCACTCCATTCTTCAAAAGGAGTCATACCATCAATCTATTTATGAGGCACCCTATTCTGGATATAGGATGCACAATTTATAGCTTCGGCCCAAAACTTTGGTGGAAAATTCTTAGCCTCCATCATGCAGGTTTCCATCTCTTTCAGTGATATGTTCTTTCTCTTAGCAACACCATTTTGCTGTGGTGTGTAAGGGATTGAATGTTGAATCTGAACACCTGCATCCACACAATATTGAATGAACTCAGACTTGACATACTCACCACCATTGTCAGATCTGAGGATCTGGAGTTTCCTCCCAGACTGGTTTTCAACCAAAGCCTTAAAGACTTTGAAAGAGGCCAAAAACTTCAGACTTGTGTTTCAGGAAGTAAACCCAACAATACCTGGAAAATTCATCTATGAATGTCAATGCATATTTGGCCTGACTCATTGACATATGAGGAAATGCGCCAGCAACATCACTGTGTATCAACTCAAGAGGTGCAAAGGTTCTCTCATGACTAGCTTTCTCAAATTTATGCTCTGGGTGTGTTCCTAAGATACAACCTTCACAGATTCCTTTGGAAAACTTAATCTTTGGTAACCCTATGACCATTTCTTTTTCAATAAGATCAGAAAGATACTTATAGCTAAGATGGCCAAATATTTCATACTAAATCTTTCTTGCCTCATTAGTATGAACCAGAAGAGTAGAGGGGTTTGATTAGGGTAGAAAATGTGAAAACATGTATACCTTCGAAGTGTGATTTGCAACTCCTTTTGCAATGACTTTACCACTTGAGATCTCTGTGATCTCAACTTCATCAGGGGAGAATATGACCTTATTTGGAGACCTTGTGTGGGTCATCTGATACACTGACAATAGGTTAGAGGCAAGACCTGGAATATACAATACATTGCTGAACTTACCATGGTCAAGATCAATCCTCCCTTTTCCCAAACTTTCAGTGAGAGATTCATCTCCTAGTACTATTGGTGGACCTTTTGACATGTCAAGAGAGGTGAATTCCTCCTTGGTCAAAACCATATGTCTTGAAGCTCCAGAATCTATGATGAAACTAGGTGAACTTGATGTGCCAACAACCAATGCATGAACTCTCTCTATGTCTTCTAAATTTGATCCTCCTTCCCTCTTCTTTGAGCTATTAGGAAGACAAATGTTATTCGTTTCCAGGAGTTGGGTCAGCATGTCAATTTGCTTCTTCATGCAGGAGCTTTCAGGATGATTTCCCTTACTGCAGTATGCGCATTTGCTCAGTTCTCCTTTGTTCTTCTTCTTCTGGGGGTTATTCTTGGAACCTTGGGGCTCCTCTGGAGACTTGTTCTTGTCTCTCTTTTGCTCAGGTGGATTCTTAGCTTTCTTCTTTCCTTTTAAATCCACCCTCAAATCTCCAACAACCAGAGCTTGGTATTTGCAAGCTTTGATGGTGCCCATCATCACCAATTTATCTTGTTCTTGTGTGAGGGATTCCATGAACTCTGCAAGTTTAGGCATCTTCCAGGCTCAAGCTGTCAACTTGGTGGCATGGAAGGTCGAAAAAAACACTGAATAGTTAGGGCCAAGCTTCGAAAGTATGGCCAAAAATAGTTGCTCCTCCTTCTTTTCGATTCCACACTATTTTAGCTTCAAAACAAGGGCTTTAAACTTGGAAAAATAGAGTTGCAGCGATTCAAAGCTGCTGGGACTCAAGGAGATAAATTCATTCTCGATTTGATGTCCTCTCATCTCATCTATTTTACCAAAAATCTCAACAAGCTTCTCCCATACTTCATTTGGTGATGTCAATCCATCAAGATGGAAAAGGAGGTCTCTGGATATGCTCAAACACAGGAAACCATAGGCCTCATCCCTCCTATTGTGCCATTTAATTTTCTTTGTATCTACAATGGGATCTGCTTTAGTTTCCATAGTCACCATGTAGATGCCTTTCTCTCTTAACAGTATCTCCATCTCTTCTTTCCATTCAAAGAAATTAAATGGAGTCAAGATGATCTTCTGAGATTGATCCATAGCCCAGAAATTATCCCTTCAGTCAGCAGAATGCTCCCAATAAAGGTGTCAAACCTACAATAGCAATATGGAAGGAGAGAAATTGATCTACAAAGGCTATGATACCATGTGGAAATTGAACCCAGGTGTTAGAACAATTGCACTCACAAAAATCGCTAATCAAACATGCAAATTGCACACAAAGGAGACTGAATATGGAGCAGAACACTAATATGTATTGAATAAGTGTACAATATCCAACCTTGTGAAGTAATAGGCTGCCACAATAAATAATTACATGAGAGATTCAAATTCATTTGGATGCCATTCAAATTAGTCAAAAGCAGGCTTACTAAATCTAGTCAAATCCCCCATAGGTGCATAAAGCAGTTTCCAAATCTGCCTAGGAGCTCATGAATTGGAAAAATCAATTAGGAAAGCTAATAGGTGATGGAAGGAAAACTCATACATTCTTTTATTATGATAAAAGAGTGGAGGATGATGAGGGAAAAAAACAATTCAATTTCACCTAGTCATACTTTCCCTTTTGCCATAAAACTCAGTAAAAGCAGGCAATAAAGCAGAAAAAGTAGATATGCGCTAGGGAGGTTCAAGAATAAAGAGGAATTGATTCCAAGAGGTTTCCCAAGCACTCCATGACTCATTTTTAGCAAGTTTGACCATCTTGTACATGTGGAGGACAACTTGCATAGAGTGGAATATGGAAACTAGGCAAATAAGACAAAAAATGGATTAATTAATGTCTAAGGTAGCTAACTATGGGTTTATTGTTATAACACCCCCCATTAAGCCTGACTTATGAGTAAAATATCAGAAAACTATAGGGCCTAGCAACAAGGCTTAGTCACCCTTTACATACTGCATGTCCATTTAAACAAGGAAAGAGACAAAAACCTAGTGGGAAAAATCCTCCCTTAAACATGGACAATAAAACAAAATTTGAAAATATTGTCATCAATCATGCTTCACAGCATGATCAGCAAACCCCAGCAGTGATTTTATATTGCTGAATGTCTTCTCACAAAAAACTTTGGGGAAGATGTCTACTACTTGTTCTGAAGATGTACAGAAGAGTAGGTGAATGGTGCCATCATGCACAAGCTGTCTGATGTAGTGCATATGGATTTCAATGTGTTTGGTTTTTTGTCTCTAAAATGGATGATTGAAGATTTGAATGGTACTCTAATTATCACAATAGATAGTAGTTGAGTATTATGATTTGAAGCCACACTCACCGAGTAACCCCTGCAACCATAAACATTGAGTTGTTGCATTTACAACTCCTCTGTACTCTGCTTCTATAGATAAGAGTGCAATGGCACTATGTTTCTTGCTTTACCAGATGATTGGTCCTTTAGCAAGCATGAAAACATATCCTGATGTTGACTTTCAGTTTGTGTTGTCACTTTCCCAGTCACTATCAGTAAACCCAATCAAATCAAGATCAGATTTAGCTTTGTAGAAGATCCCATGAGTCCTTGTTCCCTGAACAAAGTTAAGGATCCTTTTGGCTACATTCTAGTGGATCTCATGAGGCTAATCCATTTATATTGAAGCCACACTTACTTCATAAGAAATATCAGGTCGAGTATGTGTAAGGTACAGCAAACACCCAATCAGTTTCCTATACAGTGTATTGTTAACCATAGGACAAGAACCTGCTTCTTAAAGCTTAACTCCTGAAAGGAAGGGAGTCTTGCTTGGCTTGAAATATTTCATGTTGAACTTGTTCAAAAAATCCAAAGCATACTTGGAATGATTTAATTTTATTCCATGTTTGGTTTGAGCAATCTCGAGACCCAAGAATTGGCTCAATAACCCCAAATCAGTCATAGAAAACGCATGGTTCATTGCATCCTTCAAGGAGGAAATTTCATTCTTTAAGCTTCTTGTAATCAGAAGGTCATCCACATACAAGACAATAATCATCAAAGAACCATGAATCAGCTTCAAATAAACATTAGGATCAGACTTGCATAGAACAAAACTCAATGATAGCACAAAGCCATCAATCTTTGCATACCAAGCCTTGGGTGCTTGCTTAAGCCCATACAATGATTTATTTAGCATGCACACAAGATATGGATTAGTAACAAATCCTTGAGGATGCTGCATTTAAATCTCTTCAGTAAGATCTCCATTCAGGAAATCACACTTCACATCCATGTGATGTACCTCCCACTACTTCGAAGCTGCAATGGCTAAGGCTAGCCTGATGGAGTCCATCTTTACCACTGGTGCAAAGGTCTCATTGTAGTCTATACCATGTACCTATGAGTATCCCTTGGATAAAAATATTTCCTTATATTTCAAAGGTGAACCATCAGCAGCAAACTTAGTTTTTAAAACCCACTTACATTGAACTAGCTTCCTCCCTGGGGGAAGATCAACCAACTCCCAAGTGTTGTTGTTCTGGAGTGAGCTGAATTCTTCTTTCATGGATTTTTTCCATATTGGATCATTTGTTGCATATTCATATGTATGTAGTTCTAATTCAACCATTATATATCATTTCTCTGCAAACAAAGGGTCTTTCATACATAGGGCACTCTCAAACTGAGATCTAGTCCTCCTAGAATCACTAGGATTTCTAGCTAGTTCCCCAGCTACATGAATGGTATTTGCTGCCCATTTTGGTATTGTAGGACTGTTAGGATATGCAATTAAATCATCATTATCAGACATATCAGAATCAGAAAACTCATTTATCTATTCACTTACATTCAATGGTTCTGGTGGTGAAGAAGACTCTCCAATTTCAACTATTGCTAAAGGTTGTTCTTGGAACTGAACACTTCTTTCAATGAAGGATTTGTTTTTGCTCAAATTTATCATCTTGTACCCTTTTGAATCTTCATAGTACCCAAAAAATAGACACTCTTGGCTTTGGGGCTACAAAGCCTTCCTCTTTTCTGTTGGAATTCTAGCCCAAGCCCTTGAGCAAAAAATCCTGAAATGGGTCACATCTGGCTTGTGCCCACTCGATACTTCGAAAGGAGTCATACCATCAAGATGTTTATGAGGCACCTTATTCTAGATTTAGGATGCACAGTTTATATCTTTGGCCCAAAAATTTGGTGGCAAAGTCTTAGCCTCCATCATGCAGGTTTCCATCTCTTTCAGTGATCTATTATTTCTCTCAGCAACACCATTTTGTTGTGGTGTGTAATGAATTGAATGTTGCATCTAAACACTTGCATCTGCACAATATTGAATCAAATCAGACTTGACATACTCACCACCATTGTCAGATCTAAGGATCTTCAATTTCCTCCCACGCTGGTTTTCAACCAAATCCTTAAAGACTTTGAAGAGGACAAAAACTTCAGACTTGTGTTTTAGGAAGTAAACCCAATAGTACCTAGAAAAGTCATCTATGAATGTCAATACATATTTGGCTTGACTCATTAACATATGAGTAAATGGGCCAGCAACATCACTATGGATCAACTCAAGAGGTGTAGAGGTTCTCTCATGACTAGCTTTCTCAAATTTATGCTCTGGGTGTTTTCCTAAGATACAACCTTGATAGTCTCCTTTGGAAAAATTAATCTTTGGTAACCCTATGACCATTTTTTTTTCACTAAGATCAGAAAGATACTTATAGTTAAGATGGCAAAATATTTCATGCCAAAGCTTTCTTGCCTCATTAGTATGAATCAAAAGAGCATAGGGGTTTGAGTAGGGTAGAAAATGTGAAAACATGTATACCTTCGAAGTGTGATTTGCAACTCCTTTTGCAATGACTTTACCACTTGAGATCTCTGTGATCTCAACTTCATCAGGGGAGAATATGACCTTCTTTGGAGACCCTATCCGAGCCATCTGATACACTAAAAAGAGGTTAGAGGCAAGACCTGGAACATACAATACATTGCTGAGCTTACCATGGTCAAGATCAATCCTCCCTTTGCCAAAAATTTCAATGAAAGAGTCATCTCCCAGTATTATTGGTGGACCTTTCGACATATCAAGAGAGGTGACTGCCTCCTTGGTCGAAACCATATGTCTTGAAGCTCCAGAATCTATGATGAAACTAGGTGAGCTTGATGTGCCAGCAACCAATGCATGAACTCTCTCTCTGTCTTCTGAATTTGATCCTCCTTCCCTCTTCTTTCAGCTATCAGGAAGGGAGATGTTATTCTTCTCCAGGAGTTGGGTCAGCATGCCAATTTGCTTCTTCATGCAGGAGCTTTAAGGATGATTTCCCTTACTGTAGTATGACAATTTGCTCATTTCTCCTTTGTTCTTATTCTTCTAGGGGTTCTTCTTATAACCTTGGGGCTCCTCTGGAGACTTGTTCTTGTCTCTCTTTTTCTTAGGTGGCTTCTTAGATTTCTTCTTTCCTTTTGAATCCACCCTCGAATCTCCAGCAACATGAGCTTGTTCTTTGGAAGGTTTGATGGTGCCCATCATCACCAGTTTATTTTGTTCTTATGTGAGGGATTCCATGAACTCTGCAAGTTTAGGCATCTTCCAGGCTCGAGATGTCAACTTGGTGGCATGGAAGGTCGAAACAAACATTGAATAGTCAGGGCCAAGCTTCAAGAGTATGGCCAAAAGTAGTTTCTCCTCCTTCTTTTCGATTCCACACTATTTTAGCTGCAAAACAAAAGCTTTAAACTTGGAAAAATAGAGTTGCGGGGATTTGAAGCTGTTGGGACTCAAGGAGATCAATTCATTCTTTATTTGATGTCCTCTAATCTCATCTATTTTGCCAAAAATATCAACAAGATTCTCCCATACTTCATTTGGTGATGTCAGTCCATCAAGATGGAAAAGGGGGTATCTGGATATGCTTAGACACAGGAGACCATAGGCCTCATCCCTCGTGTTGTGCCATTTAATTTTCTCTGTAGCTGCATTGGGATCTACTTTAGTTGCCATAGTCACCCTGTAGAGGCCTTTTGATCTCAATAGTATCTCCATCTTTGTTTTCCATTCAATTAAATTAAATGGAGTCAGGATGATCTTCTGAGATTGATCCATAGCTCAGAAATTTTCCCTTCAGTCAACAGAATGCTCCCAATCAAGATGTCAAAACTGCAATAGCAATGTGGAAGGATAAAAATCGATCTATAAAGGCTCTGATACCATGTGGAAATTTAACCTAGGTGTTAGAACAATTGCACTCACAAAAATTGCTAATCAAACATGCAAATTACACACAAAGGAGACTGAATATGGAGCAGAACACTAATCTGTATTGAATAAGTGTACAATAGCCAACCTTGTGAATTCATAGGCTGCCACAATAAATAATTACATGAGATATTCGAATGCATTGGGATGCCATTCGAATTAGCCAAAAGCAAGCTTACTAAATCTAGTCAAATCCCCCATAGGTGCATAAAGCAGTTTCCAAATATGCCTAGGAGCTCACGAATTCAAAAAATCAATTAGGCAAGATAATAGGTGATGGAGGTACAAATAATGCATGCTTTTATTAGGAGAAAAGAGTGGAGGATGAAGAGGGAAAAAAACAAGTCAACTTCACCTAGTCATACTTTCCCTTTTGCCATAAAACTGAGTAAAAGCAGGCAATAAAGCAGAAAAAGCAGATATGCTCTAGGGAGGTTCAAGAATAAAACGGAATTGATTCCAAGAGGTTTCCCAAGCACTCCATGACTCAGTTTTAGCAATTTTTACCATCTTGGACATGTGGAGGACAACTTGCATAAAGTGGAATATGGAAACTAGGCAAATAAGACAAAAATGGATTAATTAATGTCTAATGTAGCTAACTATGGGTTGATTATTCTAACATCTCCCTTGGTCATCCTATCATTTTTCTCTCAAGCCGAATTTTTAGCATGTAATAGGAATGAAGCAGTTTCACAAAGAATGGATTAAGCCCGAATGCCTCAACCCTTTTACCATCATCGTCCGCCTTATAACCTAGGAGGGTAAGTTTATTGTGTTCAAATTTTTCCATCTTCGCTTACTGGTACACTTCATTAATCAGTGGTTTCTTAATTTCCCATTTTATTTCCTCAAAAGCCTCGAAAAAATGTCAATTCAAGTTAGGAAGAATACATTCAATCCTATGGGTATTTTGTACCACCAGATCCTGATTAAGCTCCTGATTGTGCATCAATTGAAGGAGAGGAACCAGACTTGGGATAATTTTGTGTTTAAGGTCTTAAACTATAATTTAAATGTTTGGAAATGGCCTCGACACATTCATGACCCCAATCACAGTCATACCCCTCCTAAGGAAAAGAAAATCCCAAAAATTTTGCATATTGACAAAGATACACCAGATGCAAGTTTGCCTGCCCATTCACCTACCCCTGTTAACTTTGAGTCCATCGAATTTCTACATATTCCATGAATTGAAACCAAGAGCAGGAAGGTGAATTTTGTTTAGACTCCTGTTCAACCTACCATTCAGACTGAACATCCATATCATATGGTCAAGGTGGATAAACCTGTCTCTTACTCACCCTTGTTTACATTAGCTAGTTTCTCAGTCAAACTTCTCGAAGCTGCTACTCTTGATACTACTTCTCCATCTGCTCAAGGAAAGGGTTCTGAAAAACAAATTCCCTCCATTGACCTTGAGACACCACCCAGAGAATTGAGTCTATTTCAATATTCCAAGTGCCCTGCAAAACTGTCTACTCTTCATCATCCGATAGTAGATCAACTAACTCAAGAATTGGCACGATGAGCAAGTCGAAATGAAGAATATGCCAAGATAATTACTAATCTTCACCAAGATAAAAGGGAGTTGTGTATACAAATCAAGGCCATTGAGGACCTTAACAAGGACATAAGCTCTTCGTGTGACTCTTATTAGGAGAGGCACACTATTTTAAAGACACGAGCTAGGAAATTGAAATTCAAATCTCATGTTTCCTTTGTTAAGTCAAAGGAAAATGTTGGCGCAGCTCAGCCTTCTTCCTAGATTTCATTCTTATTTTTCTCGGTGGGACCTAGCATCTCTCCAGTTTGGGGGAGTGTTGATCCCGATTTTGTCATTATTCTTGGCTGTTATTTTACTCTTTTGGAATCACTTTTGTTACCTTTTGGTATAGTTTTTATCATTCAGCTTATCATTCAACCCCAGGTACGAACATATTTGAGTTTTATGGAAGTCTTGGTTTAATTTCGTTATTTCATGATTTTATTAGTAATTATGTGACATTTGTAAATGTGTTTAATATATGGAATTGATTTGTAGATTATGGTTTGTAGACAATCCTCCATGTGGACAGGAATCTACGCTAAACACACACAGATCACATCCAGCTCGCCATACAGCCTTTTGAACAATCTGTGCGCTGTTAGTTGGAATATTCTTAAACGTTCAAAGCATAGAACAGTTTCTCATTGTTCTGGTGTCCACATGTCTTTCTTCTATGATGGTATTTTCTCTAGAAGGCTCGAGATTCTTCCCTCTTCATTTGACTCTACACTTCATGCCCACGTCAACAACAATCCATATGCCCGTAGTCCACGCGAGGAGAACTGACACGCGAAGGATCAGGAAGGTGGTTGTGTGTTGTTGCCAATCCTCACATGCTTTTTTTAATTATTAGTTAAGGTTGACCATTTTTGGATGGTTCGACCACTGAAAGGATCAACCTTCTCATCCATGTAAAAAATATATAAAGTCATCTCCAAATGAGAGTCGAGCTAGCTAGTTAGTTGGTTGATCAGTCATTATCAAAGAAGCTTTGTAAAATCTATTCTAAATTCAATATAAGTTATATTTTCAGATGTGCATACATATCTTTGCTTACGTGAGTGGTTGATTAAGTGAATCACAACCCTGATTGCTGAGAGGGCCCCTCAACAACCAGTGGTCTTCCATTTCTTTGTGTTTTCGTTATTTTCCTTTTTGCGGCTAAGTAATTTGCACTTCCTGTTTCTGTAGGTAGTTTGATTTTCTTATAAATTGATGTTGTTATTTCCTTATTTCTTGTAACGTGTGTTTTCTATGAGTAATATAATTTATACTGTGTTGTTAATATAGTTCCCATTCTAGTATCGCAAGTGACCGGTCACGCAGTAGTCATTTCCAGTTTCTTTCCTGCTTGTTTCCTTGTTCCATGCTTGCAATCAAATAGAGTTTGGTTAGTTTAATGTCTTAAGATTAGTTTGTAGTTAGATTCGATTCTGTCAATTCTTGTTAAGTTGTATATTTACTTCAATTATTTCTTAATGTGTCTCATTAAACAATAGGAAGTAGTTTCTCTTTTTAACTGTAGATTAGCACAAATTATTCCTGTCATTTTAGGCATTGAATAAGTTTAATCACTGTCTTTTATGCATTGCATCCTCATGTGCATAAATCAGCTGATGTTAAGATCATTTAGGTTATATATTTTGTAATTTGCACTATTTGTCCCATCCATACTATCATTCGGCTGTCTTTCTATACTGTCATCCAGACCTTCATTAAACCTTTAATATTTCTTGTTCTATTTTATGACTATTTAAAGTTCGGTTTTCTTAGTTTTTGAATTATGTTAAGTTTCGTAATTAAATAGTATTTATATACATATTTAAGACCTTAGTCTAAACCACTTAAAATATCCATCAAATTCCATAATCATTTCTGTCTTTCATTCCCTTTTATCTCAGTTTTGAGTTGTGTTCCTTTTTGTCTCTGAATCCTTCATTCATTACTGTTTTATAATTTGTTAATTGCATCTCTAGTTTAGTGTACTTCATTTTTATTTATATTGCATCTAGAATAAAGTTTATTAACTTTATTGTCTAAAAAGCACATCAATGCTTTATAAGTTTGATCACCATTTCTAGCATAAGGTTTATCTTCCTCACTCTATAGTTACTGAATATGTTCATAAAATAGGACTAGATTAAGAAATAAAACCTCTTTATTAAGTTTTATACTTTCTTCTTTATTAAGTTTTATAATTGTTTTTATTAAGTTTTCTACTTGTTTCTCAATTATATATGTTTCATGAGAGAATAGGATACCCTTAATTTCAAGTGGGTCCATTAAAAGAATCTCATTTCTTAATTAATAAATTGGTTGTTAATAGCATCTTTTCCAATTAAAGTCATTTGCTTATAGAATAAATCAAAATGTTTACTATTACTTGTAACTGGACACTCCTTAGTTTACATATATTTGTAGAAGTTAAATTAGACTTAATTCCATTCAGTTTCTTTATTTCTTTTGAAATCCATTTTGGTGCACCTCCTTCTCCAGTTCCGATCACAATGAATGCATATCCTCAGAATCGTCAAGGAGAATGGAACTAGACAATTTAGTTTAGTTACTGTCTATTTGTTAATTGCATGTATAGTTTAGTTATTGGATTTCTTAGATAAATTAAGTAGTTGTAATATTATCTCAAATAATATAATCTCTTGTGTTCATATAGTAAAAGGTTTTGAATTTGTTTATACCATTTCTTAAGAAGCAAAATAATTAATTAATAGATTTCACCATAAAATATAGTTCACTTTATTACGATAGGATTATATCTTTTTATTGTTTATAGAGTATATTAGTATAGATCGATACTTCTCTAATCTAGTAGTGTTGTTCCAGTCTAATTACCTTAGTGGTGGAATTTCTAGAGTTTGACTCGGTTTTTCATTTTGAAAGATCTTTCGATCTTTTATTTGTTAATATATTTCCACAACACCTTAGGTACCCTTCTACCTTTGAATATATTTTTTTTCAACTCTAAGTTTACAAACCTTGGTCAATAATTAAATATTTGGTGAATTAATTAAGACAATAAAACACCCAACATAAAGGAAGGTTAAATCAAAATCAATCGTCTAGTAGTCAACAGTCTACAGAAAATAGAAGTGAAAAGCAAAAAGAACATGTTGTGTATAAAGAACAAATAAAATAGAGAAAACAAAATAATTTAAATAATAAGCACTAGTGGATGTGGAGAAAGTTGTTTCCACTTTTAACTTGCAGACAAAGCTCTCAAAAGTGAAAATTTCCATTCCTTTCAATTAGTTTCTAAGAAACAGGGAATATAGAGATAAGATAACAGACATGGTCAGGAGTCAGAAAGAATTTCGACCAGATATCTTAGAGGCGGTTGATGATGCTCCCACCATTCTCTTTGGGTCAAAATTTGAAAATGTGGATGATGAGGAAGCTCCTCCCTTTTACCTAAGTTTAAATGTACATGATATGATTATGCACAATGATATGATAGATTCTGGTGCCTCTCTTAATTTAATGCCCAAGGGGGTGGTAGAACGTTTGGGACTAGAAGTTACTAGACCATATAAATATTTTTATTCCTTTGATTCTAGGCAGGTGAATTGCTTGGATTGATTAAGGATATGGTGGTAACTTTGGAAAGAATTCCATCTATGAATTTCGTAATGGGCGTTGTTGTAGTAAACATTCCTCCAAAATTTGGTGTATTATTATCAAGATCTTGGAATTCTAAATTGAAGGGAAGTTTGCAAATGGATATGTCTTATGCTACCATTCCTATGGTTGGTGGAAATAAAATGTTATACAGTAACAAAAGATCACCTTATGTAGTTAGCAACGAAGAAAAAATTGGCAGTCATGCTATATATGTTGTTGATACTAACTTAGGATCTTTCATTTTCTTTAATGATGGTTTTTTGTGTAATCCCAAAATTCCTGTACCAATTAAAGTGAAGGAAGAGGAAGAGTCCGCAAAGAAACAAGAGGATTTGGAAAAGAAACAAAAAGAAGAGGGTCTCTGGACCATTTATTTTGATGGATCTGTGGCAAACATTGTTGCTAGTTCCGGTGTGTACATTATCTCCCCTATCATGGATTTTAAGGCATTGTCAAATAAGTTAATGTTTGAATGTACCAATAATGTGGTAGAGTATGAAGCCTTACTTCCAGCACTAAATGCTTTAAAGGATCTGGGAGCAAAGAGGGTACAAGTCATGAGAGATTAAGAGCTTGTAATAAACCAGGTGAATGACAGTTATTAGACCAAACATCCCAGAATGAGGGATTATAGAAATTAGGTATGGTATATGTTTGGTAACTATTTTACAGAGCATAAATTAGAGTGATTCCCAGATATGAAAACATAGTATTTGACTCATTGGTTTTTTCTTCTGGTAAATTTAAAACTCCCAGTGCTGGCCAAAGAAAGTATAAAGTTGATATTGTGAACATACCCTCCATACCAGATAATTCCAAATACTGGTAGCTATTTGAAGATAATATGCAAATAAAAGGATTTTTAGAGTTATCTGGTGAGTTTGTGAATACTCAGATAGATAATGAAAATGATAATTGTGAAAACTTCCATTATGCTAAAGAGAGTGAAGAATAAAATGATGAAAACAGAAAATTCAAAAACTCACTGGGGGGAAGATATAATCAGCTAAAAGGTAATCATATCCCTAGATGCCTAGTCCCCCTCAAGAATATTTTTTATCAAAATGATGTTGCTATAGACCCAAAAATGAATCCTATTGATGATGCTATTGAAGAGAAAAATATAGAAACTGAAGAAAATCCAAGGATCATCAAACTATCAAAGTACTTGCCTATCAAAGAAAAAGAAGACTATGTCAAATTGATGAAAAGATACACTGATGTATTTGCATGGAGTTATTAACACCTTAAAGAGTATGATACTTCTATCATACAACATACAATCCCAATAAAACCTGGTGAGAAACCTTTCAAACAGAAATTAAGAAGAGTTAATCCAATTCTACTTTCTGTTACTGAAAAAGAAATTAAAAAATTATTCAATGCCAAGATTATAGTAACTCTAATATTTTCCAAATAGGTTGAAAATTTGGTGTCCTTTAGAAAAAAGAATGGTGAAATCAAGCTTTTCATATATTTCAGAAATCTTAACAAGATATCCTCGAAGGATAATACCCTTTTCCAAAAATGGAACATATTTTGTAGAAAGTGGTAGGGTCTAAGAGCATTTCAACTATGGATGGTTTCTCAGGATACAATCAGATTAAAGTGTTACCTGAATACCAAGAAAATACTGCCTTTACTACTCCATGGGGTACATTTATGTATTCCAAAATTCCTTTTGTTTTAATGAATGCAAGGTCCAATTTACAATGTTCCATAGACATTACTTTTGTAGAGGAAAAGGATAAATGTGTGGTTGTCTACATGGATGACATTATAGTGTATTTAAGATCTGACAGAGACCATATTAAACATTTGGAGAAAGTGTTTGTGAAATTTAAAAGATGTGGAATATCATTAAACCCAATAAAATCACATTTTGAATTAGAGGAAGGGAAATTGCTAGGGCACATTATTTCAAAGGATGGTATAAAGGTATATCTAGAGAGGATCAGTGCAATATCGAAATGTGAAGAGCAAAGAAGAAAAAAGGAAGTGCAATTCTTCATTGGACAGGTAAATTTATTGAGAATTTTTATTCCCATATTTGTTGAGATATTAATGAATATCACTAACATGTTGAAAAAGGACCATGAGATAAAGTGGACAGTAGATCTAAGGAGGTCTTTGAAAGATATTAAACAGGCTATCACAGAAGCACCAGTTCTGGTAAGTCCATATTTTAGCAAATATTTTCTGATCTTTTCTTATGCTTCTGATCACACTATTGGTGGAGTATTGTTACAGAAGAATAGCCAGAATGTTGAACATTCTATAGCCTTCTTTAGTAAAGTGTTAAGAAATGGAGATTGGAAGTATGAAATTATGGAAAAACAATCATATTCTCTGATTAAATCTTTGAAATATTTTTGAGTTTATGTTCTTCATTCACATGTCATTGCTTATGTTCCTAGTAATGTGGGGAAATCCATCCTCACACAACCAGATTCAGAGGGAAAAAGAGAAAAATGGATTGTTGTGTTACTGGAATATGACATTTAAATTAATCCCACCAAGCTGATCAAGGGACAAGAAGTTCCAAACATGATGACAAATTCCAACTATGAATCCTTGCAGCTCAATTTTCTTACCATCCATTCAAATCGGCTTGATGTAGAGGTGCAGGTAATGGCTAATTCATCTATGTGTCCTTGGTATTCTAATATTGTGTATGTGTTGAAAAATTTATAAGCTCCTGTAGGGTTAATAAAAACAAGAGAAAGGTTAGTAAAGTTGAAATCTTCCAAGTTTTTCATCCTGAACCAATATCTTTATTGGAAAGAGCCTGGTGGATTTTTTCTCAATTTCCTCTTGGAGAATGAAGCTAAGAAGACTATGAAGGAATTTCACAAGGGAGACTGTGGTGGACATCATTCATGGAAGGTGACATTAAACAAGATTCTTATAGTTGGTTTTTACTATCCCTCAATGTTTTCATATGTTTACAAGGAGACTACTACATGCCATCAATGCAAGATCTTTGATGGTAAGAGGAAAGTGGTCCCACTCCCTCTCAATCCAATATCAGTAGAAGTGCCTTTTCAGCAGTCGGGACTAGATTTTATTGGGGAAATAAATCATAATTCTTCGGCACAATATGGATGGATCTTAACATCAACTCACTACTTCACTAATTGGATTGAAGTAATCCCTACAAGAAGGGCCCCAAAGACAATAATTATGGATTTTTTGGAAGAGAATATCTTGTAAATATTTGGCTGTCCCAAACGGATTGTGACAGACAATGCTCATGCTATTAAATATAAGAAAATGATAAGTTTCTGTCACAATTATCATATTAGTCTCAATCATTCTACCGCATATTGTCCCTAGGGAAATGGACTTGATGAATCTTCAAACAAAAGCCTAGTGAAAATCATTAAGAAGTTGTTGGAGGATAACAAAAGAGATTGGTATACAAAGCTGAAATATACTTTGTGGGATAATAGAATCAACACAAAAAAAGAAATTGGGATGTCTCCATTCCATTTTGTGTATGGAGTTGAGGTGATTTTTCCAACATCTTTGGGAGTACCAGTATTCAAGTTATTGCAGGAACAACAAGATGAACCAAATCATGTGCAAAGAAGAATAAATCAGATAATAGAATTGAATTAGTTGAGGGACTAAGCCTATGGTAAAGTATAAGTACATCAATAAAATATGAAGAACACTTTTGATAGGAAGGTAAAGGAAGAAAAATTGCATATGGATGATTTGTTTTGAAGTGGGATGCTCCTAGGGAAGATAAACATGGGAAGTTTGATCACATGTGGGTAGGTCCTTATATCATTGCAGCACACAAAGGTGAGAATGCATTTATTCTACAACATCAAGATGGGTATCTGTTGAATAGAGGTCCAACCAACAAAGGTTTCTCAAACAATACTTGTCCTGAAGGAGCAGGTAATTTCTATATCATAGTTGTATATATTTCTTTGCTTTTCAAATAGTAGAGATGGTGAGCCAAAGGATTTGAAGACCGAAGAGAAGACCCTAAGATGTAGAGGGGTAGCCATGTCTCTATTTTTTCTTTATGTTTTACTTACAAAAATAAGAACTTTGAAGTTTGAAATGTTGGGAGTCTCTCAATGGGTTTGGAACCTAGTCTACGGGGTTCTTTGCTACCTTGCAGGGAAGATAACATCCCAAGTTGGAGCTAGTTGTTAGCACCATTTCAGAGCTAAGTAATTGGTAAGAGATATGGCCAATATGGTGGAATAAGGTTTGTAAAATTTTCATATCATATAACCTTAAATACTGTTGATGAGGATCTGCAGATGTTTGAACGGACAATTCTAGGTTAAGCATGCCAAATACTTAAATAAATTCTGTTTTTTTACCTTCAAATACATGTAAACGAAGAAATATGCCCTTAGCTGAATGTTGACAAAAAATGGACTGCCCGGAGGAGCAGCGTAGGAGATCAAAGGAAAAAATTCATTTCCACCCAAGAAACATCAGGAGCGGAAGTGCAGGAAAGGATAAAATGAAGTAGTGAAAATTGGATCCCCAACTTCCTCCTTTCGCAATCTGGGATCCAACGACTCAGAACGTCTCCTCTTAAGATCAACAGCGCAGAAAGGTGAAAAGGGTGGAAAATGAAAAACCCAAAGTTTTCACGTATAGAAGTCTAAGTTGTCTCTTTTTGTGATCCGCCAGATCGATGGTCTAGAGCATTCCCAGGTAGATCAATGGTATCGAAGAATGGAAAGGGCAGAAATAGGAAAAATAAATACAAAGAATTTGGTCATGAAAAGGTTGAACTTCCACTTTTCTTGATCGGCAAGATTGATGGCTCAGATCACATCCGCAAAGATCAACGGTCAAGGAAAGAGTAGAGGGGCAGAGATCGAAATTCAGAAAACATAAGAATTCATCTGTACAATTTTGAGCTTCCACTTTCCATGATCCACAAGAAAATGGCTTAGAGCACTTCTACTAAATATCGACGGTGTGGAAATAAAATGCCAGAAACGAAAAGACGGAAGAAAAAAAGGTGAAGTTTCAAGTTGCAAAATTGGGAAACCCGACTTCTACTTTTTGTGATCCGTAAGGTCTACGATTCATAGAGATCCCGCAAAAATAAACAATGTGGAAAGAAAAGGAAGAAGTAGAAGGCCAGGAAAGGAAAGATCAAAATTTAACTCAGCAGAAAGTTCAAATCTTGATTTCCTCCTTCCACGATCCGCCAGGTCTAAGGCTAAGGGAATTTCCACACATATCAACAGTGCAGAATGAAGAAGAGGCAGAAGGGAGAAAAAGGTAAAGAAGTTTGATCTCAAAAATTAGAATCCTAATTTTTTATTTCTGCAATTAGGACCTGATGGTTCAGAAAGCTCCCAGATAGATAAATGGTGTGGAAAGAAAGGAGCAGATGTGGAAAGGAGGAAATATGAAGTCTTGGTTATGAAAAGTTGGGATTTTGTCTTCCGCTTTCCACATCTCGCAACTTGATCTAAGATCAACGACTGAAAATTCATCCTGTAGAGATCCATGATACAAAAGAAGGGAACATGCGAAGGAGTTAACTAGAATTCTCGATATGCGAAAACAAGTAGACCGCAAGCTTTCAATGGTCTAGATCACCCATTATCTCAGATCCACGGTGGGGATTGATTCCGCTGATCTAAATAGCATGAAGAAAATAACTTTCCAAATCTGTGAGATCGTTTAAAGGGCCTGTAGGTTTTGATGGCTCAGATCAAGGTTAATCTAGATCTACGACGGAGATAAATTCCCCTGATCCAACATGCTCATGGAAATTAACTTTTTAAATTTGCGGAATGGATTAAAGAATGACATATTTCGAGGGTTGATATTTAAAGAAGATCATATCTATGGTCGTGGTATATTCCATTGATCCAACTAGCATGGATAAATAAACCTTTCATATCTTTGAAATCTTAAAGAGCCACATCATTGAAAAGTCAGGAATTAAGCAAGTAAAGATCAATGGTCCAGAAGCTTTTTCACATGTGAAGATACAAGCATGAACGAAGTTGTTATAGACTGTTCGAAGATCCTATGAACTCTCATTTTCAAAAGGCGAGCCTCAATCCTTGCTGTCCAAATCCTCCAACTTATCCATCATGCATGACCTCGTGTGCTTGTATTTTTGGTTTATGATCATGGCGGATCCACTAGGTCATTATTTTGTTAAGATTTTCAGTCTCATGCTGTAACTTTTTTTTCTCTGTTTCAAGGTTTGTATCAGGAGCCTAGGATACTATAAATATGCCCTCAATAGAGGAAGATAAGGTTGGAACCCGTGAGAATTTTTTGTTATGCATTTTGTTATGTGTCAATAATATAATTGCAAAGTTGAATGCGGGTTTGTTGTTGCAGAGATTCCTATGTAATTCTTAGTTACACTCTGTTATATCCTTTTCCATGTGCATGTATTTCCTATTAAACTTGTCATTGTGTGTTCTTCATATCTAGAATAATTGTATAATAGCTCATAATGCATATTGTTATGCTCTAGCTATTGCTTCAAGTATTGAACAAAGCTTTCTTTCTAAAATTGGTGCAGAACTCAACTTTTAGGTGCTCTGTTTTGATGGATTGTTATTGGTTTTTCTTTATCAATAGAAAAACTGCTATTTGACTATAACTGAGTGCTACCTTGCCTTTGTGGAGTTCCACTTACAATGTGTTATGTAATTCATGGATGCTTATGATTCCATATCCCAATATTTTTCTTGCCTTGTTTTAACCACAATTTAATCTGAAATTTTAGTTCATTCTATATCTGGCCCTATTAAAAAACTATGAGAGATTCCTAGTATAGAAAGGAAGATGCCAACTCCCTTTCTTAAAGTGGTTCTGCTGTTACCTTGGAATTTACCTTTTGAAACATTGGGTACATTTTGAGTGCTAACACCATTGAACAATTTTTTTTTGGTATTTTGATACCTATGATTCTAAGAGAGGAAGTGCCTATACTCATCAAAAACCACATTTCATAAAATTTTAGAACGACGAGATTCGATCCTACGACCACAAATTGGACATGCAAATTTCCCCTTTGTCTAAAGATATACATAAAGAGATGGATTATCTGTGTCAATTATAAATATATATAAAATGAATGGATTATTTAAAAAAACATGTGTCCATAATAGATTAACTAGTTCATAAAAATAAATGCAATTAAAGAGGAATTTATAATTACAAACCGCAAAAATGGGTTAACCCTAGGGTATCATGTATTATCCATACAATAATTGCATGGAATTGAAATTTCCTTTCTCGTATTAGTCTAGATACATCATACATAATGATTCCATTCCATAACTTTAGTAGCTCGTCAATAAGAGGTTCGATATATACATTCATATCTTTAACTTGGTATTTACCTAATTGATTTGAACATATAAAATATATAATTATACAACCATTTAGATATATAAACGATGCACAAGAGAAAAATAATATCTATCTATCTATCTATCTATCTATCTATCTATCTATATATATGACATTAGGAAGAAAAATACGACAAATGAGATGCCACAACTACAATAAAAATAAAACAATTATAGACACAATATACCTCGAATAATCATCGACAACATTATGTGCTCCCTCTTTATTGACAACCATGGAGGAATGTTATTGTTGATAAAAAAATAGTCCATACTGAGCAAAAGGATCTCATCTCTGCAAATGGATTGACACCATATGTTTCCAAAGAAATACTAATATTATGAGGCTCTTCTTTAAAGCGAGGCCATTCTTCCTCCATATATCTAAATGCAAAACCATACGCAGGCATTCAAATCATTTCATCTTGACCTATGTTTCTTGCATGGTAATACATAAATTGCGCTATGATTTTGCACCTAAAAGTTCATTGCAAACGTGGAATAATGGGAATATAACAAAGAACCTTGTGATGCACCTTTTTTGTTACTTGATCTGTTTGATATCTACAAATATGACAATCCAGACATTCAGTTTCAAATTAATGCTGATTATAATATATAACATGGTCATCAGGGCATGCATGAATTGCTTCATACTGCACTCCAATTTCTTTCATGATGGCACATAAATCTCGATATGTGTGAGGTAAAATATTTGATGGCGGAAACAAAAATTCAGCTATCAAGATACAACAAATAAAAATAAAAATATAGTTAATAGAATATATAAACAATATTAATGAAACACATTTCATCCATATTAATTTGACTTATGAATCAACAATAATTTTATTAGACGAACGATGATAACCTTTTGTGCGATCATATATATGTGATGGAAAATATTACATACCTTAACATCCATGTGACTTATTTGTTTGAAATATCATTCATAACCTTCAAGTTCATTATCAACAATATAACAGAGATAAGATTTGTGTTGGAGCCCTCATAAAGAGGTCTGTATGCCTTCTCAAGAAGCGGTAAATCATGAACACCATCAAATTCATCATTTTCAGGATCATCATCATCATCATCCATCCTAACATTAAATTTATCATGGATCAATTTATTTGTACCATCATATTCAACTATGTTACTAGTATGATCATCTTCTTCAATATGATCATTAACTTGTTCTCCATTATTCATAGCTCCATGTTCCTCTGGTACTTGTTCTGAAAGCACATCCTCCGAATAATATGATGTAGGATGTATTTCCTTTATAATTACATGAAACCATAAATATATAATAGTTAATATAGGAAATATTAAAATAATCATACATTTACAAAAGAAATCAATATAACAACATATATAATGCAAAACTTACAAATGAACAATATTCACGCCCACCCTCAACGTGTCCATGTTTCCTACAATGTTTTTTGCTTATTGTGATCTTTATTATTCTCCTTTTAAAGCCCCTGCATTGACTACATGGACAATAACATTTCCCATCACCCTTTCTTTTCAGTCCATCCCACAATCTGGCAAGAAATTGTCGATTTTGTTCATCTGGATCAGGAATACTGCTATTTGACATTTTCTCAAAAAGAGCTTGAATGAAGATTATCGATCTTAAAAAATCAAGCTCCACACTTCACTATTTTTAATCATAAAAGTAATTTAAATAATTGTGTATTCTTTTACGAAAAACAATTTGTGCGAAGAATATAATCTCCTCATCTCGTCGCTTGTTTAGAAAACATGTCAGAATGTTACCATAATTTATAGTTTTTAAAACTTAACATTCATCGGATATCCGACGTTATTACCATAGTTACCACTATCATGGAATTTTCAAATATCCGACAGTATCCAGTTGGTTATCCAATAGTAGTCATTGGATTTTTGACAAACGTTGGATATCCGAAAATTTCATATATCAATTAAAAAAAATTGATCGAAATTTGTAATTTTAAAGGTGAAATCCGACGACACTGTCAATTTTGTTGGAGTTCGTCGGATTTGCTCATTGGATTTTGGGTTCAAATTTTGTTTTGTTGTATTTGGATAGTCAAGGGTATACTTCAACGAACCCGATAAGGAAATATACATGTTGAACATGTAGTTTTAAGGACTTGAACTAGATTTCAAGCAACATTTTCACAACTGCATGGCCTTTGGGAGATCCCTGAATTTATAATACTTTGAAATTGTACATGGGTAATGGGAATTTTGCAATGAATGAAGGGATTCCGATGGGTTTCATTATTTAAATCACAAGACAATATTGATAAAGGAGGGGTATTGAATCCTTGATCTAGTTTCTTAGCACTCCTCACAATTCCACCTACCAATTCTATACAAATAGTCTTCCCAGTTGAATAAGTTTTCTTCCATAGCGACGAATTTTATTTCTTCCAACATGTCTAGCTGAATGTTCAATGGTCGACCTATACTGGTTAAGGAGACTAGAATGATAATGGAAGCGTATTTATAAGCAATATATTGTATTTACTAATTACTAACCCTTTTGGATTCTTCTCTTGCATCAACCATGTAAATTCTTTGACTAGTTTCAGAATTATCCTGACTAGTACATGAGTCCCTTTGCTTGGTATCCCTGTCACATTTGCAATTAGTCCAGCATTGATTTTGTTAGGAATCCATGTCAACCCTTCTCTTTAATTTATTAAGTATATTGTTGTTGGATGTATATGATTTGTAAGTCATCCCATGAGTATATTGTATTATCCGACATTCATGGGGAGTAATAGTTGTTTATATTAGACATAGTATATAAGTAAGTATTGAGGCCAATGAAGGTATCCGAGATTTATTTGTATTGAGTTTTCTCAAAGGAGGTTTCCCCCTCAAAGTGGCTTGTGATCAATAAAATTCCTTATGTGTTATGTTATTTCTATTTTATTGTAGGAGGTTTCTCTCATCTAGTATTAGAGCAATTTCCTTGGCACAAGTGAGAAACTTTTTATTTTTGGAAAAAAATAGGGAAAAATTGGGCAGCAACTTTTAGATCAATTTCTGAAACGTTTTGTGCATATTCATAAGACATAAGTTGTATATCTAAATTCCTCTTGCAAAAATACATAGTTTAAGAAAATATTCATCTCATTTGAAGTTCAGAAAGTGGAGATGTCATTGATTTAAAATCATTTATTTTTCATAATATTGCTGACGACCGCGAAAATTGTAGAGAAAAAATAATTTGACAGGATGCCCATATTTATGTTCCAATTGCGTAGCTAGATGCAGAGTGGTTGTTCCAGTTCCATAAATAGGTTATGCTCATTTTAAAATGATCATTTTAATATATATTATGAGAAATATTGCTTGGGTTATGCTCATTTTAAAATTTTCATGTCAAAACCCTACCTCTATTTACAGGTTTTTTGGGCTTGCTGGGTGGAATTTTTGTAAAAAAACAAATCTGGCACTATGATTATTGCAGTAGTTCTTCTTCCGTGCATATGTATTTTTCATTTCAATTGCAAATTTGGATCAGGGAATATCCCTTATCCCCTTAACTGTGGGAAGTACTTGGGATTATCCCTAAAACTCATAGTGAGGAGTACCACAGGAACTCCGAAGTAGCTGGCCATTGAGAGTACTTGCCAATGAAAAGGGAAATGACCCCTACCTGATTGATTAGTTCCCACCCATAAGGTAAACCAAGAGTTGTCATTTTTTGCAAAGCAGTTATTAGTTTTACCTGAGCCATGGAGTGAGGGGTACTTCCCCAATACGCAAGTCGTTAGACAACAATTGTGGCTAAGTGACTCCCCTAATCCTTTAGGAAGAAAAACATACATGGGTTCCATATCTATTTCCAGTTGATAAATAGAAGATTGCTTTTGCCCAGAGCTATCACAGATTAAAAAAAAAATATCTTGTTTATTTCACACACCGAAGCAAACACACAAATGGAAGACGAACTTGTCACCCTTAAGATCAAACTCTAAGACCTTGATTAAAAAATTCTTGGCCTTCATCTTCAGCATTCATCCATGAACAATAGACGTCATCTGAATACTTCTACAGACACTGGGTTCTCTTCTTCTAACAATTTTATTTGTCCAAAGATTGATTTCTCTCACTTCAATGGTGATGATCCTATTGGATGGATATATAAAGAAGAACAATATTTTAGTCTGCATAACACTTTTGATGTCACCAAATTCCCACTTCCAACCTTTCATTTGGAAGATAAAACCCTTCAATTGTTTCATTGGTACATTAAGGATCATGAAGAGCCAAAATGAACATATTTTTTCCAACTCCTTTTGCAATGATTTGGACCTAGTGCTTTTGATGACTTCACAAGACAACTCACTAAAATTTGACAAACTAGCACTATGAGAGAGTATCAGACATAATTTGAGAAATTGGGCAATCACATAGAACGATTGTCTGATGCATTCTACATGAGTTGTTTTATCAATTGTCTGAAGGATGCAATCCGATCTGAGATTAAAATGTTTTTCCCCGCCACAATGGTGGAATCCTGCAAATTGGATAAGTTGGAGGAGGACAATATCATAGCTCAACAATGCTCCCAATCCACTTTTGTTCCATTTAGAAATATGTTTTCCCAAATACCTCCAATCATGCCAACTCCTAGAATCGCTCCTATCAAGCATTTGTCTGAAGTGAAGATGTGGGAATGTAGAGAAAAGGGGATTTTTTATAATTGTGATGAGAAATCCACCCACGGACATCGATGTGATGAGAAAAATCTCTATCTCTTGGATGTAGCTTCTCTGGATGCACCTAGAATTTGTGACGATGCTCATGATGCAGTAAATCATCAGGTCAACATTCAGCATACACATGTTGAACTTCCTTCTAAGGAAGACCACCCAAAGATATATATCCATGATTTAGCTGGATTCACCACCCCAAAAATCAAGCAAATCAAGTGTTTCTTCAAGAATATCCCTCTTACAATATTCATTGATTTCGGTATAACTCATAACTTCATTGACCCTCGGATCGCAAAACAGGATGATTGTTTTGTCCATCCTTTCTCCATATTTAAAGGCATGATTGTCAATGGGGGAACCTTACCTTGCAAGGGAAGTGTCTCAATGTGTGTATCTCTATTGGATATTATAACTTGCACGCAAACATTTTTTCCTTTCCCTTAGTCAGATGTGATGTGGTTTTGGGTGCTCAAAGGTTATGCGCACTTGGGCCCATATTATGGGATTTTGCTAAAATTTGGAAGGATTTTTTAGTCAATGGGAAAAAACACACATTGAATGGATTACAACCAGGGTCTCTCGGCATCATCAGTTCACATCGCATGGAAAATACCATTAATAAGAATTCACACGGTTTCATAGCTCAGCTCCATTCCACTTAGATGCAACCATCAACGATCTCCACTACTCCCTTGACTCTACAAAAAAATTTGGATTGATATGCATGTGTCTTTGTGGAACCAATGGGATTTCCACCTTCATGACTAGACTACCATCACATTGTTCTCCTTGTTGGAAGCATCCCTTCCCATGTCAGGCCCATCCCTACATGGATTTGGATAGATATTTCGATGAATTTCATTGAAGGGATCCCTAAATATGGAGGGCAAACAATGATCTTAGTTGTGGTTGATCGCCTCTCCAAATATAGTCATTTTTATCCCTCATCCATCCATATACCGCCTCCTCGATTGCACAAATTTTCATGGACTAGATCTTCCATGATGCAAAATTCACAAGTCATTTTTGGACATAACAATTTCACCACACTAGCACCAAATTCATCACCCATAAAAAAAATGGTCAGACTAAATTTATCAACAAATGTAATATGGAAACTTATATTCATTGATTCACCTTTGAACAAAAACATCAGTGGGAAAAGTGGCTCCCTATCTTTGAATGGTGGTACAATACCTCATACCACACTGGATCAAAAATGACTCCATATGAAGTAGTCTACGGTCAGGCATAACCATTGTTCCGTCCATACACTCTCAGTAGTTCACCAGTTCAAGAAGTTGACAGGCTTCATTGAAACTGAGATCATATTCTTCACATTTTGCAGCAAAATCTTCACATGGAAAGAAACCAAATGAAACAACAAGCCGATCAACACCGTTTTGAGCACAATTTTCAAGTTGGTGATATGGGTTTTCTTCATCTACATCCTTAAAATCAATCCTTCATGAAAATCAAAGGGAATCATAAGCTAGCTCCAAAGTTATATGGGCCATATAAGGTTCTTATAAAGATTGGATATGTTTCTTATACATTGGAACTTCCTCCTTCTTCTCACGTTCACCCAATATTTCATATCTTGTGTCTCAAGAAAGTTGTTGGCACCAACATCAGATCACAAATTGTTTTACCGAAATTGGATAATAAAGGATCCATCATTTTCAAGTCGGATACCATCCTCAATAAGAGCACTTTTCAGCTTCACTCTTGATCCATCACAGAGGAATTAATTCAGTGGCACAACATGCAACCAGAGGATGTTACATGGGAACCACTACTTCATATTCAACAACAATTTTCTCACTTAGATCATTTGTCATTTTGAACAGCCCATTCTCAAAATCCTTTCCAGTACCTCCTCCATTAGTGCTCTTCGATGTAGTATCTATTGATTCTAAGAAATCGAGCATTTAATGGTGACATTATCATATCTTTTGGTTTAGGTATATTTTTATAGGATAATTTCTTTCCTCTAGTTGTAGTGGTGCCTCTCTTTAGATCCATGATATGCAGGATTTCAGGTATATGAAATGGATTAGAAAATTATGATGGGGTTCGTTCCATAAGCACTTGCTCAATTTTTCTATGAAAGTGTCCCCAATCTTGTTCTAATTTTGTATTTTTAGATGTGTTGTTGAATGGTTGATTTTGTGGTTTAGGTGACTGCATTAAATACATATTTTACGGGTGCCATCTGCCTCACACATGTAAAGTGTCTTCCCAAGCAATATTTTTCATAAGGTCTTCATGGATTTGTCACCATAATTGGTCATGATATTGTGCCATAGTTGATGATTGGTTCATTGGTCGATTTTTTCAATGGGTTGTGGATTGGTTGGTTATAGGCTAACTAGTTGGTCCTTATCATTAGTGAGGAATAGGTGGGGATTGATGGAACCTACACATAATTTTATCTGAATCATTCTCCTCTTGCCATTCTACATTCATTGTATTTCATTTTTTTACCGTTCTACAGTCATTGTATTTCAATTTCTTTCCATCAATCATTTGTAAGAGACTTCTTTTTTTTATAGTGGTATAAGTCATTATTTAACCATTTTTTTCAAAATTAACAACTTATTTACAAATAAACATAATTCATGGCCAACCCTAGGGTACAATAGTTGACCAAATGGTGATATGACCATTGGGCAGTGTCGCACCTATTATATACTTTGTATCTTTTTAATTTTGCATCTTTGACAAGTTTTGAGAAAACTCTTCCTTGTAAGGTCTTAAATCGAACCGAGCTATTACTATTCATCTCTTCAATAATATAGGGGCAAAGCCAAGTGGTGTGCAACTTTTTTGGATTTCCTATAATCTGACTATCATATAGAATGCAAGATCACTGACTGCTAAATCCTTTCCTTTTATGTTTCGTTCACTCCAAACTTTCAATTGTTTCTTTTGAACTTCTTGATGGTGAATTGCAATTTGTCGATTCTATTTGAGTTTGTTTAGTTCAAAATTCTTGTTCTCCTTTTCTTTGGTAATGTCCAAGTGAAGTACATCTATTATAACTGGGGCTTACTATTTGAAATGTAGGGGCACTACTACTTCTTGTCTATAGACCAGCTTGAAAGGTGTTTGTCTCATGTCCTGACAACATTTTATATGTTGTATGATAGGACCATAAGATAGAATATAATCTATCATCCCAATCATATTTATCAATATTACAACTTTTTGTCAAACCCTTAGTAAAAGTTTGTTAAATGCTCCAATTGTTCCATTCTACTATGGGTGGTAATTTGTAATTATGTGATGGTCGATCATGAATTCCTTTAACATAAATTCGATAGTTTTATTGATAAAATGTGTGCCTCTGTAGATAATTAAAGTAAGAGGGAATCCAAATATTATGACTATATTTTCATAAATGAGTTTAGATACTACCTCAATTGAACATGTTTGGAATGGATTAGCTTCGGCACATTTAGTAACATACTCGACAACTGTGATGATATACTGTGGTCCTTTCAGATGACCAAGAACTAGGAAGGGGCCGATGAAGTCGATAGCCCAAACTTAAAAAGTTAGACTCAGATTGACAGATATCAGGTGCATTTCATTTCTTGGAAATGGTTGTCCTAAGATTTGACATTTATCACATTTTCTCACATGTATTCAATAATATTTATTAAGTGTTGGCCATCATAACCATGATTGAAATATTTTACTTAAAGTTGTATTAGTCTGAGAGTGCCCTCCTGCTGGTACACTATCTGTTTCGTTGATGATGTATTGTCGCTCATGCTCTAACATACATATTTAAAGTGCTTCATCTAGTCCCAACTTGTATAAGAATCCATTTATTAAAGTGTATGGTGTGACTTTCATTGCTAGAGCCTTCTTTTTATTTTCTGGCATACCTTATGGTACCTTACCCTCTTGTAGATATTGTGCAATGTCCTTCAATTCCATCAGTATAACTTTGAATTCAAATAAGTGGGTGTCGGGTAGATCATCAATGATCTCAATGGGATATTTGTCTGTTTCTATTCTGTATAAATAGTCAGGTCCAATCTTAGTCTTCTCTGGTTAGATAATTATTTCAAACTCAAATTATTCGAACAAAAGGAGTCATCGACATAGTCGACCCTGGTGGAGCAGTTTGTTCACAGAGTAATCCAACGATTGATGATTAGTGTAAAAGATGAATGTATTAGCCAGTAAATAATTCCTATATTTTTGCAATGCAAAGATCATTCCAAGCGATTCTCGCTTTGTTTTTGAATTGTTCCTTTCATCTTTGTTGAGATTTCTACTAGAAAACGCATTGGGGTAATCCATTACATCATCTCCAGGTTGAGTAAGGATTGTGCCAACTGCTAAACCATACATGTCAATATGGATGTGAAATTTCATCGACCTGTTCGGGAACTGGAGAATAGGGGCTTTAAATAATTTTTTCTTAAGCAATTCAAATGATACCTTAGATTCTTGCGACCATTGAAATTATCAATTTTATTTTAGCAATTATTCTAGGGGGTATGTTGTATCAAAATAATGTCTAATGAATTTTTGATAGTGTCATGTATGTCCAAGAAGTATCCTAATCTTCTTTGTATTCACTGGAAGTTTCAAATCAAGAATAAATTTGAACTTTGAAAAATCTACTTTGGTTCCTTCTTTGCAGACGACATGACCCAGGAGGATTCTGATTGGTGTTGCAAATATGCACTGTTTAATGTTCAAGGAAAGTTTTATCTATCGAGAAAACCATTCTAACATAGTTGAAGGCACTGAATATGATCACTGAATAAGGAATACATCATCCAATCATCAAAATACATAGCCATCATTTTATATATGTATTTTTGTAATGTTTTGGAGACTATTCTTGAAAATATTGTTGGTGCATTCTTTAGACCAAAAGGCATCATTTTATAAGTGAACAACCCAAATTCATAGACAAATGTTGTCTTATGTTGAACCTCCTTAGAAATAGGGACTTTATTATATCCAAATAATCTGTATGTAAAAGAGTAGGATTCATGTTTAGTGATGTCATTAATAATCTCGTAAGAAAAAGGTGTAGGAAAGGGGTTCGTTAAAGTAACTTTATTCAGTCCTTTGAAGTCGATGAAAATACACAGTTTCATTGGATCATGTTTATTAGGTTGAATTACCATAGGTATATCCCACTTTGATTGATCCACGTGATATATGATTCTAGATGCTAACTTGTTTTCTATTTCTTTCTTCACTATATATTTGTATTTATGTGCCAGTTTATACAGGCATTTTTTCACTAGTTTAGCATCTGTCTTGATGTTGATTTTCATTTTTCTAATTTATTACACTAACCCCTTTAAATATGTGTAGTCTCTTGCAAAGACATCTTGATAGTCATTTAATAGACTAGTTATTTTGGAAATTATCTGTCATGTCCAATAATCTCCAATTTTTGCCATTTTTGGTCAATCGCCTATTGATATATTGACTTATTTGATCTTTACCTCTTACATCCATTATGTGTCCCTTTCTTAATTTATGGGTTAATATCCTTCATTGAAATTTATAAAGGTAGGAGGAAAATCTTATTCTGTGAATCTTTATGGTTCAACATTTTGTTCTGAGGCCACTTTCATTATCGATCTTTATGGATGTTCTTCTCAATGGATGATTTGTTTTCCAATGAAATATTTTACTGACAATTGTATCGCTTTCGAGTTCCAGTCACATTGAAAACCAAATTGATGTGGTCATAATATTATTACATGTCGAATTAGGTCAATGGTGTTTGGTCATTGTGTCATTATTCCTCGGCTCTATGAATTTATTAATCTCTTGAATTTCCTCCTTGACATAGTCTTCCAGTGGTGAAAATGAAAAATATCTTATGAAATTTTATTTTAGTTATTGCCAAGTAAAAGTTCCACCTCTTTCTTCCTCCATATTATACCACTACCCAGGGAGATATTCTAATGTACTAGGGAAACAATGTGGCCAGGGTTTCTCATATTTCTATCCCAATCTCTTCCATTCCTTTTTACATCTATTGATGTGGATATACAGGTCCATGCCTTGTACAAATTTTGAAATTTTTACTTTTGTTGTCAACTTTTTCCCTCCAAATATTTCAATAAAAAAAGTCAAAGTATTCTTCCATGTGTGCATTTGCAACTAATGTGTCTCCCACCATCTAGTCGCTTTCTCGGTTAAGGATTCTACTAGACTTTGCAATATCCCTTGTTATCCAACATTTTGAGATACTTGTTCAATGCGCATTACTAGAGAATCTTGTTTTTTATAACATGGTGGAGGTAAGGCAGTTGGCTTCACTTTCATCCGTACTATAGTTGGATATTGTCTTGTTTTTATCTCCAATGTTTTTAAAATTACAGAAATGGCGAAGCAGTTTTTCTTTTCCTGGAAAGGAATGGCTTGAATTGACCAATAGTGTCTCTTCCCTGCATTTAATAAATTTCTACATGTCATCCATATAGGTTCATATCAGAATTATGACCAATTGGAATGGGGGATCCTAGATGGATTTATCCACATTCATTTGGTTCTATAGAATATTCATTATTTCCCATTATTTGATTAATTCTTCTTATATCTCCCTCTTGATCATCTATTCCCTCCCACAATTACTTTCTGTCCATCACCTTTGAGATTTATTTAGTATTTTTCAAATGAATTAATAGATTCTTTCATTTTCTTTCCCCATGGTTGGCTGAATAAAGTAGGAAAATAATTCGCTCCAAATTTTGGGTCAATGATTTCAAAATCAACTTGTGCTTTGATTCCCATGATTCTTGTATTCAAAAATTTCCAAACATCAATGGGTTCTGTGAGACCTTTATTGGCAATTTTGAGGTATATACCTGACTTATATAGTCAAGGTCGGCCAATCCATTCCCATTTTTCTCTTTTCATAATGTTTCCTTGCAATAAAAATTCAAGAATGAGTTCCAAAACCTAATACCCGTTGATGTCGAGATCGACCAAAGGATCAATAGGAGTCTTCTATTTTTTTGTTTTAGGGTATACAAATTTCTAGGGATTCTTTCATTGTTGGTTTCCTTCTTTATGGTATACATAAGATCAATGAGACATTCAACTTCTTCCTCTTTTATAATTAATTGAAATAGTTCATTCAATGTTTACTTTTATAATTCTGACTATCCTCTTCTTTTTCTAAGTCTTGAAAAAATTCTTCAGGCATTATTAAATATATATATATTTATTAATTTGAGGGTAATTACAATCCTTAATTCGAAATTTGGTTACTTGTGTGTTATCATGACCAATTTTTTGTTCCTTTCCTTGTAACGATTTGTAGACTCTTATGTTTAATCACGCCATTCTTAGGAGCACCATATATGAGATAAAGATTCTTTCTTTTCAGAAGTTTCTCAAGAATGACATGGAAATCCTCTAGGAACTGCTCTTTGACACCACATTTAGTACAAAATTTGGGATCCATTTTTCCTTTCCAAGGACAATCAGGACTCAATTGTTCTTCATCGAAGAAAAAATAACATATCGATTTTCCTTGGCCTCAATTGTTATTGAAGTGTCCTCGATCACAATATCAATATTCTTCATTGTTGCAATGAACATTTTGTTGGTTATCTTCATGTTGTTTCTAGTTATTTTTTTCCATCATCTACGTCTGATAGACAGTATGTTGGTTATGCTTGGAATTCAGGTTTTGAATACAATCGGTTGTGTTTTGTTGGGTATTCCAATAGATCCTGCACCATTTTAATTTGACATCATCTGCATTATATGTACATTTAGTTGTCGTATGCAGGTCAAATATTTCACAAATATCGAAGAAATATTATGCATGAGCAGTTTTGAAGTTGTTGCGATGTATTTCTTCAAGAAAGAGTTGGGGTTCTTCCTACATGTATCTTCTTTCTTCCGGAAAGGATCCTATGTCACCATAGTTATTTGAATGGTTGTAACAACAAGAATATTTCGTGTGACCTTCGATCGAGTAGTTGTTGCACTATAAACCATTATTCCTTAATCCCAGCTACTGCAATAACTGTTGCATCTATTCGATCTTTTCTTTGACATGTCAGTTGGACAACCCACCTAAATGTTCAGCTCTTGATTTGAATTTTTTTTTATTTCTTAGAGCATAATCATATGCGTTGAATTCATACGTAGTCAATGTCATTCAAATTCAAGGTAGTAGGCTTGCTACAAACCATTCAATGAGGATAAATTCTTCGATCTTGGATAGAATGTTTTTAAGGAGATCCTTGAATATTTTTAAATATTCACAAGCAATTTCTCCAACTTTTTTTTCTATAGCATTAAGCTTTTGTGCACCTAGATGTATATTGTCTTGTATTTGGAAAAATTCAAGGAAAATATTCTTAAGTTGTTTCTTTGTCTTTGGGACATTTTCAATGAGATTCGTGTTCCAACTTAATGCTCTATCATGGATACCTTCTATAAACATTGTTATTTTTATATTCTCATTTGAAATAATGTTATTTTCCCATACTTCTTCACATACAAACCAATGTTTCCATGGATCTCCATCCCCGTTATATATAGGACAATTTATTTGAGTGGTGCAAGCCATGTTAGTAAAATAGTATTGTTACCTAAACTATTACATGGAATATTTATTGATGAAGACGATGGTGACAGTGGTCATTAAATTACTGATGACCTAAAAATGAATATTGAATTACTACCCAGAGAGGCAACTTCTTCAATGGACTCTTCACCGAAAGGTCAGGATTCTTACAAGTCAGACACTTGAGTCGATAATATTGTTGGTAGGGGAGGTACCTCCACACGTTTATAATAGAATATATTGAATCAATTATCACTATATTATGGTGTAAAGATGGTCTGATTCCCATGTTCAGGTATTTATATCATTAGTTGAACCATAATTTTTCCATATTCATCGAGAAGACTCTAAATTCGATTGCCACATAGTCCAATCCCCACATCATGTTTGATGATTTCTCTAACACTAGATCCATTTGATATAATCCTGGGTACAACAATAGAGGAGTCATTATATCAGGAGTTTCAATATTCAACTGTGGGGTCAATTACATTGACCATGGACCCCCTACTGGTGTCGGCTCCTAATCCTCTCCAATATCTAGTTGACTCTGCCTCGACTCAGGTGGGTCTTTTGGTAGCTCGACTTTTCTTTCCAGTTTCTTCATAATTATTTTCTCTATTAGTGGATTCCTAATGTCTCTAAGTAGCTCTCATCTCTTGAATATTTTTTCTCTTTCAATATTTTGAATATCTAAAACGGCTTATAACTAGCTATATTTCTATTTCGTCGAGGTGGACTGGTCTTCTTGCCACTTAGTAAGCTTCATATTTTTACTGCTTGTCGTTGAATATAGTCATCTCTCTATCACTTTGACATAGTTGGAGAACCCCCCCCATTTCTAACTCGACTACTGTAGGCTGAAAAAAGACAGTTCCAATTGGTCGGCTCATTTACTGAGGAAATACTCCCAATATCGTTCTTAAATAAAAAGCTCCCATTCTTTCTATTTTTTCTCCCAATTTGAAGTTACTCTAGGATCCAATGGTAGTTATGCTTCAACTATGTGGTATACTTTGTGTTCAATCAAAAATTTAAATAACAGTTTTGATATAGTAACGAAGAATGATTAGTGGAGTTTTTCATAAAATATTTTCTTGACATCGTCGATAGAGCTTCTTTCTTCAATAGCTTGTTCTTCTCAAAATTCGTCATGTATGTTTTATAGCCACTCATATAGATTCTTTCGTCCGTTGCTGGTTATTTTGTGCATTAACATCCGTTCTTTGGATGGGTCTATTTTTTTCATTAATATGTTCTATCAAATTCTTCAATTCATGTGGAATAGATTTAATAAACTTATGATGTGTTTCAGTAAATAATCTTTCTCGATATTCCATTATTGACATTTTATATCTCCTGGAAATTTTTTTAATGTAATTTGTCACGTTCCTCCACCATTCTTTGATATATTCTTCACTTATCATTCTATACATGCATGGTCATTTTCTAATCCCAATAGTACAAGTGAAAATGGAACCAATATTATAATCTAAGGGATTACGTGAAATATAAACAACATAACATAGAAAAAAATGCATTTGTATCATTATACAAGAGAAGATACCAAAGTAAAGGGAAAAACACCAACACCAACACTTATATATATATATAGTTATTTAGTTACAAAATTAGTTATGTCATATAAACCGATCGATTGTTTCCACAGGACCGACCCGACAGTGGTCGATCAAAGGACCTAGTAAGTGGGTCAATTAGGCTCCTCCAACATGTTTCCTTCAAGTTTAAATGATGGGATACTACCTTTGATGCAAGGAGGGAGAAAATATTTTCTCACCCTACTTGGTTCAAACTCCAAGGCGTTATGCCTAAATTTTGGACTCTGGAAATATTATCACTTATTGGAGCTTCTCTAGGGGAATTCCTTCTAGTAGACAACATATTTGAAGCCACTGGAAACATGGGAGTGGAAAAAATTATTGTTGAACTAGACATCAGGGAAGGTTTACCTTGGAAAATAGTCATTTCAAACGGCATGTTCTCCTATACACAAGTTTTTTACTATATTGGGTTTCCCTTTAAGTGAAACTAGTGCCATGAATATGGTCATCTTTTTCAAGGCTGTGAGAATAATTTTAATCATCATATTTGGATGTATAAATTGGACCTTCATCAGAGGGTTTGGTAGGTATTATAGGTCGAACACCCACTAAACCTTCTTGGAAGCCACCAATGGAGTCACCCACACATCTTGTCTCAAATTCTATCTTTTTTGGCCAATTTGTGATCCAAATTTTAGGGGGAATATGGTTTAAATTCAGATGTATAAGTCATAGAATCATTAAATGGATATTCCACCCTTTTCCAGTCATTATAAAAGCATTAAATGGAGAGTCCACCCTCTCCCATCCATGGTAAATTTGGTATCCCACGATTTTGTTCCTTGGTATGACTTCAAGGCACATTGTCCATGGTATTTGGTAGCTCATGGTTTTGACCCATGGTATAGCCCTAAGGCATGTTGTAATAATGTTAGAAAAAGGATCTATGCCTTCTCAATAAAGCATTCAACATTTTTTTGGCATCCTACATTGGATCTTATTACTTTTTGTTAATATTTTTGAGTTCTTCTTGGTTAATTCGTTTTAAGTTGTTTTTCTAAAATGTGAGGCTCTCTGAGCCTTACCTCCAATCTCATTTTTGGATCAAATGATATAAAATTTGCATATTTGAGTCTCAAACCTTTTAGAACAACAACTTAAAATGGATTAACAAAGAAGAACTCAAAAAGATTAATACAAAATAATAAGACCCAATGTAAGAGAACAAAAATTCCTTGAATGCTTTGTTGAGAAGGCATGGATCCTTTTTATAACATTATTACAATGTTCCTTAGGGATATACCATGGGTCAAAACCATGAGATACCAAATACCATTGATAATGTTCCTTAAATCCATACCATGGAACAAAACCATGGGCTACCAAATACCTTGGATGGGAGAGAGTAGCCTCTCCATTTAATTCTTTTATGATGAATGGAAAAGGGTGCCTCTCCGTTTAATGGTTCTATGACTTATAAATCCTAATTTATACCATATTCCCCCTAAAATTTGGATCAATTTGGGATGAATTGCTCTTTGGTGGTGATGGAAACAGGTCTGGAATCACCTCCAGAGACTGTGATGTTGTCAAATCACTTTCAATCTCAACAGTTCATTACACCAGTGGCTTCAATCTTGGAAGAGTATGGTTCATCATCTTAAATTCTTCTTTCCCTAGGTAAGTGTTGTCCCATACCTATCATTTCTTATGTTTACTCTTCTCCCTCTTCTTTTCTGAACTCTATTTCTTGCGGTGATTTTTTGTCCCTAAGGTTTTATTTCCTAGACCATTGGAACATCCTTCTATATTGGGTAGATAATTCATTATATTTTAAGGAACATGTTCCTTGTCCTATTTTTTATAAGAGTAGAATTCCTTTCGGTGGTGTGTACTCATGGCCCTATGACATTGGGGTGTATATTCAACCATTCTCATTGGGCTTCGACAATATTATCCCATTCATTTCATTAGAAAGTCAGGATTCATCTCTACAGGTATCATGCCTGATTTTAGTCTCGATTAATACCTACAAGTCTTGTCCTACCTTTCTTCCAAAAGGGATGGATTTTTCATTACAACCATATTATTCCACCTCTATGGAGCTTCATTATTTATAGGATGGATCATTTGGTCCCTGTACCCCCTCTTTCTTTATGGATTGGACTTATTGTAGTTCACCTTAGGTTATTATGGATACTTGGGAATAGATTAAGGACAAGACTTCTACAAGGTATGAATTTAGACCTAGATATACTTTAAAGTATGGTACTACAGCTATTTTTGTAAAATTATTATTAAAGGATGTCTCATAGAGCTCACAAAGGATTAGGGGTCAAAGAGCGATGATGGAAAATGCTAGAATTCAGCCAAAATTAGATGTGAGAGGAGACAAACAAAATATTATTAAGAGGGCCTTAAGAGAATGCACCCTCAATGCAAAAGGGACCTGATCTTGTGCATCTCTCTAAACATCATAGTGATAGGGAAACCTTCCAAAAAATTAGCACTAAGAAGATTGGTTACACTTTACGAACCTGCTATTATTTTATCATGGGAAACCTTCGATATAGGTGAATCTACTATATCTGGTCATAGTTCTTTTCTGTCTAGTTGGGACTTCATTAGTATTGCTTCTTTGGGGATATTGGGTGGATTGCTCACGAGATGGAATACAAGAACTATTTATTGTTCCACATGTAGGGGCATTGAACTAGGCATGGGTCATGAACTATTCTCTAGGGACTCGGGATTTGCATTCACTTTGTTAAATTTATATGGCTCACGTACACAGAGAGTGGAATACTGAAACAATTTATTTGCATTATGTTTTCATAACTATAAAATATTCATAGTTATTGGTGATTTGAACTTCTCCATCAAGGAGGCTGAGACTTAGGGAGTATTTTCTCATAAATATTCCCTATCAGATTTATTCTCTAGAAAGCACAAGGAGGTATCCCCGTTTGATTTGTCACCTACTTTCCCCAATCCCACCTAGAGGAAAAAGTGATCTAGATATTAGGCTATTTCAAAAATATTGGACCGATACCTCATTTGGTGCCTATAATTAAGCAATGGGTTGGTTAAGGAGGTGACTCTTATCACTTTCTGTACTTTTATAAGTTAAAGGGGATATGAGTAAGCCTCCATCGCCCTTTTAAGTTCAATGCCCCTTGTCTCCTTGAAGAGGGTTTCATAACCTGGTGAAATCAACATGGATTCCATACAATGTGAATACTCAATGTTATACAACTATCCATTTCCTGAATAATCTCAAAACGCTCATGGTTCATACTATTCCTTGGATAGAAAACAACAAGAAAATCAATGAAAAGGAACTACTCTATGTTGAATCTCAATTGGCATATTTTTACTCTTGTTTTCTAGTAGGCTTTGTTTCAAATGATTAGAAATTCCACATTCTCGAACTAGAAGCCAAAAGTAGGAACATATTACTCGAGGAGGAAGCCTCTCTCAGACTCAAAAGCAGATTTTGGCTCCAGAAAGGTGTCCGAAACTCTAAATTTTTCCACAACTTTATCAAGCATAGAATACATATTAACTCTATCTAGAAAATTGAAAATGAAGATAGAAATATGGTTTTAGGATTCCATGATATTGCAAGTGTAGGTCTAAAGCACTTTTTTGGTTTATAAAAGGAGGAACAAAGTGCACCTATTGCATCTATGTTGGAGGTTATTGCAAACTTCCCAAGGTTTGTCTCAAATGAAAAAAATCATTCTATAAATTAAGCAATCACTAAATATGAACTTATCGGGGCTATTAAATCTATGCACCATGAAAAAATACCAGGGCCAGATGGTTATTCAGTTGAGTTCTACTCAGGTATGTTTGAATTCGTTGGGAAATATATCCTCTATGTTATTCAAGAACATAGGATTAATGGCATAGTGTTGTATGTGTCCAATTCTACCTTTTTAACACTAATCTCCAAAATAGATAAGGTGAAAAGAATCGATGAACTTAAGACGATCTCTTTATGCAATTATATGTATAAACTGATTGCAAAAAATATAACAAACAAGGTCAAGGGTATCTTGTTAAAGGATATTACACCTTAACAATTTTCCTTTCTTTGGGGATGGCGGATATATGACACCATTGGAATTGCATAGGAAGTTCTTCACTTTTCCAAGCTTAATCATTCTCTTATTGTTTTCATGAAGGAAAATCTTTCTAAGGCATATAACAATGTGAATTGGGCATTTGTTAGAAGTCACTTGTTCTTTTCCATATTGGTCTTGAGCTCCCTACAATGAACTGGATCCTATATTGTGTTCAATCGGTTAGTTTTGCAGTGCTGACAAAATGGATATGCCTCCCTTTTTTAAGAGAAGGCAAAGGATTGTGGGAAGGTATCCCTCTAGCTCCACTTTTATTTCTTTTAATTATGGAAGGCCTCAGCAAAATTATTACCAAATCTAGATCCAATGGTAATCTAAAAGGTTATCATTTCAGAGATGTGGAAATATATATCACATATTTTTTTTTTTGATGAAATTCTATTGTTTCAGAATGGATCTAGAAGAGAATTTTTTAAATCAAAGGCGTACTTGCACTTTTCTCTACTTCCATAGGTATGATATGTAACCNTTTTTGATGAAATTCTATTGTTTCAGAATGGATCTAGAAGAGAATTTTTTAAATCAAAGGCGTACTTGCACTTTTCTCTACTTCCATAGGTATGATATGTAACCCTCAAAAATCTTATGTATCCTTCTTGTATATGGAGCAACAAGTCACTGACTAGATTGTAGGATAATTTGACTTTGAGATATGTGATATTTAATTGCACCTTAAGTAATTGGGATTTTTTTTAAGCCAAATAATTATAACATTAAGAATTGGGCTTATTTTATTAGCAAAGTTGAGTATAAGCTGCACTTGTGGTGCAATAAATGGTTGTCAAAGGTAGGAAGATTAGTTTGATTGGAGTCAATCTTGGAAGAACAAGTTATACAACTTGACGAGAACTTTATACTCAAAACGAGAACTCTAGCCATAAAAAATCAAATCGTTGCATTAAAAACAACCAAAACAACCCTCGATTTGAAAAGTGGTGCTACCGGTAACACACCCTTTTTTTGGAAGCCAAATTTACAAACTTTTTAAAACCTCAATCAATGTGATTGCAATCAAAACCCTAAATCAACCCCTCAATTAAAGAATGGTGCTCCCATAATCACCTTTATTTAGGAAGGGATTAAAAACACAAAAACTGACATAAAACACATTAAAAATAATTATATAACAAACAAACATTAATATATAACTAAATTTAAAAAAATTAAAATATACTTAATTCTTTCTTTTAAATATACTAAATATTAAAAACCAAAATACAAAATATTAAAAAAAAATTAAACATTAATATTTTTTCTAAAATAATTAAATGAAAAAAATAAATTATACTTGAAACTTTTTAAAACATTACACAAAATATTGCAAAATAAATATTAAAAATATTATAATTAAAAAAAATGATTTATAAAAGAAAACACAATAAAATAAAATAAAATTTAAAATTTAAAATTTAATATATATAGTTGTGAGGTTTTAAGGGAGGAGGGACTTAGGGGAGCTCCTATTTCTTTTTAAAAAAATTCATCGTTATTTAGAATGTTATGTTTGTTTGTTATTGGGTTTTGTTTTTTTTTTTGGTCTTTTGTATGGTTTTTCTTATGGTTTATATGTTTTAGTTTTTTAATGGTATTTGTTATAATTTTTTTAATTTCGTTTTTCAATTATGAAGTATTCTGTATTTTGGTTTGTGAATATATATATAGTTTATAATTTTTAAAGATTAGTGAGTTTTTTCTTGTATATTTATTATTAATTAATAAATTTTTATTTAAGAGTTTCAAAGTGGTTATAATTTTAAATTTGATAAGGGTATTTTTCATGATGTAACATATTGAGGTTTAAGAAGAGAGATAATATTGATTTGATAAAGATTTTAATTTGTATAATATGTTTTATTAGAATGTTGTTGAAAAAAAATTTGAATTTGATAAAAAAAATTATAAGATATTTTTATAATGTTTTTACTTTATGATTTTATTTTAAGAATAAATTATATAATATATTTTTTTGTTCAGTTTATGTGAATCATCACTTTATGGGAAATAATGTTAAATAATGTCCCTTTGATATATAAAATCTATGAAAATACATTAAAAATAGTTTGAAATGTCTTTATTTTCTAATTTTTTTTACAAATTTGTCTATAAAATGACTTATTTAAGAGAGAAGTTTAAAGAAAAAACTTCCAAAATGTATATATTTTTCATTATAAAAGGCTTTCTAAATGTGATTTTTTTTCCCAAAATGCATATATTTTTCGTTATAACTAGTTACTAAATGTATATTTTTTGTTAAATTTAAAGAAATGCATTTGTAAATAATTTTTATTTTTTTAATGACAAAAAATATTCAAAATCGCAAAAAAATGGCTCAAAATTAAAAATGTTGCTACCAAAATACACGCTTTTTGAAATGGAGGTAAAAACAACCACTAAAATTGACCTCCAAATAAATGAGAAAAATGTCAGATTCTCGTCATGTTTTATAACTTGTTGAAGGCCTTCCATTATATTGGGTTGCACTTGCACATGTCCATACAAGTGTTCTTGATCACATCAGAAAGATTAATTTCAGTTTCCTATGGGGAAGGAATTATGAAGGAAAACCATTTCACTAGATCTCATGAAAAAAACTTACTATGCGTAAATAGCTTGGAGGATGGGGGCTTAAGCATCACAATTGATTTTCAAAATATCTTACAACCAAAGGGATTTGGAGACTGCTAATAGGTAAAGGCTTGTGTGTCAGGGAAAAAACAAAAATAAATATCCCCTATGATCATTTAGGAATAGTTTAGATCCAATGAAAAATAGAGGAGAAACATGTCCATCATCATGTTGAAGCATCTTCTCTCTGCTTTTGATATTATTGGAGATTGGCTATTTTGGATTTTCTACAATGGTAGAAGTATCATATTGGGAATTGATCCATGGATTGGGAGAACGAATTATCATAGATTGATGGAAGCTATTGCAGATACTCTTATTGATAGAGGTTATATTTTTCTATATCATATTAAAGATCATCATAATTCCACTATCTATCAATGTGGATGGTTATATTTAGATTTTATGGGTTTTGAGAATGAAGACAAGAAAAAATGGGGAAATTATATTAATATTTGAAATATTGTCATGTATGTCTTGTGGATGAGGAGGATTCCTCACTATGGAAAACAAATCCTATCAGGGGTACATACCAGCCAAAATTTGATTATCTGGTTCTTCGGGAAGAAGAAGGTCGCCCTCCTCCTAAGTGGTGGAATATGGAATTTTGGAATCTCAATTTCCCCCTTAGGGAAAAAGTCTTCATGTGGCTTACCTTGGTAGGAAAAGTTCTTGTTTGATATCATCTTATAAAGTATTATGGTGCAGGTCCTAGCAGATGCCCTATTTGCAACCTTGATGGTGAGCTTATTGATAATATATTTATCTGTTGTCCATATTTGACTAGCATGTGGAAGTATGTGTCCCTTTTTTTTTGTAATCCTTTCATTTTTTATGGGGTTGAGATCAACAAAAAAAAATTAGAAGTGGACAAACAATCCAACATTTCATACCTATAAACCATTTCCTATCCTTTTGATTTTGGGGGCTTGACTTGCTCATAATAAAGTGATATTTCATGACATATATATTCCTCCTCACATATATGTTGCTAAGATCCTTTCTATACTAGAACACTTTCCATATATCCAAAAGGGAAATCTCGTGAAAAGAATTATTATGGAGGACATTGACAAGACTAAGGATTGGAGCTATTTCAATGGAGAAGCTATTGGAAAACCTAGTATAGAGTGTATTAGAGGCTTACTTTATCTGTGGAAGTCACTAGTTTAAATATTTAGCGGGTATTGGAACTGCAACAAACAATCACTACAACATTTAAACTTAAAATCCGACGATCATTCTCCAGCTATTCGAAAAACTTATGTCAGCTTTTCGACGAATGTAGAATTATTTCGTCGTCAATGGGAGTTCATCGTCTTATCTGATGAAATTGTTTCCATCAGATATTCTACAATTCTTTGTCGGATTTAACTCCATAATTTTGTCGCTTTTTTAAATAATATCTCGCGAGGATGATTATCATCCAACAAGTTTTATTTTCAGAGGTATAGTCAGATATATGATGCAGACCATCGAAAGTGTTCGTTGAATATATGACGACCACCTGTACTATTAAAAAAATATAATTGATAGAGGGTGGTTCTCTTAAATGATCATGCCAACGAGTTTGTCTTGTATTCCTTTCAATGTAAATCTATTAAAAATTGGATTGAAATCCATTGCAATGAAAATTAATATATGATTCTAATTCAAAGATCAATATAATAAAAAACCAATGATCAATATGCTTCTCGAATTACTGTAGGTGATCTATTAGATTTTTATTATTTAATCAATATGATCTAGGATCTTATCTAAGAGAATAACATGCACATAAATAAGCACAAGAGACAAGAGACACAAAGGACATTCCTCGAGGAAACCATAAAGTAGAAAACCCCGCAACTTCCTCAGAGATAGAATGAGTACCAATAGAAAAAAGTAAAACCCAAAGACACAAAGATGATCTCTGACAGTTGTTCTCTCTCTCACTTGTGCAAGCTCCTCCTCTCTCAATCATGCGCTACTATTGATTGAGTGTATTTTCCAAATAGAGAGTCTCACTCTCTATTTATACTAGTTTTCCAATTGACTTTTACTCTTACAAGGCCAACCTCACTAGGAAAGTCTAATAACCATAATACCCCTCAACTATGGGAATTATTGCCCCGAATTACAATGGAGGGTTAACCTCAATGAATTTACATGACTTTATTATATTAAAGACTCTCTCAATCCGAGGAACAAACATCTTTGTCAGGGTATAATGAAATACAATAAAAAATATACAAGTGAATACATTCCAAAGTTACAAATACATCAACACTCCCTCTTAACTAGGAAGGTATTCTCTTGACACAGTTAATCAGCACAAGTCTTCATCATTGTATCATCATCAAAGTTGGATTATCATCAAAGCTAAATCATCATCAAAGTTGGATTATCATCACTGCTCCTGCTATCTCGAGCAAATGGTGCTATCTCTCAATTCTAGTTTTCATAGGAAGTTCTATAAAGCCAACCCATTTTCATTATGGATGTAGGTCCCAACACTTATATCCGACCATGGGAGGACCAGCCTGCCACCATGTTGTAAAGGCCCATAACTTACATCTAACCATGGGAGGCCCAACCTGCGACCATGTCAGAAAGACACAGCACTTACATCTGACCATGGGAGGCCCATCCTACCACCATGTCAGAAAGGCCCAATACTTACATCTGACCATGGGAGGCCCATCCTACCACCATGTTAGAAAGGCCCAACACTTACATCTGGCCATGGGAGGCCTAACCTGCCACCATGTCAAAAATGCCCAGTACTTACATCTGACCATGGGAGGGCCATCCTGCCACCATGTCAGAAAGGCTCAGCACTTACATTCGACCATGGGATGTCTAGCCTACCACCATGTCAAAAAGGCTTAGACGCTTACATCCACCGAAATCGTAGGAAACACCTACTACCATATGGGGAAAGGCTCTGCACTTACATATGACCATGGGAGGCCCAGCCTGCCACCATGTCAAAAAGGATCAGCACTTACATCTAACTATGGGAGGCCCCACCTACCATCATGTCAGAAAGTCTCATCACTTACATCTGACCATGGGAGGCCCATCCTGCCACCATCTCGGAAAGGCTCAGCGCTTACATCCACCAGCATGGTAGGGCACAGCTACTACCATCCAGGGAAAGGCTCTGCACTTACATATAACCATGGAAGGCCCATCCCGCCACCATGTAAGAAAGGATCAGGACTTACATATGACCATGGGAGGCCCCGCCTACCACCATGTCAGAAAGGCTCTCGGACTCGTCACTTCCCCTTAGAAGGAACCTCGATATGAAGAATGCCAATATTCTCTTTGAAGTACTCAAACTTCACTCTGGCCATTTCTATCATAGAATCACATCAAGGTAGATTACGTCCAAGGATAACCGATAAGCTTCACTAGGACTGATTACATCCGAGGAAAAGCTACAGTATTTTTTATGTCTGAGCAACCTATGAGCTTCGCTAGGTTTTTATGCTCATACAACCTGTCTCATTGGCTATGCTAGAACTCCCTCTTTCATGAGATCTTGATATGTATCACATAACGGAGCTTCACTGCTCCTCTCTGTGTCATATCAATAAAATCAAATAGTAGTTTTCAAAAGAAACATACTACCTCCCAAATAGTCGAGCAAGTGGAAACATATTTTTCCTCAGTTGTACTCAGTGCCATGCAGAAATCCATCCTGCCAAACCAGTAATCCATACTAGATCTCAAATTGAAGAAGCATTCCAAGGTGCTCTTCTTCTCATTGGTGCTACCAATCTGAATCAGCATAACCATGCAAGTTAGTCTTCTAATTTGTATCATACTTGAGCCCACACTCAATTGTACCCTTCAAGTACCTCATTGCATGCTTTGCAACCAGGTGAGCATGTCTCGGATCCGTCAGGAACTAGATCAATGTGTTCATAGCAAAGAAAATATCTTGTCTCATATTCGTCAGGTACATCCGTCAGGTACATCAATGACCCAATCATCTGACGACACATCATAGCATCAACCAAATCTGATGAAGAATCACTCAATAGCTTTAGGTTTGATGTCATAGGTGTGGTCATGGCCTTGCAGTCCATCATCTCGAACCTCTTCAGGATCTCTACTGCATACTTCCCTTGTCCAAGGGAGATTCCATCCACATTCCTCCACACCTCCATGCCTATAAAGTAGTGCATCATGTCAAAGTCCTTCATCTCAAACTTAACATCAAGTCTCCTTCTTGCAACCTTAATGAGTTCCTCTTTTCCTGTCAGGAACAAGTCATCAACATATAACAGGAGCATCATTGGTCTTCCTCCTTCAACCTTGAAGTAAATGTTGGAATCTTGTTTACTCTCAGTAAATCCTAGAGCCATCAGTAAGTTGTTTATCCTGTCGTATCATGTCAAACCTCAGGATCTTCTACAATCACTCCCTCTAAAGTGGAGCATCATTCTCCCTCTGTATTTCGTACTCTATGCATTGAAACATTATGTACTTGAGTGACAAGTAGCTACCTATGCTACTAACATTCTATGTATCCATCTAGGGTCACTAAATACCAATATCCTCTATCTTGAATCTTTTCAAAATTTCTTCTCACACCCAACTATGAGCTTTTCATCCTCTATAGGATTTCATCTTCAACCTTGTAGCAAAGGTTAATATCTTCATCACTCTAGGTGATATTCAAGATCCTAATGTATGTGTTATCCCATGGGTGCCTTATGAGCTCGTGCAAGGCCTTCTTTAATTTGCACACATGAGTCTGTCTATCGTGTGTCTCAACTCCCAGTGGTTGCAAATGTATCTTTATAGTCTATTCCATCTTTAGATGAGAAGCCTTGTGCTACGAATATTTCCTTATATCCCACGATGTTTCCATCTACTGCATGTTGGATCTTGTAGATCCATATGGAAGATATTACGGACTTCCCTTCAGGTCCTGATACCACATCCTATACATCATTATTCTTGAACTAGTACTCTCCTTCCCTTTATTCTTGGCTACTTCTTCATAGCTGGAAGGCTCTGCATCAATGATGTCGCTCAATAATGTCACATAACTAGAGTGTGTCTGAGGTCTCTTGAAGTCTCGTCATATTATTCTTCATTTTGGATTATTTCTTGAACTGTCATGACTTGTTCTTCGGAACAAGCCTCATCCTTCTTTTCTTGTAGGAGATTGTACGAGATATTTCCTACAAGTCAAATGCACCAGTTGTATGGTTAAAAACATTTCATAAGGAATATTCATAATGGAAAATTCCTTATGCATAAAGATATAATCATGCAACTATTTTATCCAATACAACATTCATTCATATCTCATGGAAACTTTCTAGTTTCCTTCCATCTCTACCATGACATCATTGAGATTGTGCACTAATCCAATACGTCAGCAAAGAGGTTTGATTCTAGATAAGTAGCAATGGAGTGTTGCATAGCACTATGGATACTTACCCATCACATGCATATTAGTAGTATATTGTTCATTATACATTTCAAAACTAAGCAATGTCATATAAACAACTAGATATATAGGAAAAGAAAATTCAAATACTTATCTTTATTTGTTTCGTGGGTAGACTCCTTCTTGTGCCTTCAGCTTTATCATCTTCTTCATTCATGACATCATCATTTCTTATCCAAATGCCAAGATGGATAAGAGGTTCTTCAAGAATTGAGTCCTTCATATTCCTCCTTGCTTGAGGGATTATCTTTAAATCGTGAGAGCTTGATCTTTAGATGCTCCCATCTTCTCTTCTCTTATTATGAGTCAAGCTTCTTCTTGTGTGCACTCTTCCAAGATTTTGCTGAAGGGAATCACTTCCTTCTGGCACACATTCCTTGAATTAATGAGTCCCATGATCCTGGGAGGCCATTCAAGGTGGTTATAACAATATCATATTCTTCTTTGATTGCTTTGTCATTGGATCGAACACTTCCTTTTGGTGTCTTCAAGTATGAAAAATGAGGGATGAGATGATCTTTAATAGAATCTGTAATTATTCTCTTGGATCTGGTCTCAGCCTCATCTCCCTCTGGCTCTTAGAACTTCCTTAAGATTTGAGGTGTTCGTCCTGGTTCCAGAGCTGGATGATCTAGGGTTTGCGAGAGAAACCCTAATTTTCAAAATTTGGAATCTTACAGATATTATTGGATATAAATATGTACCTCCTCAAGGTTATCTAAGCAGCATACTCATTTTTCCAAAACTATGATAAGAACTGCAAAATATATGATGCCCTAGTTTTTTTAAATCTATTCTGCAGAATTTCTTGATATTGTTTCTGTAGTATCTATGAACTTACTACCCCTCTGTATCTGAAACTATGCACTGAGGTAGCCTCGTTTGTCTTCTTTCAACACCGCGGGTTTTAGCAGAATTGGTTTCACCAATTGGGACTTATGACAGTTTTCCCAAATCGGCTTATTTCAGTACTGTTCAACATAGCAGAATTGTATAAACTTCTTCCTGTCACTGGTTCACCTTCGAGGTCTGAAACTTTTACTGCATATATTACAGTCCATGCCTTATCTATAACATCTTGTGAAATTTTGTTTGCACCTTTGTATCCTGAGATATAGAAATTATTCCAAGGTGTCATTTAGGGATGAATCCTGGGAGAGCCTGAAACCCTAATTTGAAGGAATCACATATCCCATAATATGGAATATGAGGCTGAAAATTTTACACAAGGTACATCAAGAATTTATCTTCATCCTATTAAATTTTCTGCTCCTGATCCTTCTCCAATCTCGATATATAGTGAATGTACCAAAATTACTAGTTTTAGTATTTTAGGGTTTTTTAGGCATGAAACCCTAATTTCCATTAGCTTCCATTGCAGTTGTATTTCAGTTGTATATTGAAACTTCTATTATTCATATTTTAATGAGAACCTCAAATGGAAATGCAAGATATTTATATCTTACCAATTTGAGATTCCTGAACTGGATCTGGAGTTGATCTTTTACAGTGTTGATTTTTTGGTCTGGGGTCAAATTAGGGTTTGAATTTCTCGGAGTTTTACCCAACCAAAAAATTTGATATTGGTCTCTAAATTTTGGTTTTGAGGAGGAGAGAAATACTATGATGGGCTCACTCAAAAATTCCTCATCTGTGAAAATCCCTAATTTCCCGCAGTAGTGACAGGTCAAAAACTGAAAATACCCGGAATCAAATTCTACTTTGACAGAAAGATTCACCCTTTAATGGAGAGTTAGCCTAGCCTCCTTTTGCTGATAATATGTGGAGAGAGACCCAAAAATTAATAATCCCTAGCTTATGCAGCTACATAATGTCTTCTTCTTAGGTTAACTCTGATACCATGTTAGAATTTTATCATTTAATCAATATGATCTAGGATCTTATCTAAGAGAATAACATGCACAACAAAAATCACAAGAGACATGAGACACAAATAATTTTCCTCGGGGAAACCATAAAGGATAAAACCTCTCAACTTCCTCAGATATATAATGAGCACCAATAGAAAAAGTAAAACCCAAAGACACAAAGATGATCTCCGATAGTTGTTCTCTCTCTCACTTATGCATGCTCCTCCTTTCTCACTCATACGCTACTATTGAGTCAGTGTATGTTCCATATAGAGAGTCTCACTCTCTATTTATACTTTTTCCCACTTGAATTTTATTCTTACAGGGCCAAACTCACTAGGAGAGCCTAATAACCCTAATACCCCTTAATTGTGGGGACTATTTCCTTGACTTACAAAGGAGGGTTAACCTCAACTCAATTATGGGGAATATTGCCCAGACTTAAAACAAAGGTTCAACCTCAATGAATTTACATGACTTTATTATGTTAATGACTCTTCCGATCAGAGGAACAAACATCTCCGTCAAGGTATAATGAAATAAAATAATAAATATACAAGTGAATACATTCTGGAGTTACAAATAGATCAACATGATCAGTGGTTTACTTGAATGGGAAGAAGTAATGAATGATTAGTGCTAATCCATACTTGTGAGAAGCAACAAGACCTATTAGGATTTTGTAATTTGGATTTCCAATTGTATACAATATTATGAAAATGGATCATTGCATGGATTCGGCTAAAATACCGCCAACTAAATGAATGAAAGAAAATACATAGAATAAATGAAGTAAACCAGCAGAATGCACACGAAAGGTAAATAATTAAAACCACATTACAAAATAAAAATTCATGAGTATAATTATGTACCTTTGAGTACAATTGATGCATACTCTCCATATAGTCTACTGATCAGTTGCAATTCCTAGTGTGAAGTCCTGCATAAATGAAAAAAATCATTAAATGTTTGATTCATGACAAAGAATTTAAAAAATAGGGATGCATTTCAAAATTTACAAGACTCTATAATACATAATAATAAAGTTCAAAAACTTATTGAACTTCTCTTTGTTTCAATAATAATTTAATATTCTCTACTGAATAGGGCCAACCACATGAAGGGGGAATCTCTTATGGCTCCTCCCCCCCCCCCCCCCCCCCCCCCCCCCCCTCACATCGCTCTCAATTTCCCATACCCAATGTATGCACTACAAAATAAATGAATTAATGTGAAAATATGTGGCTTTCATAAAAAAGAAACATTTATTATTCATTCAGTAACATATAACATTCATTAATTCACTCATTTACTCATTACACAAAAAAATACTGCATGATAAATATTTTGAAAAATAAGTTGTTTTCGTAATGTTTTTATAGTCAAGTCTCTTTTCTGTTTTTTTTTTCTTTTGACAAAACTAGAAATCGAATCATATTCTCCTACTTCTTATTCATTTCTTATGGAATCTACAACATGTATTAATGTCTTCCTGGTTGTGTTCTCATGACATGGACGTTGCTGCAAGGGGTTGGGATTTTTTGCAAAAATGAGGAAATGTTAAATTGATATCTTTTGTTAATATTATTACAAGTATTTCATTAATAAGAAAACATTATAGATGTTCTCTTTACCTGATGGGGAAACATCGTGTATTTCATCTTCCTTTCTAGCCTCATCTTGTATAGGATGACCCTCTACATGCTCTGGAGTTGAAACATGAAAAATTACAATTAAAACACCATTTGCAATGCAATATTTTAAACTGTAATCCATACTAAGTTTTTTGTAGCACATGAATACATTCATTACCAAGGTGCAAAGTTTGACCTTCATAGGATTTTTCTCCATCCTCAGCATTATGTGGATCAGTCTTCCTTGCTTAAAATAGACTTAAGATTTATAATGAATACATTGCATAAGTAATCAATCTTAAATATACTTTGTTGATTTTATTTACCTATGTGCAAGGTCGATTATTGGAACGTTGTGTTTTCTTATACAAGCATTTTTTACATTCAACCGTCAATTTCAAACCCATGCAGGAAGCCAAGATTCACATCTTCCTCCATGGGAACTTCTTTAAACTGATCAACCTACAATATTACATAAGATTATGAATTTATCTTTTATGGAAATAAAACTAAAATTATTCGTAATTTATTATTTGGATGAAATATTTGAGTTATTGATACTTACAAATCGTGCTTCTAGATTCAAATAACCATGAGGCCCAAGATTTTGCTGGCCATTTTTCTCTTATCTTGCGTTGGTGGCCTTTGATGTGTCTAGAAGCCTATGAAAAGGTTGAAATATGTTAGATGTTGCAAATTTTCTCTAAAAATAAAGAGTAATAAACATATAATTTCATTGTTGAAAGCATTTCATACCTTCTTGTCTCTAGTGGTAGATTTCCTTCTTTTCTCAAAGGCCTCTCCTTTCCATCATCCACCAAGGCCTTCCACTCCATTGCTATAATTATTAGAGGGTGCTCATACCCAGTGTTCCTTTCTATATGTACCCTGTAATGGTTCCTCACAATATTTGTATGTTGGCCAAATTTCTTGAGGTCCCTCGCTCGGTTGAAGGTCTCACTACCAAACAACCTAACTAAGTGATTAGTGTATTGATGTTTAAAATAATTACTTTGTTTATCCCACCTCTAGTGGATGGTATGCCCAAATATATTCAATGATAAATAATTTAGATGTTTATAAAAAAGCATCTTTTCCTATGAAACGATCATGTAATACTTAGTTTAAAAAGAATGTTCTATAACTAAAATTCAATCACATTATATACAAAGATTTAAAACAATTTTTAAATACCTAGGATCTTCTCTATATTTATGGGAACGAGATCTTCTCCCACCAAAAATGTGGTTGGTAGTGTTCACGTGCTAGTGACAGAGGAAGGTCTAGGAAATGTTGCTTGAGCAATATCGATAGTAGGCTTTGCATTGACCCCATGTTCTTCACGATCTGGTGTGTGTCGACCACTAGACAATGCACTCACATATGGCCTCAGGCGTGTTGTGGAATGTTTTAACCACTATTCATTAGCACATGAGATGCAAGTGGGGTCATATGATCATGTGACGACCCTCCACAAGAATCATTAGTACTAGCACCCCCCTGACCACTAGGATGTGGACACAAAAACTCTCGTAAAAACAACATATTTTATTTCATGATCATATACAAGTACAAAATACAAAATCCTAAATGGATTTATATTCTAATTAAAGATCCCACAACTTACATTATATCCCTTATATCTATTAACAAAAATATCAACCTTTTCTCTAATCTCATTTGTTTATGATTGAATGAATATCAGACAGAGGATTTCCTCATTTGTTTTTCTAATCTCTTCTCTATCATATTAATGGGGTCCAACGAAGGTGAAATGTCATCATTGCGCATGATCTCATCCACATCAGTATCTATGGATTTCTCTACTACTAGATCAAACCCTGAATCAATATCCTTCCACACAAATATATTAAAAATATCAAAATGAAACCATTAGACTGAGTAAAGAATCATAATTAATAAAAAACCATATTGCTCATATTTAATTTTTACAATTATGATGAGATATACCTGTTGCCTCAAGGATGGCGTTGTTTGATCAACATCCTGGGACTTTTTCTAATCAACACCCTGCAACAAAAAAACCTAATATAGAAACATATTCTTCATATTATTTTGTACAATTAAAATGAGGTATACTCGCTACCTCGAGCTTGGTTTCCTTTTATCTACTCCTGGGGACTTTCCCTGATAAACACCCTGCAAAACAAAATATAGAAAACATTATCGAAATGAAACCAATATACTCACGAAAAAACATAATTAAAAACATATTGTTCATATTATATTTCTACAATTCCAATGAGGTATACCTTTTGTTATTGAGGATGGTGTACACCTCTTATCAATTGTTGGGGACTTTCCTCGATCACTACCCTATGAAAAAATATAAAAAACATTACCAACATTATAACAATATACTCATGGAAAAAAAATTAGATAGCAGATTCATTAATTAAAGTTTGGGTAAAATTTTATGTGTACCACTTCCATAGTAACAATGTTTGAACATTTTTTATGCAATCCGATATATCCTATCGTTCACACAAAAATCCATAATTATTTGAGGAAGATCCTTGGGTACCCATTGTTTCACTAGATGTGTATATATCATGGGAACCTCGATGTCTCCTATGGTCTCATAATCATAAGAAGGTGACCCCCTTCATCAAGAAAAAATTCCATGCATTTATGGAATTTTCTTTGATATTTTGACATCTAGTTGATCTCTGTCTTATAGATATATTATATGAATCACATTCATAAACTCTTCCTAAACTTTCCTTGCTCAAGGAGGACATATATGAAAAATACATGTTTGATTCTACCTACACCATGGGATAAAAATTTCAATGTTTTGGGTTTTGATTACACTAAGAAAAAGTTTCAATGTTTTGTGTTTGGAAGTAGTGAAAATATGGTCAATCATTTTAGATTCAGCTACACACATGGAGCAATGAGACGGTCCAAAAAACCATTTACAAATATTATTCCTTGTGAGATTATGTTTCCACCACAGTATGGTTCTTAGGACAATAGTCCAAGTTCCATATCTTACTACATAAGCTAGTTAATACTATTTTTCCCCATCAAGCATATATGGTCTAAGTTAAGTTATTAACCTTACTTGTAGTTCTTGCCACATTTGGTAGTGATATAGCTCCTATAGAAATCATATTGGCTAGGAATTCAAGTGATTTCATTTTCTGAAAACCAATGATGTACATTGCATATTTAAGTTGTTGTTGTTCTTCCAACCAAAATGGATGGAGATTAACCTCCACTAGTTTAGGGTTGATATCGAACTCCCTAAAGGGATCAATAGAATGTTGTTAGGAGTTCAACAATTGGCTCAAGGAGATAGTGAAATATATAGTGTACTTGCTATCTTGAATTTCCAAAAAGTTTCATGAATTAAGGTGTCCAAGTCATTTTAAACATTGTTTAGATGTGGGAGCCTTGTCAACAAATCTTGGTTGGGGAGTGCTGCAATTTCTTAGAATGTGTTTGGGTGCATTGAAAAAAATTAGGAGAAGAAAAAACTAAAATGCTTTCATGTATAGATATAAGAGGTGTTAGCTAGTTACCCAAATAACTTTGTAGGGTTTCTAGACCTACTTTTTAAGGAATGATTATATCATATAAATCAAAGACCATAGTTTCATATATCCTAAGAAACAAAGTGATCCTTGAGATTTTCCAATGTCCAAGAATGCGATGGGAGGTGAAACCCTAAGGAAAATCGAATTAGCAATGAAACACACTTGGCACAACAAATTAGTAATGAAACCTCAGTGATTTGAATTTTTTTTTATAAATTTGTCAAGTCAAAACGATTTAGGGCTTGGTACTCATATATTTTGGAGGCATTGGATCCTCTTACAGATCCTCTACTTGGAATCCCTCTCCCCTATCTCAATCGAACTCTGCTCTCCTCAATAAGCACTTGTCCAAATCACCTCTCCCACTTCTTTCTCATTGAGTAGCTAGTTGTCTCAAATCCTCAATGGATGAGTTGCGTATTCTTGAGCTATCAATATTTCTTGTTGGTTTCTCTTGTCTTGCACTCAAATATTGCATAAATAAAAATCACAGGAATTTTGGGAGATGGGAAAGGGACGATGGATGGGGGTATGCAGTGAATAATATTTTCCTTTAAGCATATTTCTTAAGAACTTGTCATTAATACGAGCAAACAACGGGATGTTATAGAGGAATAAGTGTGGATGAGATATTTGGAAAGGTGAGGTAAGTGTCACAGCTCACTGATATGACATACCATGGGTCACTGATACTCTACACAAACTCCACCACGCTACCAATCGACGGGATGTTGCAGACGAAGATATGTGGGTGCACGCAAAAATTTGAAAGTTGAGTTAATTTTTAATTTTTATTAATTTTATGTATTGTTATTTTATTATTTATGTATATATATTTTGTGTGTGTTCGTGTGTGTGTGTGTGTGTGTGTGTAAAATTATATATATGTTAACCATTCACACGCCTACACTGTTAACCAATATAAACATAAGTGTTGGATGACCCAACTTGACAAAATTGTCTCATAACACATTTTAAACCCAAACACAATAACACCCTAATACACTAAATTACCTATCCATTTTTATTGTAATTCACCATGAAATTTGACCCCAATAATGCTAACACCCTAACCACTATGACACCTAGTCCCTACAAGCCATGAAAATTCACACATTTTGACCACAAATCAACTAAAACCTAAATACATTGTAACCAATGTCCACAATTCCCTTGAACACAAAAAGTCCATAAACATTAGTATGATCTCAAGCACACTATGATGGATAACACAATAACCCATTAACAGACTTTAATTACTACTATTTTGACCTTGACACGCCATAACATCCTAATTAACATACATTTACCTTTGATTATTTTGAGCTCCACCTACCTTGGAACCCTTCACACACCTTAACTATTAACTACTGCGGTGCCATAATTATGATCCTATACATAGTATGACCTCTTACACAATTGTCCCATGGCATAATTTTACCTCTAACCACTCTAAACACATTAACCCATTACACATATTAAAGCATATGCACTATGACTCATAACCATTTTGATGAGAAAAATATTTGTTGGGCTGCAAAAATACCACATTTTATTCATCTAATTTCCTATACCATTTTTCACCTTTTTTTTCTTTTTTTCAACAGAAACTATAAAAGGTTTTCTATTAAACAGGCTGTGCACAGCCATACATTACAGAAAAAAAAAGCCGATTCTGAGAGTTCTTGCAGTTCAAAAAAGGAGGAAACAAAACTGGTCCAAAAAGATGACCAAAGAACTCCACACAGAGTTTTTACATAGCTTCTAAGGACTGAGGTAGTGTATACCCTAATAAACTGCTGATTAAGAAACAGAAAAATAAAAATAAAAAAATGAACTATTAAAACCATTAAAAATTGCCTGGGTGCTTCATGGGTTGAACAACCAATTCCTCCTCCATAGGGTGAGCTGCTGCGGCTGGAGTTTCATGAGCATGACTTCCTTGATTCATGCTTAGCAAATGCTGGAGGTCTTCTTGAATTCTATCCACCTTGCCCATGATTTCCCTGAGGTTGATTTATGTATCATCGATCATGGAGTCATGATTTCTTATCTGATATGAGGTGTAACTGACCACTTCCCCCATATTTTTTACCTCTTGGGAAATTTCCTTGTTGTCAATAATGCCAATAGCCATCATTTCATAAAAATGCCTGAGATTTTTCTTTAAATATGCAAGCCCAACATTCTCATTTTCCTGGTCCATTCTTCCTTGTCTAGGGGTGGCAAGAGCTAGTCTAGAGAAATTGTTGTGGAGAGCCCGAACTGCACCTTCAAGCTCTTGGGCCTGTTCGTCACCAGAAAAACCACCAAGAACCGAGTTAAGAGTGTTGAATTCCTGCAAGAGAGAGTCACGTTCTTTCTGGCTTCGATAGGAGAGAGTGCCGACCGCACCTGCTTTCCACCCTGAACAATTACAACCTAGAATCAAGTTGTTGTCTGCTATGAAAGTCTGGTCATTAATGGAAAGGATGAGCCCAGAACCAGAGTTTGAAAACCACAGAGAAACACCAGCTTGTGAAGAGCAGAAGCAGGTGAAGAAAGCAGCGAGAGCCAACCTTTCTTTAACAAAAACCTTGGTAAGAGGCAGAGACTCCCATAGGATATCCTGCGAAATTCCCTCGTCAGCCCTTGAAATAATATTCGGCAAAATCCTCTCCGGAGAAATCACATAACAAATGGAGTGCACACCATTGCCAAAAGGAGCTTGAGGGTGAGAAAGGCTTTGGGGGGAATACATATTGAGGAGGATGAAAATACCTGGAGCGTGCGATTTGCAAGAGCAATTAAGCTGAGGGATATGGGTATTAAAACCATCGAGGATCAAGGAAATGTTGGTGCAGAGTGGGAGCCACGCAGCAAAAGAGTGGGAAGGAATAGGACGATGCGTTAAGATAGGAGATCCTTCACGAATATCCATGGGAGTGAGGCCAGTGGTGAATGGGGAGCATGCAGTGGCAAAGTGAGGAGGAGTAGAACGACGCATTGAAACATATGAGCCTTCACAAATATCCTTGAGAGTGGGTTCAATGCGGTGGGGGTCTAGGTTTGCATCCCACAAATTCATTAAGGTATGGATTTGGGGTGTGAATTTTGACCGTTTAGACAATAGTGGTCTTGGGGTAGGGAGGCCCTCATATTAGCCAAGGCATCAGCAGCAACATTATTTGTGCGAAGAATGTGGTATAATTCATAGTGCTTAGATAAGAGAGGAGTGATTCTATCATACAGATGATGACACTTTATAGAGCCTGTGCTATATCCATTGAGCATTTTATATATGATGTGTCGAGAATATCCAAATATCGCTATCCTGGAGAGATCATTGTTAGCTAGGATTTTCATTCCCTGGAGGAGAGCCAACCACTTAGCCTTATTATTGGTCCTATAGCCAAGACCCCAAGTGAAGGTTTGTTCAACTTGTCCTCTAGGATCCAGAAGGATCCCCCCCACACCTGCCACCCCTGTATACCATTTTTCACCTTATTCCTATCTTATCCTTCCATAAAACCATTAATATTCACCACTTTCATAATAAATATGGGATTATATCACCATTTTCCAAATCATTTATTTTTTAGTATTTTGAGTGAATTTGTGGTTAATTATTGAGAGAAATAACATATTTTTATTATACTTTAAGGTTGGATGAGTTTGGTGATTCTTACGGGTGTATTTTAAGACTTTAACAAGCTCAAAAGTGACCACCTATCCTCATAGTCGAATTTCATCTTCTAGATGTGAGCTAACTTCAAGGAGAAGATCATGGAAATGTGGAGGGAATATCTCATCCAATATTTGTTGAGAATTTTGAGAGATGAGTTGTATATTTGTTGAGTATTTTGAGGGATAAGTTGAGAGAATTGTGGATTTGTATTATGATCAGTTATCTTCAACTCATGTATAAATAGGAGGGCTCTCTCCTCATTTTCGTTGGAGGCCTCTCTAGTAGTTTGGAAGTAGAGAATAGTTCAGAGTTAGTCATAGAATAGATGTTGAGTATTATGTAATGGAGATGATGCCTATTGCACCTCTTTTGACTCTCTTATGTTAATATATATTTCCAGCAGTTTCTTTCTTATGAGTTGTTAGTATAGAATTTCAGTTATTTCTTTCTTGTGCATTTTCAGTATTGATTTATGTGAGCTCACAAGTTATTGTCAATTGCTTTATACCAGTTTATTTCATGTCATTTCCTTCTTTTGTAAATTTAATTCGATTTCAGTCATGTATTTTCATTTCCAGTTGTAGATTAAGTTCAGCGACACTCTGCCCCTGCATATACTTTGTCTGTACCTCATAAGTTTATGCTTTCTCTGGATTTACAATTAAATCGTTGGATATCTATTATAATTTGTTTAATATTTGCACCAACATTTTGGCACCATTGCTGGGTAGGTGCTAAAAGGGATCAGAGTTTAGATAGGTAGATAGTTAGTTTTTACTATATAGAAAGGGGGAGGTGAATCTATAAGATGCAAGGACGACTTCACTACGGAATTTCTGGAATTACCATGGTGCAATAGCCAGATGCATCCACTTTAGTGGGTTACCCCAAAGCCTTGTTATTTTCGCAAACGTGTTTATTTTCTGTTCTTTCATTTTCCGCAAATGGGAGTTTGTTTTTATGGAAGTTTCTTTTACAGTTTTGTAGTGTAAAGTTTTGATTGCTTTCATTTTTTGGGCTACCCTTTATTTCATACTAACTTGTTTCTAACTTTATAACTGTTCATTTTCATTTTGTATAGGTTTTTATATACCTTTTTATTTCCGTTTTTTGCACTCGTTTTGTGCTACTGTTTTTGTGCTTGTCATGCACTCATTTTTTCTAGTACTTGATTTGATTTCAGTCAAATGATTTTAAGATGAGCATAAGTCTAGATCAACTCTCTCAACTCCTAGCAAAAGCATGGATCTCCATCTCCCCTTCCCAAGAAAATGAGATCTTGATAGCAACTAAAATATTTACTACTCCTAAAGTGAAAGAAGAATTTACATTTGAATAATCCTGCATATCAGATGAGGAGCAAATGTTCGAGTTAGATATTGAAAGGGAGGAAGAAGGAATTTTGGGTGATCAACATCCTGAAGAATATCCTGCAAATGGAAGCTACATCAAACAACAGATCCAAGTAAGCACTAGTTTAAATCAGTTTTGTTTTTGTTTTTATTTCACTGTTTACATTTCCAGCACTTAGTTTCGCATGTTTTTATACGTCTTAGATTTAATTTTGTAAAATTAGAATTGAATTTTCGTTTACTTTTGTTAGATAGATGATTACATTGGAAATTTCATTTTATGTAACTAATCTTTAATTTTTTAGAGTAGGTAGGTTTTAGTTCTTATTTTTAGTTGAAATTTAGCTTTGTTTTAATTTGCTTTAATTTTTCTATTTGTTAAAAATTATATTTATAATAATCTCAATTACTAGTATTGTTGATCTTGTTAGGAATTAAAAATATATATATATAGTTTTAATATTTTAAATCTGAAAAAATTATGAAGTTTTTTTCCATTTTTACTTTCTATTTTTAAATTTTTCTAATCATACTAGGAATCAAAATAGATTAAATTTCTTCTAAATCTACGAACCAGTAAAAAATAAAATAAATTAAATAACAAATAAATAAACAAAAAATAAAAATTCGTTTTAGTTTTAAATTTTATAAAAAAAAATTTAAGAAAAAAAAATTATAACAGATTTAATTTTAAATTTCTTTAAAATTTTAGATTTTATGTTTAAAAAAATAAAAATAAAGTACAAACAAAACTTTCATTTTTGGATAACTTTATTTTCTAAAAATTTTAGGACTTATGTAACAAAATCACGGTTCTTTATTAGATTTTGAAGTGTTAGTCTTTCTAAAAATTTAAAAATAAAATAAAATTATTAAATTTTAAGAATTGCAAATAATAAACATTATAATAAATGTATATAGAAATTTTTTAATAAAATAATTAAAATAATATATATATATATATATATTAAAAAAATACAATTTCTAAATATTAATATTAATATTAAAAAGAAAAAAATAAGTAAAATTAAAAAAAAAATAGCCTTTCAGCTCTCCATGGGAAGCCTGCAAACAACTCTGCAAACAGTTCTCCATGCGCAGCCCACAAATAGCTCTGCAACCAGCTCTTCATACGAAACCTGCAAAACCAATTAAAACAATTAAAAATTAAGAATTAGTTGCTAAGAGAAGGACAATAGAAACGAGAAATAACATGATATACACCATATCATGATGTTTGGTAGAATTATGGGTGTTGTAATCTCACAGATCACATAAGGTTACCAATAATACATACTAAACATACATAAATATAAATCAAAGACAAGAGACAAGAACAGATAGGAAAACAGATTATAATATTGTAATGAGTTCATACAAGGCAGAGAATTGAACTGAGTTCTCGTTTGGCTCAACAGCCTATTATATACAATGTACAGACAGTTACAAAATAACTACCTGTCGGTTCGGTGAACCGACACGACTTTTACTTTAACCGACTAATCTTCTAGTTTAGTCGGCCCATCGACTTAGTCGGCTGATCGACTAAGTCTGTCTTCATTCAAGTCATCTTGGTCGAATTGCTCCTTCTACATCTCCCCCACGAACAAAACGTTTCTTCGTCCTGAAGAAACAGGGAGGTACAAAATTTGAAGTTTTGTCGAACCGTTCAAAATTGTTATTGCTGTGGACTGTGCAGACGGATGGTTGGTCTCTTCTAGACGCAGACTTCGACAATGGCTGGATCCGTGATGGCAAGGTGATGTTGGAAGTCCATCCAGCTCTGCAAAGCTTTCTGGATGTCGATCGTTAATGTCGTTAAACTTGACAGTACCGACATCTTTTCTGAAATGGGAATTTCTGCGATTTTCTCCATGGTGGGGCCTAATAATTGGTTCTGCTCTTCTGCGGCGTCGATGAGTCATTTCATCTGGGGGTAGATGATATTGACCTTTTCTATTGGTAGAGCCTGTTGCACACATTGGTCTGCTTCCCGTTCCAGCTTCTGCAGCTTGTTGTTCTCCAGCACTATCTGATCTTCTATCGTCTGTCTGAGTGCTGCTTCTGTCGTTTTCCTGCTCTCCAAGGCCTGAATGCCTTGACGAGTCTATCATGTCTGTTGGTAAACCTTCCCATAGTGAGTAGGCTAGTCACGTAAAACGTCTTCTGTGACGATAGACTCCTCCATGTGGTCCTAGAGCACCTTGTAGATCTCTAAGAAAGCAGTGTGTTGTGCTAGGAGTAGTCGAGCAGTCTCCTCCTTTTGTTCTTCCTTAGTATCCTGCATCCGGGCCTGGATGGTCGATACCATAGTCTCAAAGATCTGGTATGCTCTTTGAAGTGGTCGATCTGTGTCGACTTCGACAGGGCCTGGTATCACGGTCTTTTCTAGAGCTCTGCATTTGCCGAGAAACTCGACTTATTCTGCATTTTTTGGCTGTAAGCTCTTTACTTTTCCAAACCATCCTTAGCTTTGCTTCTTTGGCCACAGTTTTGAGGAGTTGGCTGACCTCTGTGTCGGTCAAGGAACTTGCATCCCTTAAGCTAATCCGGAGGTTGGAATTTTTGGTCTGATGTGCTTTCTTCTTCTTGTGTTTGTCGGCCTCCGACTCCCGAGTGCCTTTGGCAGTTGAGGTTGGGTCTGTGGTCGGGGGAACGGAAGTCGATGGATTTTCTGGTCGGGGGGTTGGTATGACTACGTCTGGCTGGGAAGATGTATTTGGTTGTGATAGGTCTGGTTGTGAATCTGGTGGTGGTGGGGGGGGGGTGGTGATGGTGGTGGTGGAGGCGATGGGGTCGGAGAAGGAACTGGAGTGGATGTGTCAACTGGAGTGTGTTGTGGGCTTCCGTTGGAAGAGATACCTGCTTTCGAAGGTGTAGTGGGTAGGTCGTCCTAAGCATCGAGGTTGATTGGCTTCGTGACAGACTGTGATGCTCCAATGATGTCGCCTTGTTGGTTTCGGGTGAATGTCTTCGTAATGTTTGCATAGGGATTTTTTCTTGCATAGAGAGGAGCTGTTGTTTGTATTTTGTGGGCCGACTGAAACAATGCAGGAAGCGTCGCGAAGAAAGATTTAAGCTCACCGTCCTGGTCAACCTTGGATTTTATTGTCTCCGGGATTGCTATTTGATATATGTTCTGGGGACTGACCAACTATTGTACTGATGCTTGCTCCTCGACTACGGGTGTCGGGGATGGAGGTGGAGGGGTCGACACAAGGTCGAAAACGTTTTCAGGCGTCGGTGTCGTTTTTGCTTTCTTTGGCTGACCCTCCGGAGCTTTTGCATCCAGATACCGTTGAAACTGAGTTTTGAATATACTTTATTTGCAGCGGCGTCCTCGACAATGTCGACAGCTGCGGCTACTAGCTCCTCCTCATCATCGGACGAGTCATCAAGAAGAAGCTTGCGCTTACCCTTGCCTTTTTGTAGTTTTTGGGCCTTGATTCTCTTTCTGGCGACAGCTATCTCCTTGGCCATCTTCTTAATGATGCTTTTGGATAAAGCATATTCCGGGTCGGTGTCCTCGACTTCACCTGTCGGTATTTGAATTGGGTCGACAGTTGCTGGAGCCGGAGGGGTTGTTTGTTGCTGTGGTTGTACTGTTGGTTGTTGTTGTTCTGTCGGCTGTGGGTCGACTACCTTTGCAGTCGGAGGTTTGATAGTGATGTGTACCCGACTGGTGGTCTCGGCCAGGGTGTCCTCTGACACAAATGTGCTGATGTAGAGGTTGAGCTCGTAGTCTTCCTCTTTTTCCTGGTTGGTAAGTGGCTCTGTGATGGAGAATTCAACCTGTTTGGAAGCCTCGGGTATTTGTATTCTTCTCTGAGCTTGTCAAGTCAACTCCCAGAAAATCTGATCAACCGTCGGATAGTAGTCGAGGTCCTGGGATTTGGGGTCCTGACCTTGCATGTACCAGACTGACGTATGGTCAAGCTCTAACTGTATATGGGAGTCCGCAGGGAGGTTTCGTCGGATGTTCTGGGGCACCCTCCACCTCATCGTGTGAATCTTCAACTGCTGAAACCAATTTTCCAAGAACACTTTCCCCTGTCCCAGCTCATGCAGGGTTCGTTTTTGTGAGAAGGGTTTAAATCGGTTCATCTCGAACTTGGTCAGCTCCCGGAATACTGGACTACCTTCTGGACAGATATGGTACATGACAATCCAGAGAATAAGAGAGGGGAACTTGGTGATACCTCCCGTATCTTGGAATCTTTCGCATATGGTTTTGACCATGTCGGCAACATAGTCTCTCCATCAGTAGATCCGACCGTCGGTTGCAATTGTGTCGACAACCTCCAGCATCTCCAGTTTGAGGTCGTTTCCTCGACCGGCTAATGTAAGGGTGATTGCAATGATTTTAGCCACAATTTGTGGCGTCCGTGTTGTAATCTGGCCAATCATCAGCCCCTTGGAATTCTTTCCCGACGGCGAGCCCGTAAGCTCTTCGACTAACCCTTCTTTTATCCCAATTGGTACAGGGCTTCCTTGGTTGGACAGACCAGTAAGTCGTGAGATAACATCCCCGGTAATGTCGATTGGCCTGTCGAAGTAGAATCGGCTGTTGTGGTAACGACTGATAATGAATTTGACCACTGCTTCTTTTGTCCCACCAAAGCTTACCATCAGTGGTGCGTTAGGGTAGTTGAAGAGGGTGCTCTTCCATATTTTCTCAGCGGCCTGGGTCAGCTTTTTGTTGACATAGGCCCATTCTTGGATTTCTGTCCATAGTTTCTACCATTGGCCATCTTGGACTTTAGCGTTTTTTATGTTCTTTAATCGGTGGACCAAGGGTGTGTCCTCTGCCTGTAGCTCTCTTGCCTTAGTCACTGCTCGGGTTAGTTTGGGGGCCATTGTGTCGGGTTGGTCAAAGGTGTTACAGGGTTCTTGGTCTTTAGTCGACTAAGGTTGCGGGTGCTCTATGGGTAAACGATGTGGTGGATGAACCTTCGACTTTCTTGTATTTATAGGCGCAGGTGTTTTTGCGTGTGGAGATGGACGTATTAATGGAGGAATGGACGGTCCGGCTGTAATACTCGAATGGGACTTAATGGTGGAATGTGTGCAGCACTCGAGGCCATCAATGCATGATGGGACTCTTGAGGTCGTCGGTCGGTGTCGGTGGTGAGAATGGTCGGTCGGACTGGTTGATGAGGATGGTCGAAGATGATGATGTCGGTTAGCGAAGTAGTTAGTTGCTGTCATGTTTGTTGTGTTTTGATTGTATTGTTTTGTTTTGGAATTTTTAGCTTTTTATGGGTTTTGATTGACGGTTAAGGTCGTTATTTGTTTTTTATTTTTTTTCTCAATTTCTATAACATTTGAGTCGGGCTCCATTAACGAGCTTCCGAAATACTAGGCCCTGTAATGTCTTTAGTCGGACCGAGCCATTGGGGTGTATTTCTTCGACAATGTAAGGTCCCATCCATTCTGTATGTAGTTTCTTGGGTTTGCCTTTGACTTGACTATTATAAAGTAAAGCAAGGTTGCCGACCGACAGGTTTTTGTTTTTGATGTTACGGTCATGCCATGCTTTCTGTTGTTGTTTGTGAATTTCCTATTGTTGGATAGCCATGAGTCTATGTTCTTCTAGCTTACTGAGTTGGAATATTCGATCTTTTCTTGCCTGTTCGACATCGACATGTAGTAGTTGTGCAATAATAGGTGTCTGCTGTCAGAAATGTAGGGGAACGACTGCTTCTTTCCCATATACTAGTCAAAAAGGGGTTTGATCGGTCGACCATTTATATGTTGTCCTATATGCCCAGAGAACCGCAGGGATTTTCTCATCCCAGTCGTCTTTGTTGGTACTGCATATTTTGGCTAACCCTTTTGTCAATGTTTTGTTGAAAGCTTCAATCACGCCGTTCGACTGAGGGTGATATGCGGTGCTTCGTCGGTGGTCGATGTGAAATTGGTCGGTCAAATTTTTGATGGTTTTGTTGATAAAATGTGATCCTTGGTTGCTAATCAATGTGAGTGGGCATCCAAATCTAGTGATAATGTTTTCGTAGATAAAATTAGCAGCTACCTCACTTGAACATGTATCGACGGGTTCAGCTTCTGCCCATTTAGTGACATATTCCACTACAGTGATAATATATCTTGCACTTGATCATTTGGCTGGGATAGGAAATGGTCCTATGAAGTCTATAGCCCAAATTTCGAATAGGAGACTAGGGTTTATAGGTATCAAGGGAATTTCTATACTTGGCAGAGGTTGACCAAGTCGTTGACAACTGTCACATCGGCTAACGAAATTTTTGCAATCTTTGTGGATTGTCGGCCACCATAATCCTGACTGTTGGATTTTCTTGGCAGTTGTGTCTGCTTGAAAGTGTCCTCCTGCAGGTCTATAGTGTGCTTCATGCATAATTTTTTCTCTCTCATGGTTAAGTACACACCTTCTGATAATGTCGTCTAACCCCATTTTGTACAAAAATCCATTAATGAGGCTGTAAGGTGCAGCCTTCATAGCTAAGATTTGTTTTTTCTTGGTGTTCAGACCTTCTGGTGCCTAACCTATCTCTAAGAACCGATCTATTTCTTCTAGTTCTTCGGGTACTGCTTCTATGCGTAATAGATGTGCATCCGGCAAGTCGTCGTCGAATCTAGTCGGTTCCTCTCCTGTGTCTATACATGATAGATGGTCGGGCCCGACATTTAGTTTCCCTGGTGGGACAATGACTTCGAACTCAAATTCTTGAAAAAGAAGTAGCCAACGACAAATTCTCCCATGATGAAGGGGTTTATTGACAAGGTATTTCAAAGCTTGATGGTCGGTGTAAAATGTGAAGGGGTTGGCCAAGAGGTAATGTCGATACTTTTGGAGGGCAAAGACCATACCTAGGGCTTCTCTTTCAGTGGTCGAATAGTTCCTTTCAGCCTTATTTAATTTTCGACTGCTGTAGAATATAGGGTAATCCATCCCGTCATCCCCTGGTTGAGTCAGGATTGCTCTGATTGCTATTCCTGAGGCATCGATATGCACATGAAATTTGGTCGACCAGTTTGGAAATTTGAGTATGGGAGCTTCGACCAGTTTTATTTTCAGTTTGTCGAACGAGATCTCGCATTCTTCTATCCATTTAAATTCTTGGTCTTCCTTTAGTAATTCTTCTAGAGGGTAGGTCATGTCTAAATAGTGTCTTATGAATTTTCTATAATAACCTGTATGGCCCAGTAACACCCGAACTTGTTTAGGGTTTATTGGTGGCTTCAGGTCAAGGATGATTTTAATCTTGGCAAAATCGACTTTGATACCATCCTTACAGACAATATGCCCTAAGAGTATCCCTATGGGAGTCATGAAGATACATTTCTTAATATTCAGGGAGAGTTGAATCTGTCGACATCTCTCCAACATAAGTCGAAGCCATGTGCAGTGATCTTTTAAGGTGGAGTATATAGTCCAATCGTCGAAGTATACTGCCATGGTCTTATAGATATATTCTTGGAAAGTCTTGACAACAATTTGGGAAAACACTGCGGGTGCATTCTTTAGCCCAAAAGGCATAACTCAGTAAGCAAAAGAGCCAAATTCACAGACAAATGTTGTCTTCTTCTGATATTCTTTTGCTATGGGCACTTGGTTATACCCTGAGAAGCCATCTGTGAATGAATAACATTCATGGCCTGCAACTTCATTCAATATCTCATCAGCATAGGGGGTTGGGAATGGATCTGTTAATGTTACTTTGTTAAGCTCCCTAAAGTTGACACAAATTCTCAACCTTGTCGGGTCATGTTTCTTTGGCTGTACGACCATGGGACTTTCCCATTCGGACTAATGGATGGGGTAAATGATCCCTGCTACTAACATGTTGTCGATTTCCTTTTTAACTATTTCTTTCTACTTATGAGCTAGTTTATAAGGTATTTTCTTGACAGGTCGGACATCAGGTTTAGTGTCTATTTTCATTTCTCCCATCTCTTGTACTAAGCCTTTTAATTCTTTATAGTCCCTCGCAAAGACATCCTGGAACTCTCTAAGTAAGTTCACTATTTCAGTGGTCTGTTGTTCATTCCAGTAGTCACCAATCTTGGCTATTTTTGGTCGGTCGTCATTTGAAATGTCGACCTCCTTAGTTTTCACTTTGGCATCTAGCCACTCTAGTGCTTTAGCTTCATTGATTGGCTAACTTCCTTCTGTGAACTGTGAGAATGTGGCAGGGAAGTCGGCTGCAGTCATTCTGTCAAGATTTTGTTTGTCAGTGGTCTCGACTTTCAAGATTGAGTAGATGGGTTTTGTTGTTTCCATGTGGTCGGTCTTCCATCTGAAGCTTTTACCTTTTGTGTGTTCATTTTCTAAGTGTAAACGTGTCGACTGTGATTTTGATTTAGTTTGTATCTTGTTACAGTCCTTGATTTGTCGATGGTCTTGGGAGGGTTGCTTTTCTGTCGGTTGGAGAAACTGTTTGATTTGGTGTGCTGGCCCAGCCAATTTTTCGTTTTGAGGTATGAATTGGAAGTCCTTAATAAAATTTTCTTTAAGTTCCTGCCAAAAGAAGTTTTCTCCTCTGGATTCCTCCATCTTATACCAGTTATGAGGTAAGTCGGCTAGGGTTGAAGGAAACAAATGTGACCAGGCTCGCTCATCTTTGTATCCAAGTCTTCTCCATTCCTTTTCACAAAGCTTGATGTGTGCTTCTGGGTTTTGACCTTGGATAAAGATAGGGATTTGAGCTTCCTGGGTTAACTTTTTTCCACCAAACCGTTCGACAAAGAAAGTTGAAGCAGTTGTTCAGGTCTGAAGTTTTGTCTAATGGGTATCCCACCATCTAGCTGCTTGACCTGTAAATGTTTCCACTAAGCTTTGAAGTCTGCCATGTTCTCCAGTACTTTTAGATACTTGTTTGACATGCATGATTGGGGATTCTCTCTCCTTATACCTGGGCAGTTGAGTAGTATGTAAGCTGGTTGGTTGTAAGGTGGGTCATTCCCTGACTTTCTTTTCAAATACTTTGGGGATAATTGATACAATGAAGCACTGTTGGGTGGGTTTTTTCTGTAATTTTTGTATAGTCCAGCACCATCTTGCTTGTGTTTCATAATTTTCTATTTCCCAATCATATAATTCAGCATCTGAATTATAACCAATTGAGTCTTCGTTACCTAAGTGAAGTTCTCCATGGATGTTGGGCTCTGTGTAGTCTGTATTGTTTTGGAACTGATACAGTTGTATGACATCGACTTCCTCATCAATTGGCTCGATCCAAGGTGCTCCTTGGGAAGGATTAATGGGTACAATGACTTTGTGACCATTTCCTTTTAACTTAATTCATTATTTGTCTAGGTATATGGAGGCTTTGATCTTCTGTCCCCAAGGTCGACCGACTAGTGCTGGGAAGGAACTAGATCCTTCCTTTGGGTCAATAATTTCGAAATCAACCTTAGTTGATATTCCTTTGATGGTCGTGTCAACATTTTTCCAAACCCCAATGGGTTCAATGAGACCTTGGTCGGCGAGTTTTAGGTAGATGCCTGACTCATAGAGTCGAGGTCGGCCCATCTTTTCCCATGTATCCCGAGTCATGATGTTTACCTGAGATCTGAAATCGAGCACTACTTGTCGGACGTGGAACCCTTCGATTTCCAGGTCGACAAGTGGGTCGACATCGTTTTTGTCTTTTTGGTTTAGGCTGCATATGTTCTTAGTTTGTTTTTCGGGATTAGTACTTTTTATTTGATGCAATAAATCAATGAATTGGGCTACATATTTGTCTGTTTGAGTGAGATAGATTAGTTGCTGTACTGTGTTAGGTCGACTGCTAACGAGGTCTTTGTTTTGTGCGATGTCTTGAAATATGTGTGTTGCTTCTTGATATGTGGGTTTTTGTGTTATAGGGTCAGGATAAGCATTTGTGTCTTTAATCTTGCTAATTTGGGGGTTATTAGACCCTGTTTTTGTGCCTTGTCGTGTAACAATATGTAAATTCTTAGTAGTTAGCACATCATGTTTTTGTACACAAGGAAAGACATTAACATTCTTCTTTGTATTGATTTTCTCTAGCATAGTAGGACAATCCTCTAACGAGTGATCGCCTACTCCACAATATGTACATAATTTAAGATCAGTTCTGTCCTTGTATGGACAGTCTGCGTATTGGTTCCCTTCTTTATAACATATGAAACACTGGGTGGGTCGACGAGTTCGTATGTCGCGATTCCCCGGGAATCGACCTCTTCCTCCAAACCCTTGTCGTCGATTGTCGTACCGGCACTCATATCGTCGGTCGTCATTCCTTTGTCCGTTCTGGTGGTTTGTATTGTTTTGCTCGTTGTTTTGCACTACTGCATTCGTTTGGTAGACCGCCTGAGAGTTCTGTCGGTTTTTCAGGTTTAACTGACAGTCGGCTGTGTTGTGACTTGTAGTCTCACAAATGGCGCACCAGGCAGCTTTTGTGTTTTTCATGTTAAACGGACAATCTTTCGTAGAATGATCTTCGTGCTCCTGGAAAATGTCGCAAAATGCTTTAGTTTGCACAAAGCGGATGTCTTGTCAACTGTATTCGTGTCGACAATTATCTTTCGTGTGTCCGGCCGTGGAACATTTAGTACACCAGATTTCTTGATTCTTGAGGGTCAGTTCTTTCAAAGACTTCTGTACATTCTCGAGCTATTCCTCTAACCTGTGGTCGGTCAGATACGCAGGTATGTCTTCGTTCATTTCCACCTGCAGAGCTTTGGTCAGCGCATCTTCATATGTCTTGAACGTTTCCAGACTGATATGTCGGCGTACTTTCTGTGATAATCCTGCAAGGAACCATTGAATTAGTATTTGTTCATCAATAACATAATCTAATTGGCTTAATAGGTCCTTCCAACATTTGTCGTAGTCGCGGACTGTCTCCCCTAGATTTTGCTGTGTTGTTTTGAGCTTTTTGGCGGCCAGGTGCTTAGCGTCTGGGGTTTTGAAGAATGATAAGAACTGCGCCTTAATCTCAGCTTTTGTTGCTCTGGGTTTCCTTTCTGAAAAGGTCATGTACCAGGTCAGGGCTCTTTTCCATAGGGCGCCCGTGAACTAAGCCATTTGTCGGTCTTCATCCGTCACCTGGTTTTCTTCCCAGGTCGACTCGCAGACGAACCAATGTCATCTGGGGTCTTCATCCCCCTCATAGAGAGGAATGTGAGCTGATCCATGACCCATGTCTGAATCACTTTCACTGCTCTCAGAAGTCGGCGTAGGTGGAGGTGGGGGTGGTGGTGAAAGTGGTGGGTTTATTGATATAGTCAGGCCTGTGGGGTTTTGGTTGACGGAACTTGTGCTCCCGTCGGTGGTCGATTCGTCTTCGACGTACAGTGGGTTGTTGTGGATTTCTACTGTCGATGGTCCACTGCAACTTTGTGTGCACAGGTTTGCTTGGTCAATTTCTTCAAAAGCTGTACTTGGCGGGGGGGGGGCGCTCCTTCCTGTGTCGGTAAGAGCAAGTGGATACTTCGGAGGGAGGGTGCTTCCTGAAACGTCACCCAGTTTCCCTCGAGCGGTTGACATATGATAAGGTGTCGACCCGTGTATGTTTCGTCGCCTAGTCGACTCCATATGCTGTAGTCACCAGCTCGTAGTCGTAGATCATCTTAGATAATAGTCTGGATTCTAGTATGTGGATTTGTCAGGGAAAGGGTTATTCCGTCGTTGGGAGCTCTTATTTGGAGAGCTTCTGTCTACTCTATCCACACTTCTTCCTCCGTAGGGGACACCTCTTGTTCTACGCCCTCTTCCCATCAGTCATGACTCGACTCTGGTGGATTCTCTTCATGGTCGTTCTCCCTAGGGTTTTGTTCTCTGCGCAGCTCTACAGCTCTTTTGTGTCTTTCTTCCCTTCTCTTCTGTCTTTCATCCCTTTCTTGTTTCTGAATGTCCAACATACTTTCATACAGTACTATTTTCTTCAGGTCCTCTACGGTCAAATTTTCATTACTGGTGACAACTCCTCTTTTAGGCCGACTAGGATCCACTATACTCTACCTCCAACACATGACCAGCTACCCCCCCATAGCCTACCCGACGCTTTTAGAAATCCTGGGTAGTTCGAATCACTTGCTCAGGAAGTATTCCCACTCCCTTTCTGCAATAAATTTCTCCCACTTCCTCTGCTTCTTCGCCTAGTTGGTGTTTGGTGGCTGTTCGCACAATGGTGGTCTAGGTTCGATGATGTGGCCTGCTCCATTCTCTATCAAGAATTTGAACAGCAAGTTCAGTAGGGAGCACAAGAATTGTTTGGTGAAATCTGTGTAAAATTTTGCTTTGACAGTTTCCACTGACGTTCGGTCTTCAACTGCTTGCTCCTCACAGAAGTCGTCGGCGATTTGCTCGAACCACTACGACAAATTTGTTCGACCTCCTCAGAACAGTTTATCTAGCAACTGTTGTTCTTTAGTCACGTCCGGCTTTCTCATCCAGAAGATGCTTCACCAGTGGTGGTACTGATTCAACGAATTTTTCATGTGTCTCTGTGAAAAATCTTGCTTTGGCTTCAGCGACTGTTAATCTGTTTCTTCTTGCGTAATTTTGCAAGTAGTTCGCAACTTTACGGTCCCACCAGTCCTTGATCTCCTGTTCTGGTATCATATGTGAGCATATATTTTAGACATGTACTATCGGAAATGGAACCAATGTTGTAATCTCACAGATCACATAAGGTTACTAATAATACATACTAAACATACATAACTATAAATCAGAGACAAGAGACAAGAACAGATAGGAAAACAGATTATAATATTTTAATGAGTTCATACAAGGTAGAGAACTGAACTGATTTCTCGTTTGGCTCAACAGCCTAATATATACAATGTACAGATAGTTATAAAATAACTATCTGTCGGTTCGGTGAACCAACACGACTTTTAGTTTAACCGACTAATCTTCTATTTTAGTCGGTCGACTGACTTAGTCGGCTGATCGAATAAGTTGGCCCATCGACTTAGTCGGTTGATCGACTAAGTCGGTCTTTGTTCAAGTCGTCTTCGTCGACTTGCTCCTTCTACAATGGGGTAGATTCCAATTCCCCATCTAAGCCATCGATCCTTCAACCACCTACCTTAAATCCTTCAAATATTAACTATCTGATGAAAACTCTTATGCGTAAACAAACAATTGTAAGAGAATCAGAAGAATACTGGCCTTGATTCCTGTGCAAATTAGTAACAAGGACGGAGATTTGGGGATATAGTTATATTGGTTCTAATCTTGGTATCATTAGAATGAAGATTATTTCATCCTGATGAAGATTCAAAAGACTACAACAATATTAAAACATCCACGATCACGGATGGATTGTGTAAATGTTGAGAGAGGAACCATCAGTTCTATTATTAGATAGCCCTTCTTCACTTTCAGTATTGTATTGATTGACTGCAACAAAACAATTAATAGTCCCTTGCAAAAATATCAATTTTGCTGCATATTCTCTCCACATTTCGCATATTCTCCAAAATTTCCACTGGCTTCTACTAGATGTCGTAGTTCTCGCCGATTTTTCCCACAATTGTTTTGGGGAGTTGGGTTAAGAACTGGAACTAAAACAATGAAGATCCCCCAAAATAATATACAATCTGTCTGCATTTATTGAGGAAGTTTTGAATCCATTGTAATATTACTAAGAAAAAACACATCAACAAACAGATTACTGCTCAGACCATCTCCATTTTCATACACGAGCTACAACTCAGATTTGTTTGTTTCGATTATTTTATGAAACCCCTAAGTTGCAGTGAAAACAGGCTGAGATACTAAGGAAAGGGAAGCTCATGAATATCTTCTGCCATCAAACTTGCGTGCTTGCACATTTGTTACAATTAATACGTGGCCATCTCGGTAAGTAAAAGAAATCGGATCTGCCTACATTGACTATTGTGCGTTGCCTACCATAACAGGGTCGTATCACAAATGATTTAAGAGGAAAAATATAATGCATGAAACCATGAATGAATAGATTGCATGTGAAAATATCTATGTTCCGGTAAGTGGATGGATAACCTCCCCGATTGAGGGAAGCAATAAAGAAATAAAGAATGAGCATTGAAGGAAAGAATGTTGCTCTATTATATTTATGAACTCTCTACTTGTGCGAAAAAAATGTGGAGATTTACCTCTGCCACTTGTCGTATTAAAAATAAAATGGTTTTTCTTTTTAAAGGAAACTTTTTTTGAGTGGAGGGGGTTCCTGGAAGGAGAGGAAAGTTTTTGGAAGAGAGGAATAATAGCTCACCGGGTGGATTGCTGCACAAGAGTCCATTTTCTAGGGCGATGGAGATTGTTGCACGGTCCTGCATTCGTCTCCCCCATTTATTGCAGTGTGGATATTTGGCTATGGTAAAAAATGTCTGCGTGACTCCTAGTATGAAATGTAAGCTCCCGTGTCCATTCAGCGGGCCGACGGTTCATCACCCATTCAGCGGCTCCTCAAGATCTCCAACGGTTCATTTGGTTTGGCAAACTTTTTCTTGTTGGGAGCTTTTGGAGTGGTCGATCACCTAGATTTGTGGAACATACGACACATAGCCATCAGAAGCTTGATGGGAGCTTGGCTATTTAAAACCCTTGTTGGTCCCCAAGCTCACTATCTCTCAATCCCCTTCAGTTTTACACCATCAAGAAGGAGAAAGCAGAGCTTGGAAGCACCGTACAGGAAGCTAAACCTTGTGGAACAGGAAAATATTCTACAGAAAGTTCAGTAGCATCAATGGCTGGAGGTATGATCTATTGGGCATTCCTATTTCGATTCTGTTTAAGAGTTTTATTTCGCATTTGTTCAGAATCAAAATTTCAGCTAACAGTTGGTATCAAAGCAGAGTTATCTCTTCCTTGGTGTTCTGTATGTAGTCACGTTGTACGGTTTTCTCTGTGTGTTTGCATTGTGAATGGTAGAGGCAGAGCTTATAAAGATCAGTGGTTTTTTAATGGTTTTCACCGCCCGGTGGGCAATTGTTCGATTCCTATGGAGTTACACCTGTGACTCTGCTCCACACACAGCACTGAATATTGTCTTATGCTTTTGGAGGATTTGCCGACAGAATAGGGCTTTAGTTACTGTAGAAACTCGACTAAGCGCGGGTTATTTATTTACCTTTTAATAGTATATTGCCTGAACACTTGATTCCTTGTTTTCTTGAATGTTTGCCTGACTACTAGGGCTAGAGCGTGGGGTTATATTTTCTTGAGAAAACACCTGTTCACGATGTCTGGTTTCGTTGTGTCCTGCACTTACACAATAGAAGGCATATATAAAGTGTTCAAAAGTATGATCTTCTGTGATTGAAGAAGTATCGAATTGAAAATTCAGCAGTAGTTTCAGTTGCTTGATAACCATGTTTTCATTTGTTCCTTTCACTTTGGTTACAAGTCCTCGTTGCTATTGGAATTTTTTAATATGTTATTGGATAGTCCTATATGCACTCGGAGTAGAATGGAAAATTTTCTTTTTCAGAATGGAAGATTCCTCCTCTATCTGATCATTTATATATAGTATTGGTTCGTGCCTCTGTATTATGACTAAAATGGAAGACTTTTATTGTTTGTTCTTTCTTATCTTAAGTTGAATTGATTAAAGTGCGTAAGGATTACAGTGGATACTCATTTTCCTCAGTTTAGGTGGTTGTTTTTGTGACCTTTGCCGTAAGCCTGTTAGAGGGTGTTGTGATCTTTATGAGACTGCTTAGACCATGACCTTACTACTGTGTATTAGAGTGGGTGGTGTACATAGCTGAAGGATTGTTCTAGATGATAAACAAAATATAAGTTTAAGAGGATATAAGTTACTTCATATATGTCAGTTTGGGCTTATTATTATGTTTTTGAGTAAATTATGCATCGAAGACTTATTGGGAAAAGGGCTTCATTGAGTTGCTGATTGATTCAAGTAATTTTCAACAGGTCTCTGTATATTATTCGATTCCCATTGATCTACTATACTTATATACAAGATCAGCCCCAATATCATAGTTCCGAGAACGCAGAACCATGTGTATTGCAGCATTGCCTGAAAACCTCTCCATCTTATGTTTTCTGTTGTTTGCATAATGGAAATATGGTATTTGAATATCTATTTTTGAAAGTAATGGATTTTATTCTAGAATTTCTTATTTTGTCTATCTATTGTTGAAGCTACATTGTACATTGTATAAGCTGCCAGTATCATTCAGATCTGTTCATTTGAAACTTGTTTTGTTACACTGAACAACAATAATGTCTAGTAGATCTTTATGATATTTAATTAGAGAATAGCCACAACATCTCTAATTAATTAATATTATAAATAAAGTTTAGACAGTAATTGTAATTAATTATACTAAATATAATAAATTTTATCCCACAGGAGTTTTTATTATATTTATGTAATTAATTAGGATAAAATATTAAATTATCCATAACTTACCCACAGGAATTATGAATTAATAGTTTTATCATGAAGAATATTTGAATCTGCTTGAATTAAAAATTTAGCCCACGGGCAATTTTTTTGTCATTAGATTCAATCTTAAAGCATGAATTTACATTGGTAAAAACATAAAATTTTATTTGGTCTCTATTTTAACATAAGCATGTGATTTATATTTTATGCAGTTGTACAACCTGCAAATTTCTCTGAAATTCGTTGTGATATCCCTGAACTTAAGGGAGATAACTATAAGGTCTGGAAGGAGAGAATTCTCCTTCATTTGGGATGGATGGACATAGATTATGCTATTAGGAAAGATGAACCACCAGCACTCACCCATACCAGCAGTGCAGTGGACATCACGCTTTATGAGCGATGGGAGCGATCTAATCGTTTACGCATGATGTTCATTAAGACTAAAATTTCAGTTGGTATTTGTGGTTCAGTTGATCAGTATGAAAGGGTCCAAGATTTGCTGAAAGCCATTGATGATCAATTCGTCACTTCAGAAAAGGCACTATCAAGCACCCTAATCATGAAGTTCTCATCCCTAAGGCTCACCAGTGTGAAAGATGTGCACGAGCACATCATGCAAATGAGGGACACTGTGGCTCAATTGAAGAAACTCGAGGTTGAAATATCAGAGTCTTTCCTGGTGCACTACATCCTGAACACCCTTCCGCACCAATATGGACCTTTCAAAATCTCATACAACACACATAAGGATAAATGGTCAATAAATGAACTCATGACCATGTGTGTTCAAGAGGAAGAAATACTGGTGATGGAACTGGGAGGAAGTGCAATGCTGGAAACACATAGGAAGGGCAAATCTCAAGCCAATAAGAAAGGGAAAGGTAAAGTACCTCCCCGAACTGATATTAAGAAAGTTTCCAAGTGTTTCTTCTATAAAAAGAAGGGACACATGAAGAAGGAATGCGAAAAATTTCAGAAATGGCTTGCAGACAAAGGTAATGCAATCTCGTTTGTTTGTTATGCATCTAATATGGTCAATGTCAAATTTAACACTTGGTGGATTGATTCTGGATCAACAATTCACATTTCGAATTCCTTGCAGGGTTTGCAAAACCTAAGGAAGCCAATGGGAAGTGAGCAAAGCATGTTATCAAGAAACAAGACAGGCTCGCATGTGGAAGCTATAGGAACATGCTATTTAATTTTAAGCAGTGGCTTTGTTTTAGAATTAGAAAAAATCTTTTATGTTCCAAGTTTTTCTAGAAACTTGATTTCAGTTTCAAGACTTGTACATTTTAGATATTCCTTTAACTTTTTAGAAACATCCGTCAGTTTATTTTATAAATCTGATTATGTTGGGAATGGTATTTTGTCTAATGATATTTACTGCATTAATTTACAAAACAATGTCACTTATGATTCAATGCATGTTCACACTGGCACTAAAATATGTGTTATTAATGAAGATTCATCTAAATTATGGCACCGGAGGTTAGGTCATATCTCCATAGAGAGAATTAAAAGATTGGTAAATGAAGGAGTACTTAATACTCTAGATTTCACTGATTTTGAGACTTGTGTGGATTGCATAAAAGGAAAACATACCAACAAGTCAAAGAAAGGTGCCAATAGGAGTTCGGACATATTAGAAATCATACATACTGATATATGTAGTCTAGAAATGGACTCACATGGTCAGAGATACTTCATCTCTTTTATAGATTATTACTCACGATATATGTATCTCTACATGCTTCATAATAAGAACGAAGCATTAGATGCCTTTAAGATATTTAAGGCTGAAGTAGAGAAACAATGCGGCAAGCAAATTAAGATCGTGAGATCAGATAGAGGTGGAGAATATTATGGTAGATACATAGAAGATGGACAAGCACCTGGGCCATTCGCTAAATTTCTTCAAGAGCATGGGATTGTTGCCCAATACACCATGCCTAATTCACCCGACCAGAATGGTGTAGCAGAAAGAAGAAACCGAACTTTATTGGACATGGTGCGAAGTATGCTTAGCAGCTCCAATATTCCTAAATCCTTGTGGACTGAAGCACTTAAGACGACAGTGTATATATTAAATCGAGTTCCAACCAAGGACGTTCCTAAAATTCCATTTGAATTATTGAAAGGTTGGAAACCGAGTTTGCGACATATGCGCGTTTGGGGATGCCCGTCTGAGGTGAGGATATATAATCCACAAGAAAAGAAGCTGGACCCAAGGACCATTAGTGGGGATTTCATTGGATATGTTGAAAGTTCTAAAGGTTACAGATTTTATTGTCCATCTCACGGCACAAGGATTGTGGAATCAAGAAATGCAAAATTTCTTGAAAATGACTTGATCAGTGGGAGCGATCTAACCAGGAACATAGTTTCCGAGAATGATCATTCAGAATCTCAACCTTCCACCTCAAGTGATAGATTGATTATTGTTCATAGCACCCCTCAAGTACAAACTGGTGTTGAACAACCAATTGTTGAAGTTCCACAAGCTGCTGACGGCATTCTAGTAGATCAGGTAGTTCAAGAGTTTCCAAGAACTCTTGAACAACAAGTTGAACCACATACTTCTCAAGAAGATAGTGATACAACATTAAGAAGATCTACTAGACCAAGGAGATCAGCAATTCCTGATGATTATGTTGTGTATCTACAAGAATCTGACTTTAACGTTGGAGTCGAAAATGATCCCGAGTCCTTTTCACAAGCCATGAATTGCAAAGAATCAAAATTATGGTACGATGCCATGAAGGAAGAGATGAATTCTATAAAGAGTAACGAAGTCTGGGATCTTGTTGAGTTGCTTAATGGTGCAAAAGCCATTGGATGTAAATGGGTCTTTAAGACAAAGAAAGACTCATTGGGCAACATTGAGAGATACAAGGCTAGACTTGTTGCTAAAGGATTCACTCAGAAAGAAGGAATCGACTACATGGAGACTTTCTCTCCTGTATCTATGAAAGATTCCTTGCGTGTTATTATGGCATTAGTAGCCCATTTCGACTTGGAATTGCATCAAATGGATGTGAAAACGGCTTTTCTAAATGGAGATCTAGAGGAGGAGGTTTACATGAAACAACCTGAAGGATTCCCCTCTAGTGATAGTGAGCAATTGGTTTGCAAGCTCAATAAATCCTTATACGGTTTAAAAAAAGCATCCCGCCAATGGTACTTGAAATTCCACAATGTAATTTCTTCTTTTGGTTTTGCAGAAAACATTATGGATCAATGTATATACCTGAAAGTTAGTGGGAGTAAAATCTGTTTTCTTGTTTTATATGTGGATGACATTTTGCTAGCAACCAATGATAAGGGTATGCTGCATGAAGTGAAACAATTCCTTTCTAAAAATTTCGATATGAAGGATATGGGTGAGGCATCTTATGTCATTAGCATTAAGATCCATAGAGACAGATTTCGAGGCCTCTTAGGTCTGTCTCAGGAAACCTATATTAATAAAATTTTAGAGAGATTTCGGATGAAGGATTGTTCACCAAGTATAGCTCCCATTGTGAAGGGTGATAGGTTCAATTTGAACCATTGCCCGAAGAATGACCTTGAAAGGGAACAAATGAAGAACATTCCATATGCTTCTGCTATTGGAAGCCTAATGTATGCTTAGGTCTGCACAAGACCTGACATTGCATTTATTGTGGGAATGTTGGGACGATATCAGAGTAATCCACGTATAGACCACTGGAGAGCTGCAAAGAAAGTAATGAGGTATCTTCAAGGAACTAAAGAAACATGCTTATGTATAGACAGACGGACAATTTGGAAGTAATTGGCTACTCATATTCTGACTTTGCTAGATGTGTTGATTCATGCAAATCAACATCAAGATACATTTTTATGATGGCCGGTGGAGCTGTATCATGGAGGAGTGCCAAGCAAACCTTAATTGCCACTTCCACTATGGAAGTCGAGTTCGTCTCCTGTTTTGAGGCTACTTTACATGGTGTATGGCTTAAGAGTTTCATTTCTGGGCTTAGAATTATGGATTCTATCTCTAAGCCATTGAGAATGTATTGCGACAATTTAGCTGTTGTTTTTATGGCTAAAAACAACAAAAGTGGGAGTCAAAATAAACACATCGACATTAAGTATTTAGCCATCAGGGAACGTGTTAAAGCAAAGAAAGTGGTCATTGAGCACGTCAACACTGAGTTGATGATCGACGATCCTTTGACTAAGGGCATGCCACCGTTTAAATTCAAGGATCATGTAATGAATATGAGACTTGGTTCCATTATATAGTTTCTCATTGTATGGACAATGTTATTTTAATAAAAATTTTAATTATTGTGTTGTTTTTTCTCATACATATGTGCACCTTAAGTTAATTTGAGAAAATTCATCTATGAGGACCAAGAATAAACATAAGGTTTATTCATTAAGAAATTGTTGCCACATAAAATAGCAATAAATACATAGTAATACATGGAAGGTAATACTTGTAATAAGAGGACGTATCGCCATGATTCTTGTATCTATTACTTAATACAGATTGTCCATAGGTTTTAAGATGAGACATTAAGTTTGGAAGTATGGACCAAGTGGGAGAATGTAAGCTTCAGCGGGCCAACGGTTCATCACCCATTCAGCGGCTCCTCAAGATCTCCAACGGTTCATTTTGTTTGGCAAATGTTTTCTTGTTGGGAGCTTTTGGAGTGGTCCATCACCTAGATTTGTGGAACATACGACGCATAGCCATCAGAAGCTTGATGGAAGCTTAGCTATTTAAAACCCCTGTTGGTTCCCAAGCTCACTATCTCTCAATCCCCTTTAGTTTTACATCATCAAGAAGGAGAAAGCGAGCTTGGAAGCGCCGTACAGAAAGCTAAACCTTGTGGAACAGGGAAATATTCTACAACAAGTTTAGTAGCATCAATGGTTGGAGGTATGATCTATTGGGCATTCCTATTTCGATTCTGTTTAAGAGTTTTATTCCGCATTTGTTTAGAATCGGAATTTCAGCTAACATGAAATTCATCATGTTGCGTTTGATTTCATATATGGTACAAACTACCATTCCAATGTTAATCTTTTTTGCGATTAATATAGAGAAAAAATATACATTGTATTTAATAGATATGAGCTTGATCATGCTATGCACGATATATTTGAAAGTAAAAGTATACTTTATGTGGTTTAGATCAGAACCTTAACACATCCATCTGGAAGCATTTTGGAATGAGTTTTTTTCCTTGCGTTTTCTATGAGTATTCATATATGGAGTGATATTATTTTGTTTCCTGAGTTTTCATTTAATACTCAGATCTCTATGTGATCTCATGATTTCCTACGATTGATATAAGGTAAAGGTATACTTTATGTTGTTTAGATATGATTTTGAACTCCTCCTTCTGTCAGCGAATGTATTTAAATCTGATTTCGAACGCCTCTAATTGCCAGCGAGTTTGTTTTTAGATCTGATTTCGAATTCCTCTACTTGCCAGCGAATTTGTTTTTAGAATTCCTCTACTTGCCAGCGAATTTGTTTTTAGATCTGAATTTAAATGCTTCCAATTGCCAGCATATTTTTGGCGATTGTATTTTTTTTGTTAGATCTGAGTTTTCGGATGGCATCCATTCCTTTACAAAGATTGGCGATTGTGTTTTTGTTAGATCTGTGATTTTGGATGGTATTCACCCTTTTATTCCTACGATTTCATTTTCACTCCCATTTGGATGTTTCATGGGCTTACTCCTTGATTCGGCAAAGGTTAACCTTGATCCCAGATCGCAAATCATAAGTTTTGTATAAATTTCATTATGCTCCGGGTAACTAGCGATGCTAAGATTTCTGTTTCCAAAAAAAAAATCCTTCAGGTATTCCATCTCTTTAAATTGATTGAGATAGTGATTTTCTTCATTTCAAATTTCAACGACATTCGCAAAATCTGTTTTTGAAGTCTTTTCATCTTGTATTCCATCTTTTACCATGGCTGAAAACTATTCCAAGACATCTTTTATTCCAAGCTTTCAGATTTTGTTTTAACGTCTTTATTTTTCGTTGTACGTGGAACATCTTGTGCTTCCCTTGTGAGGCGAAATTTAGTGGATGACTCAGGGCATTGAGGATGACGATTGGATTTTGATTGAAGATTGTTGAGGCATTATTACATATTTGGAGGCACTTTGGTACATGTAGCATATTGTTCAATATTTACTCCTCATTTCGATACGAATTAACTCCTTGAATAACCGAAATTTAATTCATGATGAACTCATTTTCGGTAGCATGTATTGCATCATAAACTACCATTATTCACGTTGGAAATACAAAGATTATGAACTTAATTAAATCTTATTATTTCAAATTATAATGATTTAAAAAAAAAATATTGTGTAAATATTATACCAACAAATTAAAAAGATAGTGTATAAATGTTATATAGTTCAGAAAACACTCATATAAATATGAAATTGAACATGAGTTTTTGAGGACATTAATTAAAGAAATAAGTAAATTCGTAATATTTTTATTTGGGTTATTATTGCTTGAATTTGGTAACATATATTTTGGGGGCTCTTTAGATATTTTTACTGAATTTTAAGTATGTAATCTCAACAATTTGGTACAAAATAATATGCAACTTTAACTACTTATATTTATGATTTTATAATTTTAGTAATTATTTACAATTTCCTAAATGATTGCAATTTGAAGGAGAAAAGAACAAAACAAACGAATATTTTAAATATATATATAATTAAAATACATAAAAATAATTAAAAATAATTTTTTTAGATCTAACATAAAATGGTAAATATAAAATTTATAAAAAATAAAAAATATATTTTACTCAATATTTTGTTTTTTTTTAACAAATGAAATTTTAATAAACAAAAAAACAAAACAATAATAAAAGGATTTTGTAAATAAATAAATAAAAACATTTAATTTTATAACAACATAAAAATTAAAAAACTATATGTATAAAAAAAAAACATTAGGTAAATAAAAAATAAAAACAACAACAATAATAATAAAATATCATTATAACATAAAAATTAAAAATATATATAGGAAAATAAAAAAATATAAACATCAAATTAATCAAATTAGTATGTGCCTTTGAAATAGAAGGTTTAGCTGCTGTCGCAGCCAAGCATTTTTCTTAATTTTTATTTTTTCCTAGTGGGACCTAACACATCTTCAGTTTGGGGGAGGTAGGTGTCTTTTTCAAGCTACCAAATTTACCATAGAAATCGCTTGTTTGCACACTCTTCTCCATTCCAGATAATTAAGATAATTTGCTTTTTAGAGGGGTCGACCACTGAAAGAGTCGACCCTTTCTTTCCCTTTGTTGCTCAATCTTTATATAAAGACGCATGAATCCAATTTCTTTTTCTTTTTGTAAAATCAAATTTAAAAAATATATATATATATAAACACTGCAATATTAACATTACAAAAATAAAAATAAAAATTAAATTAAATTAAAAATTAAAAACATACAAATAAATGAAAACATTAGGTAATAAACAAATCATAAAATTATAAATTATAAATAACCTAGGAATCTTCTCAAAATGTTATGATTATTATGCTAACTTGTTTTCGCAAGTCATTCAGAAACAGGGTTTGACAAGAAGGTTGCTACTTTTCAGGTATAAAAGCATTTCATTTATTTTCCTTGACTTGGTTTGTTAAGCACATATTTTTCTGTATTTTCAATGCTCTCACAAGTTTGTTGCAGGAAAATGCTAACCTATTTTGCAGATTCAAAGACAAACGAATGGCATTTCAGAATCGCAGAAAATTTTCAGAGAAAATGTTCCATTGAAAGCTCGAAGGAGTTGAATTTTCCCTTGTTTATGTCATGACATTTTCTACCACAAAGAAGCCGTTCAGAAACAAATTACGCCATGTCATGATTACTACCATTTTTTCATTCCAAGCTTATTTTTCATACATGTTAGAGTCTACATCTTCACTGCCTTATACATCATGACTTCCCACATTTCTATCTTTCTGAGTTGCACATATTTTCCTTATTTTCAGTTCATCTTTTTCCTTATGAATAAAACCATTCAGCTTCCTTTCTATGACTACATTTATCCCTGCCATAAAAACTGTTTGAGCCTCTAATCTTTCATCTATAGTCCTACCACTCATTTTGTATAACTCATGTTGACTGATGTGGGATTCCTTAAGGTCCACCTTTCAACAATTCTTGACCCATCGACCTTAGCACCTTATCTAGGATAGAGACTAGAGTTCATTTTCAGTACCTTGAGGCTTGTATGCCTTAATGGCAAGTTCTCTCACTGAAAATCATGGGAATGCATCAATGTCCCTTAATCATTAGAAATTGCAAGTGGCTCTATATCAACTCCTTTATTCGTACTTTGTATGATGTACTTAGGTACCTTGGCACTGATTGACATCAATGGTGATATTTTCTCGCATTGGTTAACAACATTCATCAATGGTTGGTAATCCAATGATTTCTTTCCATGTTCAACGTCGACACATTTATTCGCATGGTAAGAATTGTACCATCATATTTTGTAGCAGGTGAAGACTACATACTTTGCACAACTCCATCAGCAGTTTTATAGTAGCATATTCCAGCGATATGAGACTACCATAGTTCTACTTTCATCTCTCATCTTCTACTTTATCCAACCAAGCAGCAGTTCAGATCCTTCACTTCACATTCTATGATCTAGCAGCAACAGCCACATTCCTCTTGCATAATTCATCAATTTTTTGGGTAAGTGGAGGTATGTTGTTTTCTAATATTTAATCATGTAATACCTTAAATGCTAGAAAATGAATGAATTTGGAAAATTCTCTCACTACATTCATGTCTCCTTTTCATAAACCTAATACATCTTAAGTTGGGGGAGAAACTATTCATTACCATTTTTACATATTCATCATCTCATTTACCCTTAAGCAACATGTCTTTCCCAAACTATGCTTTGTTACACATTGCTATATATCTTGGCATGATTCATAATATGAAGAAAAGGATTTCTAATATACATTGCTGGTTTATCATTTCTAATGCATAAATTTTATGTATTGCAGCAAGAAGAAAAAAAAA